>CM034151.1:111936929-112536929 GCA_019776745.2 Taxus chinensis
CAACTGAAGGAAAACACGCCACACAATGAGAAAAGGGTAAAAAAACCTAAATCACCTATATATAAGGCAAGGGGACAACCCTCTTTCACTGTAGTGCTCTTCTCTTCTTATAGGTTAACCCTGAATGGGCAACACTGAGTGACATTGTTCCACAAAGCCATTGACCGGTTCGAGAAAATAGCCTCCTTTCCTTAACTGGTTATGAAATCCATGTGCTTTCATGATTTTTTGTATATTTGGTAGGAGTGAGCCTAGATGAGCTTCTTGATGCTCAGGCCTTTGCTTAGAAATTCCATTGCCTTCATTCTCTTTGAAATCAGTTTCATAGTGTCAGTTTCCTTCCGAGCTTATCCATATTGTTGATCTCTCATTGAGCATCTCATCGTTGCCCCAAGGTTGGTTCTTATTTCAATTCATTTAATTTCTTGCATTCGTGCTTATTGACATACCTTCAACAAGAAATCATAAATTCATCCTTTTTCTCCATTCCACTATGAGGTGTTTTAATACTGACTGGAGGATCAGAAGTAACCTCATACCTATCTTTTATGGCCATGACCTGAGCTAAGATGTCAAGACTTAGCTCAGGATCGTCTGAATTTTCTCCCACATCAAATATTTCTTGCACGGAGTTCTCTTTGTAAATTTCCAAAAGTTCACCTTTGCATTCATTTAAAGTGTCCTCATATTAAAGTTCAAGGAAATCATTGGGAGGGGTTGTTTCATCGTCTTGGGACTCATTGCATTCCATTATTCCTTTGGAAAGGAGAGCCTCGGCTTCAAAGGCCTCAAACATCCTTGCTTTAATTTCTTCATCATGAAAAGAGTCTTCCTCTTCAAATGGGAAATAAAATACCTCCAATTCATTTTTACATCCATTAACTACTGGCTCGGGGGGGATGTCAAATTTCTCATATTACTTTATTTCAACATGGCCAATCTTCACATTAGTTGAGGCTTCTAAATCAGATTCACACTTGTCTTGCAGATTCATGGCTTACATCAAGAGTTCAAGACTATGCTCAGGATCTTTTGTCTCTTCAACGGATCTTAGGATATCTTGTTTAGATTGTTCTTTCAAACCTTTTGAGGATGCATCACATGTTGGATTTTTATCTCCATAGATGGCATGATCAAGATCATCATCATCCCTAAATGGGAATGAGAATATCTCCTCCTCTTGGGTAAGCATACGAGTTTGTTTCTCCATTTGAGATTCACCAAGAACCATTTCCTCTTCTTCATGGTTTGCAGTATCTAGCAATTATGGACTGTCCATTTGTAATTCAAGATGCCTCAATGTTTCCTCAAGATCAATAATTTTCCATAAAGGAATGCTTTGTCTTATCAAGATAGGAATATCATCTACCTTGTCGGATGTTACAAAATGGTTCATCCTCCCACCATTTTGGTATAAAATGTTAGCTCCTAAATTTCTTGCCTTTTGCACCATGTACCTCATCTTCTTCTCTAGAAGAAATATTTCCATGTCTCCCTTAACCAGAATGGTTATGGAAGATCAGTTCATTTGGATTTTACCTCCAAAATATTGGTAGAAACTTCTACTCAGAAAAATTCCAAATGAATCTGGGATGTCTTCTACCAAAATCATCACTGGCACCTTCTTGTCCAGAAATTTGGCAAGAGCCACCTATGCATCTTTGACATTCCCTACAAGCAGAACCTATTTTGACTCCATAGAGTACAAAGAGCCACCAAGTTGAGTAATGGTGAGTTTGAGGGATTTGGCAACATTCACAGGCATTACATTGTTAGAGTCATCAGAATCTATAATGCAATTTTTCAATATGTATTCTCCAACAAGAAGGGAGACATAGAAAGGATTGACCTTGTATGTATTTGATGCACTCAAAGCAAGCATGTTTTGTGATGGAGGTGTGGGTGGGTTTGGTAGTATTCCTTTAGAACTAGGAGTTACAACATCAGGTATAAAAATACCACTCCTGATATATTGGACATATCTCTCAAAAAATTTGGGGTGAGTTCGTAAATATTCTATTTTAATAATCTATACTTTGGTTTTTTTCACATATTCTACAAATTCAAAAGGATAAAATGTAGACAAGGGGGATGAAGGGACTGCTTTTGGATTTGGGATAGGTTTGGAAGTCACAGTAGTGTTTGGGGAACATAGGTTGTTTTAAAAGGTATAGTGGAAGCTTTTGAAGCATTATATTTTGCAGGAGTAGATTTAGATTTAGAACTAGAAGAAACATTAGAAGACTTACTTGGAATTGTAGGTGACCTCCTACTTTTCACAAGATCAAGTTTCTCCAATGCAAACTCCATGCAAGGTGGAAGAGGAGACCCTCGAATGATTTTTTTTAGAGATTCACCACAGGAGGATCTTCAGTATTCCTTTCCTATAAAGTGGTGGAGGTAGATGCTCCTTTCTTAGACTAAGAATGGGTGAACACCACACATGAGAGACTAGGTTTATCTGATTCCTCATTTTCATCACCTCTAGAGTACTCACAAAATATAATTTTTGTCTCACCCTCTACTTCCTCAACTTCTAGAAAAGCATCATCTACACCTTCTTGTTCAATCTCATTGTCATCTTCTTGAATCCTACAACTTACATTAACATGTGAGGCCTCTAATGCAAGTCTTCGGGGTGCTCCATTAATCTGATTTTTGCTTGAACTTTGATGGGATCATCATTGGAAAACTTCCCTCTTCAATGATACCATTTAATTTGCTAATTTATTTAGAAATGGATCAGTTGTCTCATCTCCAAGATGTTATGCCTTACCCTTCAAAGGGTTCTTGATCTTTCCAAAAAGGATGAGATCATCTTAAAATTATATGGCCAATCCTTTTGTTTATGCAAGATCCCTTGGTTAAACCCTCTGGAGAAATAATCCTGTCTCTGGAGGTTATACATTGATGAAGAATCTCTTGATATTTTTCTCAGATGGTGAATCATCCTTCGGTATTATATGGAGTAGTCAGTCAAAATGGGCCATGAAATCTCTCATAGTTTCATTTGTTTCCTTATTCATTTATGCCAATTGAACAAGGATATCTTGGCAGTCCTCAATAGATTTGAATATTTCTTCAAACTTGGACTTGATATCATTCCAACAAGTGATTGATCTGGTGGGCAAGAGGTAGAACCATTCTGCTGCTTTCTCTTGGAGATATTCCATGAACAATCTTACAACAATGTTTTCATCTTCAACTCCAAGAAACTTGGATGATGGGGTGAAGGTGGCAATGTGTTCTTCAAGAATTTGTGTGTCACCTCCTTTAAAATTTCATGCGGGAACTTGTTGGTAGATTGTGAAGAGGTGGTGTGAGAGCGAGTGAACCCGTATTCCTTCCCAATGGAAAAATGGTTTGATGTCTTTTTGATTCATCTGTCATTGTTGTTTTTATTTGCACTTCAGCTCTTTCTTCTACAAATTCTTCTTCTGGTCTTTCTTATTCCTCACCAAGGAATTCAATGTTTAACAGAGGTTAGACAATGGGAGAATTTCGAGGGGGGATATCAGTAGGTGTTTGAATGGGATTACTAGGTGAACTATTTGAAGACCTAGATGGAGCTGAGGCTTGAAAGAAGAAGTATGGATTGTATCTTTTTTGTTCTTTTCGATTTTGTAAAGCCTCAAAATTGGAATCAACAACACCTCTCAACCTGCTCAACCTGGTATATATTTCTTCCACCAGTTCTGAGAAAAAAATTTAGTGGGAATGTGAAAGGACACTCTAGGAATACAAAGGGTCTTTCAATAATTGACTTCAATTTCTCTCTTTTTTATTTTTTATTTTTCTTAATTTATTTTATTTTTGGATCTTTTGATTGTATTTTGGGTACAGATTGCTGTCAAGTATTCCCCGTGGTGGGCATCAAAAACTATTGATGACAAAAAATTTCAGGGGATAAATTGGTGGGTTTCTAGCCAATACTCTAGGAATCTAGGTCCCTCTACTTAGGTGTTACAAATCCACTTTATTTTGAATGAACAAAAGTAAAAATTTGTTGTTGGCCAGGAGGCCGGAGATCCAACAAGCACACTCCACTGCACCCATGAAAAATACTTACAATGGTTATAAGGGAGGAATTTTCTAGTATATGGGGGAAGGGGTGTTAAGAAATTAGTCAAGGAGAATCAACCCTGCGAGGAGAAATCATATTCTCTCCAGAACCAATTAGAAAGTTCACATCCACAATTTGTAAGAAATAAACAATAAGATTATAGTTTCAACGATCAGAAGAAACCATGCACATAAATTTCAACATGTTCATGAACCATGAAAGAAAAAAATGATTTTATTTATTGACATTTTCATCAAGTTGTACAATGCATGAAATGGAGGAAAATAGTGAAGGAAATTGGAAGAATTTATATCTCTCTTGCTTAGCTCAAAGAAAGACTCTCTCTTTAGTGTACAAATTGAAAACCCTTAAGAAAGAGGGTGTCATTACATTATATACAATTAGAAATGACCTTTCGGCTCCCTCAACATGACTCTTCATTACCTCATTCATCTCGTGACTTTTCATCTTCCCAGGAATTAGAAAATTAAGTTTCCTTTTTATAAAACAAAGGGACTTTTATAATTCAAGTTTATAAAGTTGCTTTAATGAATAAGATGAAATATCATGATTACACATAACGAAAATTAGAAGAGGGAGAGAAGAAATGTGAGAGAAGGAAAGGAAGAAGAAGAGAGAGAGTACTATTTTGAAGAAAATCCTGTAGCTAACGAACTTCCATGGAGCAATTCCAATGGAATTTCCATGCCCTTAAATGCCTTGCTAAATCTTGTTACTCTCGATATCATTTTTTTCTTCTAAGGGAGCTAGATAAAATTGAGTGACTTGATGAAATTCTCTGCAAGGGATTTGATGTTCCTGTATTTTGAGTACCAAGTCTAATAGTTCTCCATAGTGATGGATATGATTACACGTATCTCTGACAGAAATTCTAAGGTGTTTTCTATGAATGAGAATGGATCTCTGGCATTTGTCTTGACTCAATCATCTATTACTTTCAACAGGTCATCTGTTGAAATATCTGGGTTCACTACAGGCACCCCAAGTTTCTAAACTTGGGAATTTACGTCTTTTTGTATCTTCTTGATATCCTCTTCATATGATTCCAGCTCATCGAGTGAACAACACTTGGGCCCAAACTTGAGAAAAATCCTCTTTTGCAGATGAGAAGATACCTTTATTTATTATAAGAGATTACTTGACATGTACTTTCAAACCAAATTGGTGTCTTGAGACGACATTCTCAAGTGTTGACTCCCTTCGAGTAGCTTGACTATGAATATCGTGAACATTTCATTCACCCTGGAGTAATGTTGATTTCTTTCCTTCAGAGTCAGTTGTGGATATCTCTTGAACACAGGAGCCTTCTGAGGAAAATTTTGTGTGGGAATCAAACCTATGAATGATCTTGTGCTAGTCATGGCTAAACTAGATATGAAGTCATGAAAATTATTTTGGAAGCATAAACCTGAAGCAGCTGGAAATGTAATCCATCACTGATAATTTTCCCTCAATCAATCATTTGCTTTCCCTAAATTATTATGGTAATGAAGAGTGCTATCCAATCATGAAATTACTTTGTGATCTCCTCACCCATGACCTGACTCAGAAGGATGATCATATTGGAGAAGGTGTTGTGAAACTCACTGCGAGAGGGGATTTTCAGGGCACGAGAAGGATTCATCTCATGTTTCAGCTAGGAGCCAAGAGTAAGACCTTAGAGGTATGAATTAGAATTGAACCATTATGAGGACATGAATTCCTTTGTGATTATAACCATATCCTTATCTATTAGAATGTCCAAACCTAGTGATATGGCCTTCGGGTTGAGCACTGTCATGATTGAATTGTCATCTGCCCTTATCGTTTTGATATCTAGTTCATAGTGTTAGGAAAAATCTAACAATAGCTCAATGTTTTACAAGGACTGGAGATGGCCACCAGCTACATACAAACCACTAGAAAATATATTTTCTTACATTGGTTCCCTCGGCCCATCAAACATTTTGTGTTTGAGTTCCTCTAGATCCATATGCACGATATTGTTATCACCCACACTCAAGTACTCTTATGTGAGAGCCGAAATAGGTTTTGGGCTAGTGAACTTGAACTTCATGGTGACAAAAATAAGTGATATGACTTACTACAAATATGATAGCAACTTTTTCTCTTGGGACCAAAAACTACTTTTTTTGGAAAGTCGGTCCTAGTTTATGCTATTTTGGGCAGTGTCACTTTTTCACCTTATTGTTGGTACTAAGGTGTTCCTTCATGTTCCAATCCTACCATGGATTCCTTGGGATTGAATTCAAATCACTTTCCATTTTTGGAAATTTTATTGTTTCCTTTTGCTTTTTTGAATTTTTGACACACGTGCCTCAATTTTCTAGTTTGTGTGATTTTCATTGTTCTTTCATTTGAAGGAGTTTTCCATTTTTGCAAACTTACTAAAAATGGAAAGTGTGAACCAACGGCACTTAATATTTTTATAATTTAAAATTTAGGTCTTGGATTGATGAAAAATTAGTGGATTCTTTCAGGATTTTCACTCTTCGATCTCTGTTCAAGTTTTAGGCTCAATTTGTTGCACGGTTTGATGGAAAATGATGAAAATATACTCTAGGGCAGATATTTTTGAAAGGATGCCATTAAATGATCAGGAAACATCTGGGATTTATATTTTTTAGTATCCAAGGTTCCTGGATGAGGGTGATCTACCAAAAATTTTAGGGAGATTGGATGCACAGTTTGGGAGATATGAGTGTTTTCTCATTTTGGAGCCTAGGATTTATGATAGCTCACATTCATGGGTTTTACTTAGAAATAATATGTTTTCTCACTGTAGAAATGATAATTATGAAGAATGGATGATGGACGTGATGTGGAAGGTGTGGCAGCATAAGAAATGGAGGATTGAAGGAATTTCCGACGGTGGAAGCTTTCTTGTGCTTGAGTGAAGAAAAGCGAGAAGAAGCAAGAAGCAACACAGCAGTTGGAAAAAAATGAATATTTTTAATACATGGGAATTAGAAAAAAAAATTGCACCAATAAAACCAATGGATTGGTTCACTTGGTGTAAAAATGTGTACCCCATCCCTATTGGTCCATGTGTCGCAATGTAATTTGCAGTTGGGCTTGAGCGGGGGGCTGAAAAAATATCACCTTCAGCACTCGTCGGGGTCACATGGGTGATTGAGGGATTAAAAGGGAGGGGGGAACATTTTATTTCACCATATATACCAAATCCTTGGGAAATTTGGTGCAAAAAAGTGTGCCACTCTCCCATTGGCTAGTTTTTTAACTCAAAAATTGACTAACTCTTGAAGCTTTTACATTAGGGAGTCGCCTGGTAAGACTATATCTTAAGCCTCAGGAGGAGGTTTTTGATGAAAGTTTATATGATTCCACCTAAAAATGACCTTATGAATCCAATGGTGGTGGTCTCAGTTCTTGGTTCTTCCATTTTCTCCCTAAAAAATAGGCTTTTTTTTAGTCTCCAAGGATGTGCATGCAAAAAACTAGTTGTGGACATAATTCACCTAGATGTTGTGAATAATATGAGATCACCATCCCCTAGGTATCTGAAATACCTTTCCAAAGATTGTTTTTTACTCCTAAATCCTTCTTAAGCTCCCAAAATCAATTCTTAAAGCTCAAGGGTTGTTTTCGCACTATGCACTGCTTAGGCCTCCAAGACCCACTTTTGTTGAAACTGCTCCAAAACTTGTGAAACCTCTCAAAGCCTTCCAAAACTAATTGCAAAATGTTATTATCTCTCTAATAAATTTCCCTAATGAGTTTATTTATTTCACTCTACTCCATGGGGTGTGCACCAGCTTCGATAATATTAGAAAACGACCTTTCCCAAGCTTGTTAAAAGGCATGTCTTTATGAATCTTGCCTTGAAAGCACTTGGAATGACTGGGTATCTCTAAATCCCCTATAGGAAAATTGACATGACACATGGTACTTATTCAGAGAGATGGGATAGGACTTACTCAGGGATTAGGGTAATGTGAAGGAGGGCTCAAAATGACCTTTGAGTAAAACTTTTCAGGTAGGGTATGGTTGTCATGCTCGAAAATTAGGAATTTTCTTGTTGCACATTTACATGATAACACAATGAAAGGTAGTGAAAAATGATATTTATTTGTCGTTGCATTAACCTCTTTATAATATATGTGGATCCTCCATTTTCCATTCTTCTTTAGCACAATGACTAGGGGTGACACCCATTGACTATCTGATATAGGATATATAAATCCAGCATCCACTAATTTCTTCAATTCTCCTTTTACAATTTCCATCAATGTTGGGTTCATTCTTATTTTTGGTTTCCTAATTGGTTTATAACTATCTTTAATATAAATATTATGTGTGCAGATCTTAGGATGAATTTCATGCATGTCACCATAATCCCATTCAAACGTTGCTTTATGTTTTTACAAAAGGGCAATCATCAATTACTCTTACTGCATGCTTAACATCTTATTTACATTAAGAGGCCTTCCTAGAGTTATTTCCACTTGCTTAGAGAGATCAATCATTGAATATACATTATTTCTCACATAATTCAGTAAGTAATCATAGGGAAGAATTTGATGTAGAATACAATTATTACCTGGAATATCCATGGTTCTTTGTTGTGGTAGAACTTGGTTCAAGGGGCAGTTTAAACACCTTAATATGTTATCCACTTCTTTGTTTCTTCCATAGTCATTCTGCAAGACATTGGAGAGAAAAACATCTTCTTCTTGTCCTTCAATTGTACAAGACTTCTCCAGCATCATGAGATGTTGTATAGATTTCTGATCTGCTTTTGGTTCTTCTACCCAAATTTTCTAATATTCATCGTTCAACGGTTGGTAAAGAGGGTAGAGCATCATCTTTTTAGTACCACTTCCATTAGAAATAATCATGTTTCCAAACCTGCAACCTATGAATGCATCGTCAGTGTCCAACCATGACCTTCCTAAAATGATAGGATATCCTCCTAAACTTATTTTTGGTTGAAGGACAATAAAGTCAGTAGGGTATTCCCAAAATTATAGCACCACAACTATGTCCTCAAGGACTCCTTTAGGTCTCACTATTGATCTATTTACAAGTTGTAAGATTGTATCTATTGGCCTTCGTCCTTCCAATTTCAAAACATCCATAATTTACTTGGTCATGACATTAATGTCTGCCCCTAAGTCAATCAGAGTATTCTTTACTGTTATGTCATTGATTTTAATGTTTACCAAAGGAATGCTTGGATCTATATACTTTGGTAAAACTAAATTCCCAAGCATGATATCAACTAGCTTTCCAATAACTTGTATAGTGGATGGATCCTTCCTTTTTCTACCTAGTTTTTAATGCATAGATCCTTAACCAATTTTTTGTAGATGGGAACATCCTTAATGGATTGAATAAGTGGAATTTTGACACAAATATCCTTTATTTGGTTAAAAAAATTAGAATACGATTATGTTTGAGGCCAGTCTTCTTTTCTTGTAATCTCTCTGGAAATGGTGGTTCAATAGCTTGTACTTGACCCTTGTTGGAACTCTATTTAGATTATTACGGATCAGCTTACAGTGTGTTTTTGCTTTGTTTTGGATCATTCTGCAACAACTATGGTTCATCTGCAATCTCTGTAATGGTGGGTTTACTTATTGGAGGAAGTGCTCTTGCTAAGAGAAGATGGATGTTATTAACATCAACTGAATAGGTAGGGTATTGAGCTGATTTAGTGGTGTAGGATGACTGGGAAACTTTATTGTTAGGGTTAGGTGTTAGTTGAGCTAGTAGTTGAGTGGCTTTTGGTTGAGAGCCAGATTGATGATTTGGCATCAGAGCTTGTTGTTGCGGATAAAGAGGTTACTGGTAAGTTTGATGGTAATTATGAGGTGAGTTATTCCATTTCTACCCTCCTCTCCAAGATTTTTGCCACAATTGAGGGGGTTGTTTCCATTTATTTTGGCCTAAAGATTGAGGTTGTCGTTGTTGTTGATATTGGCTAGGGTATGGAGCCCAACCTTCTTGCAAATTAGCCCAAGGTGGGGGTTACATATATGGATTACTAGCCCAATCATGAAAATATGGCATAGGGTCTTGTGACATACCTCTTTGTCTTGGTGGACATGGATTTATTTGAGAAACATACAAGACTTTTCCATCCTCTATTTCTATCATCTTGAATTCTGGTTCAACTTCCCTTTCTTGTGTAATGCTAGCCAATCCTCTACATCTCCAGTTAGCTTTCTTTCTTCTACATGCATGACATAACTATGTAATTATTGCATCTACATCTTCTCTTTTCTTCTTGGCATGCAAAGCATCTATTTAAGTGACTATCATTGAAAATATCTTGCTTCATGTTTTTGAACATGTTGACAATATCTAACTTGGATATTTCCCCAATTATTTTGGTAGCTTATCCTTCCTTTAATCTTACATTTATTATTCTCTTCATAGTGGCTCTAGAGTAATTCTTGCAGCATTCACAAATCTCATCAAAGGTAGCTTTTGAAATGTCTCTAGCTCCTATCAGATCCAGAGCATCCATATCCTCCTCACTGAGCCCCTTTAAGAAGAGTAATTTTAGAGATTCAGTAGGTAGTCTTATGTGTCTTGTCTTCTGAACACAGAACTTGAATCTTTATAGATAGTCTTCTAGTGGCTCATCCTCATTCTACGCCATCTTAAAGATTTCATCACCTTATTTGCTACTCAGGTTGTAGTAGTCATGGTACTTAGTGATAAAATTCTCCTTCGTCTATGCCCAAGTGGTAATGACATCTCTTCCTAAACCCATGAACCATCTCAAGGTTGCATCCTTGAGTGTGGAAAGAAACAAATTTATTTTATGTGCATCAGTGGTATAATCATATCTCCTATATAACACATCAAACTCAAACAAAAAGGTATTTTTGTCTTCAGTTATGGATCCATGAAAGTTAGGAAGGTCTGATGGAGAAATATTCTTCATAGCAGCATGCTCATCATTATCGAAAATGGGAAACTTAAAGGTAGTTTCCCTGTATTCAACATTTTGGTTTACTTCTTATTCCATATCTGGTTGATTAGGAACAGCCTCAGAAGTTTCACTTGGAGGGTGATCTTATAACAATAAGCCTTGTATAGAGGAAACTATGTCTTCTTCAAAATCAGATATAGAAATAAGTGTTAATTGTGGATTCGGTAAGAATCTACCAAGAGCATCTCTTGGTAGATACATGTATCAACTACTCAACTCACTCAACATACATCAGTGGGGGGGTTTTGGGGGTGGAATTCCCTAAACCTAAATTGTTCCTAAGAAATGAAAAACCTCTCAAACACATTATAACTTAGCATTATCCCCTGCAACAATGCCAAAAATGGTGGTGTAAATTAACTTGTAGCAATTAATATGTTTTTCACTAATCCAGGGTCATTTAATCATCAAACTAAGGAACATAAACTTTCAATAATGTCAATGTTGTATGCACACTTACAAGGATTTCAGGAGTTATGGAAAGAAATTATTGTCACAACAATGCTCGAAATAATAATGTCTGAAAACAAAATAAACTCAGACTGAAAGTAAATAGCTTCTAAACACTATGACTAAGGTAAAGTATGTAAATTCATAATGCAAATAAGGGAAAAAAATTATTGCTAATCTACTCATGCAATGAAATAGAGAAACCAAACTATGGAGGGGTTTAGTAGACCACAAGTGGGCCCTGCCTTGGGTGTTAATACCTCTTAAGGCTTATGACTAAAATATAATGAATAGAAATTAGATTATGTATTGAATTGGCATGAATATTACAACAAGAAACTTCTCTATATCAGTATCCTCTAATATCTAATTCTCTATATATATCTCTATATTTTTTCCTATATATAGTTTCCAACATTAACCCTTTTCCTTTTATACTCCTTAATTATAGTCAAGCGTGAGAAGCAGAGTTCGACTAGGAGTTCAAACAAATTGAGTAAAATATCTCAAACAGATCATCTGGAGATTCGATGGATGCAACAATATTAATTAGCATTTTTTTAGATGTCAAAAACATAACTTAAGTAACCGGTCAGTTCTCAAATTATGAATTTAATCAATCAATTCCTCATTAAGTTGCAATGATTAGTTAGATCTATTGGTGATTTATCTTCAATTTTTATGTTCTAGTTTGTAATTTTCTCTTTCACAACATGTACATACTTGGAGTGTCGTCCTTCAAGTTCCTAAAGATCTTCATAATTACGGATCCTTTTTTGTAGGTGATTCTCTTTGGCTGTGGACGGGTTGCTACGGACATGTCCTTTGGTTGTAGGTGAGTCCCTTTGGATACAGACAAGTTATTTGCTGCATACACGTGGTTGCATATAAATTTTTTCTCGTAAACAAGAGTGGCATCACAAAAATCATCATTCAAACAACTTGTTGTAACCATAAGAATAAAAATGCATACTCAAAATACCACAAAATAAAGAAAATTAGTCATAACTATATTAATCAGTATTTGTGCCATGAGTTCAGGTTATGATGATAATGTGTAACAATATAATTGGTAAATACAAGGACATAGTCTCGATGGCTTATCAAAATTACAGAGGATGAGTTGTTTATAAAGGGGATTTAATCAACTCATCAATTATAATGTTATTCCAGTTGACCCTAGCCTAGATTATGCAAAATCCTAAGGGCTAGTCATGAAAATGAGATGGGATAGAAATATTTAGACCTATTTATGACATGGTGAGGATTCGATATGTGAATAGGGTGTGTCATGATGCTGCGGGAAAATATTTAAGTTTCCATGAGGTGTATTTTGCAAGTTATGACAGTTTTGGTGAAACATGGTCCAAGAAATGGTGTTTTCTATCTTGAATTACACTTTCTGGTGATTACCCTAAATTGTGTGGTTTACATGGGACATTTCATATTTCAGGGATGTTTATAAATTGATTCTATAATGTTTCAAAAAATTAATGAGGTTATTTCATCGTCAGGTTTTTATGAGCGAATGTTAAGAGGGTAAACAACTTTTTGTGTGCTTGAAACCCTAGCTAGAAAGCGGTATGAGAGATAATGATCATAAGTGTCTAGAATTTATTGATAGTGATTACATGATTATTGGATGATTTATAGGAATCCTCTAGGATTATATCAAGCTATGATAGAGTTTGTGGTGATGAGTGGACCAAACTCAAACAGGCATGTTTCTAAATAAGTTCAGTTTGGGACAAGGTTGTCCAAAAGAGTTGCAAATTAAATGGAAATTGTGTTGATTATGTGATTTTTTATTGGTGTACATGGTGGTTTTAGGTTATGGTGATGGTTCTAAATTTTCAAGTGTTCCCTATTTTTCAAGACTAGTCAAAGGGTAGTTTTAGGGCAGTTTCAGGTAGTTTGTAAAGATTGGCTTGGTCTAAGGCCTTCTACTTGGATTTTCAAGGAGTTATAATATGTTATGGAAAGAGGATTAAAAATGGTTTCTAGTGGTTTATTTTATGTCTCTTTTTTAATTATTTAATGTGTCATCCAATTCAATTAGTGGAGAATAATGTTTCTTGGTTTTTCAAGACAGGATTTCTCAGGATGAAAGAATGAAGTGAATGAAGCATGATATGGATTGGTTGATAATTTATATCACCTAGAAAGTGAAGATGGATGAATTTTTTTCCTATTGAATTCATTTGGAGGTCTTGGAAGTGGAAGCAAGGGCACTGAAAAATAATTGATTTTGAAAAATTGGTTTATGGACATCAGGATTTCGATAATATAAAAGTAGATATGGTTTGAAAATGTGGATGTTTCATGAGATCTAAAATGCGTAGATGTGATGTATAGGTCCCGAGGATTCCATTTAGTGGCTTAATTCCATGGTTGAGTTGATTTGGAGCGGTCTTGAGGCCCAAAATTGAAGACGTGATGCCAGAAGTAGTTGTTTTGAGAAGGATATGAGCCTTTTGAGTTGTGTTATGAATTTGTTTATTAGTAAAAACTAATTAACAACCATGGTTTATGTTTTAATGCTATATTACACATGTATGGTGAATTTGGGAGCTTGAATAATCATGGTTTTATGGTTTGTGGTTTTATCTCATCCCAGTGATGGGGTTTAGATCTTGTTTGGTGCAAGATGAGTGGTTTTGGGCATGGCCTACCTATATGGGTCATATGTGAATTTGTTAACGATTCAATTGGGATGGTTTTAATTTGTATTAGTAGAATCAATGGATTGAAACTGAATTGGTATAAAAGTGAGTATGTAATTCAAATTTGAACTAGTTATTGTGTGCATGAAAAGTGTGACCTATGTGAGAGTGTTTTACATGTGTGAAGGAATGTTTTGAGATATGAGAGAGTACATGACAAGTTGAATAATGTTTTCAAGCGTGTGTGTAATAGTTTTAGGAAAATAAAAGTGACGAAGGAAAGAGAAAAGGCAAGCTAGGTGTGCAAGGGTTTGAGCAAGGGTTTGAGGGAGTTTTGAGCTGAATTTTGTGATCACCATCAACTGAGTTATTGCAGCATTTTATCAGTGATCTTCTCATCAAATATTTTGTGATGATTTATATTCACACAAGTCTCTTGTTGCAAGTAATATCAATAAGGGTTCATGGGTTGGTTCTCCTTGTGGGGTTGGTGTTTTATTAAAGAAATATCTTGTGATGTGTAATATTCACTTGATTCTTTATTATGTGTAATATCAGCAAATTTTTTAGTGGGTGTTCTTCCCCTTGAGGGTTTCCCACTAGTATCTTGTGTTATAGTGTTGCCTCTCTTGTTTATGGTTGATTGTATGTATGTTATATGATGTTGTGCACACATTAATGAATGGTTAATCGATTAATGGTTTAAATGAGAAATCTAAAATTGAAATTAAATTTGTAAGGATAGATTCACCCCCCCTCTTAGTACATTGTTCTTTAAACACACTTACTCCCTTATTTTTCAACTTACTAGATGGCCCCTTTGAGGAAGAAATAAACACATCAACTTAGATAGATTATTTTGCAATAAGGACTTTAGACTTTGATGTTTGATGTGGGATTTCTTGAATGGGTATGGCTGCAATGACAGGAACATGTTACATAGCTTTCTTTAATATTTCATTTTTCATATGTGTCAACTTTGACACAAAATTACTTGTTTTACTTATGGTAGCACTGAGTTCCTCCACAACCTTTAAATTTAATGGTCCCTTAATTAAAAATTTTGGGTACTTTCCTTTTAAGGGGTCTAAACTTGCATCTCCTTTATCCAAAGGGGAAGTACATCCTTTATAAAAACATTTGTTTGGTACTCCCTTAGATTTTTTGTATTTTGTAGAGTCAAATCAATTCCCATTCTAGTTAGCCAACCCAATGTTATTTTGATTCAATGTATGTTGTTCTTTCATGTAATAATAAACTTTCTGTATTTCTCCAATCAATACTTAAGAGAGGCTTTGAGGCTATATTCTTATCAACATAGTACTTACTCAATGATTTAATAAAATATTGTTTTTTATGTTAAATGTTAAATCCTAGATATTTCAGAGTCACAATTGATAAATGAAACGTTAAAACAAATATTTGATGCATGAAATAAGCAAATGGAAATTAAAACCCTAAGTGTAAGAGAGGGAATAAGAGACTTGGTGAATTTCACACTTTATCCCAAGGTATGTTGAGTTGGAAAACTAATGAAACATGAGGGAAAATTGTCGTAACCGCACTCAGGAAATTCTGTAACTACCGGATATGCTTGGACTAGGGCACATGGACTGGGTCAAGGGCATTTAGGTGTCAAAGAACTTTGGTAGGTGCCTATGACTGTGAAAATACTCAAAAAATGATTTTGGTTATGTCACACAAGTATCGCTAGAATTTCTTGTTTGTTGCATGTATGTCACTAGAATATCACAAAGTTTGCTTGTAACCTGCAAAAATAATTATATCCTAAAAACCCCTAAAACACATCAAATCCTAAAAATAAAAAGATGTAAATGGGGAGTCAAACTGACCCCGGCGGTCACCCAACAGAGTGAACTTCGACTGAGCATTTCACTACATCTCAGACTCCATGTAGTTATGTGTGCGTGTGTGTAGAATTGTGCCCTAGGAATATCTTGTGCAAGTTGTGTCGAATAGCTAGCAATAGCTAGATGTAGAAATGTAAGTAGATGGGTGTGTGGAAAAATGAACTTCCCCTCATATGCATGTATGCAGAAACATGCAATCCCTTGTCCCTTGAATATGTGCTAGATGGATTCCTTGATGCTCTTATAATGCCTTTAGATGCAACCTTAGGCGGTGATAATAGATTATTAGAGCTTGGTCCTTTATTTTGGTCACATAGCTTTGTATTTATATGATTCCCTTGTTTGAGTTTCATAATTGACAACTAAAAGGTCGACCCGTAAGAAAAAAAGATGTCAAAAAGATAAAAGAGGACCAAAAGGGGTGAGTAAAACACAAAGAGGTTGAGGGCACCTAAAGGGGACGAGGGTTCCTGAGCGTTGGTATCTTGGTTGGACGTTGGTTTCTAGAGTCAATAAAAGATAAAACAATGAAGATTAGACTAGGAAATGTGGTGTACAAAACAACAGAGAAAGTAAGAAAGAAGGAAAAGAGGCCAAAGATAGATGGCAACTACTATTTTTCTTGCTTAGGATTCATATGAATAATAGTATGTGATTAGGACCTATAAATATACACAAGTGTCTAATTTAGTGTCTATATTTTCCCCCAATTTATGTTGTTGATTAAATACTCGATAACATAAAGTAGATAGAATATGTGTACCTAATAACCATGTATATTAATGGAAAAAGTGTGCCGAGGAAACAAGAAAAATTGTGTAGTGATAAAATGACGTGTGGAAGCTAAAGAAGAGGAAGTGACCCTAGGGGTGAAGCACATGTGTTGTGTTGCATTGTAATTTTTTTTTTTGTGCTTGATGTGACTGCTACTTCTCATAAGGATGGACCTATAAAAAAGAAGAGAAAAAGAGTAGTCAAATTCTGATACGAATACTTTGTAAAAAGCGTGTAAAAGTATGTAAAATTATGAAAAAGTAGTAAAAGGAACATGTCCACTTGATCTATGACGAGTGAAAAGGATAGAAAGTGTCTTGAAAATATTGTAGGAGGGCAATTTTTTTGGGTGATCTCATGCCAAACACGAGTTTTTTGGGTGATCTCATGCTAAGTGCAAGTTTTTTGGGCGACATCACACCATGGCAGAAGAGTATTGGGGGAAAAGGTCTAGTTTTATTCTCCAACCTTGACTGCTTCCCAAAATTTATACACCACTGCAAATGGTGTGATCCTGCTTTGTTCCAGTTCGATCAAGTTAATCCAAGGAAAATAAAAAAAGGAGATAGAATACATTCTAATTTCTGGAGGATTGTGCCTCTATTGTGAAAATTTCTATGTAGACTGTTGTGAACCTGTTGGAGCTCAAAATTGCACCCATCCTAAATCACAATGATCTATGGTTTTGAGGCAACATGGGACTGTCTCTAAGTTGTGGGACTTGCACAGAGACAAACCTCCAAAGAAGGTTGGTTCCTCTACCTATTCCTAATGCTAAGCTACTCCTAAGAAGGGAATTGCAACTATCTAACTCTACTCTAAAGTTTCAAGGGACCAGAGTGAGAAGGAGATGCATAAAATGAAATCCTAAACTAAGGGGAGGTGATAACACCAAGAACAATGGGAAATACACTCTTAGATGAATGAAAATGGAAGAAAAATGATGAAGGAGAGGGAAAACATGAGTGCCACATTCTAAAAGGACATTCAAACCATCATTTTCATTGAACACAATAGATTTAAACCCTGCAAGGAGAATAAAACATGCACAATAGACCTACAAATGCAATGGAAGGAAATAAAATACATTCAAACACAATCTAGGACAGATAAAAGCCATAAAACAAGTATTTTATTACTTCAGATTGATGCACAATTCATTAAAATGAAGGAGGAAGGAAAGAATCACCTTGTAGAGATCTAAATTTGAGGCTTACAACTCAAAATACGCATGCAACACTTGCAGAAGGATGCACTAGCATTACAAGAATGTCCAACATTTACAAATGAGCATCCTTTTACAATTTATAGAGAATGAGAAAGAGAAAGAAGAGAAAAAGAGGGAAACTCAAATTATTGCTTCCACCCACCAAAAACATGCATTAAATCTCTAAAAATAGGTATGGGCACCCTAAAATATCTATCCTCCAATGATACTTTTCTTATGGGAGAAGAAATGGGCACCATACCTCACCAAATCTTGTTGTTGAGCTACCTAGAACTATGTTCTTTAATGATAGAGATGTTTTCCTATTTTCACCCACCTACCCTCACCTAATCAAATATTTTCAGTTACCCTGGTGAAGAGCATGAAGATACCTTTCCAACAGTACCAATTTTGTTGAATTTGGAGTACCTGTGTGAAATTTATGGCCATGTGGATCCCAGGGGTCACAGAGGAACATGGGTTCCAAACGCAGTGCTACAGTCTGCATTTAATCATTTTTCCTTTGTTGTGGGTGGATCAAGCATCTGGGAAACTGAATGAAGTGAGGAAGTGTTCCATTTGTGCCTTTGAACCTTGTTTTTCCTGCAAGGGTATTTTTTTGTGTTGGGAGGAGTATCAACTCCCAGGTGGAACTTATGAACTCTTCCACTCGGGTTCTTTGTTCCCACATTCCCCATGCTTTCCACACTACAATTGCTCTCCATGTTCACCATCCACCACTTTCCTTTGTTCATCGGTACGACCACCTTTGCGGGGAACTAACTCTCCAATGGAATGGTTCCATTGTTCCTTGTCTCACCCGCATCCTCGCAATACACTGACACCCTTCACTTTACGGGTTGAACACTTGCTCGGGGAATTGTTCCATCTGGCTTTGGTTCTTCTAACCCCTTATGCATCCACAACTCACCAAATTTTCACTTTTTTTAGATCTAAAGGCATTGCAGGGAACTCGTAACATGATGAAACTTGTTTTGTCATTCTGTCTACCACCTGCATTTCTTCAATGGTCTATCCCCACCCTCAAATATTTTGTATTGCAGCCCAATCAGAAAATCAAAGAACTCAAGGAACTTGAGAAATGATCCATCTATTCCACCAGAACCTACAAAACATTAGAAATGACCTAAATTTCTCAAAATTTTCTAAATGTTTATATTTTTAGGCCTGAAGGGAGAAAGAGGAATGCCCCAAGATAAACACAAGTTACGCAAATCATGAAAATTGTTATATATTACTAGTTTCTTCATAAATATCCCATGAAATTTCCCAAGTCTATATTTCTCAAGTTAGCCAATTTTCAGGGGGTATAAAATTGGATAACAGTTTGGCGAATCACGGGGTAATCTAACTGTTAGATTTAAGATATTGGTAGCCTTGAAGCATCCATTGGGCATGGAGTCAACCTAAAAACATGAAAACTGATCCAAACTTGAAGAAAAAACCCTTGGATCCACCTGAAGTACTACCCGGACTTGAAGCTGATTTGGAGCTTGAATTGACCATCTCATTATAAAATTATTCTGAATTGAGTTTTATGAGAGTTTAAAATTGTCTTGAATCTTAAACTTCACCATGTATCCCCTGTAACTAATCTTGTTGAGATAAATGAATGAGAATATGAAACGGTCCCACATCTGATTTTAGTTACTCTACATTTGGTTTTTTGAGAAATAAAAATTGATCCTTAAACTTTGAAACTCTTCCTAGATCATACTTCTTCATAATCCTCTATGAAACACTATGTAATGAAACCATACCAAAAGCAATAGAACATTGTGAAAAGTACTTAGGGAAAGGAAACTACTCTGCCAACAAAGCAATGTGCTAGAAACACTTGGAGGAATTCAACACTAATCTATTATGTAAAAGATGCAATGAAACACTTTAATGGGAATGCTTGAGATAAACCCCATTGACTGGGATTTGTAATGCATTTCCATCAAGGTCAAATAACTAAAAAGAGTTAGCCTCTTTGCAAGCACAAATAATATATGGTCCACTCCAAATTCCATCAAATTTAGAGTGTATTCCCAGTTTAGCTCTGTCAGCATCCCATTTCAAGACTAGATCACCAAGTTTAAATGTCTAAACTCTAGACCTTTTATCAAACCATTGTTTGGTTGACTTTTGATGTTGTTCTAACTTGATCATGGCAGAATTTATTAGTTCTTCAAGGTCAACCATTTCTACCATTCTGATTTCTCTTTAATCTGTACCCTCAAACTCCAATTATTGATCTAATTCAAGTGACAAAGGAAGCTTGCATTCTTTGACATAGACGAGATTGTAAGGGGAAGTTCCAATTACTTCTTCATTGTGATCCTTTCAGCCCGAAGAGCGTTTCTAACCTTTGTATACCACTGTTTTTTATTGATATCCATTTTTCTTTTTGTGATCCTAATCAATTTCTTGTTAGTGGATTCTACCAAACCATTACCTTGAGGGTAGTAGTTGGAAGATGTTTTCAAACAAATTCCCATTCCAAGAGCCCAATCATAAATTCTTGATCCTAAGAAAGATTTTGCATTATCAGAAATGATAGTTTGAGGGATACCAAACCTTGTCACAATGTCGTCGAGGAAGTCCAATATAACTGATTTAGTTTCTTCATTGAGTGACACACCCTTTGTCCACCTGGTAAATTAATTTATCGTTATCAAGACCAATTTGTGACCAACACTTGATGGAGGGCGTATCATGCCAATGAAATCAAGACCCCATTGTGCAAATGGTTGATATGCTTGAATTGGATGAAGTGGAAGTGCAGCCAATCTCTTCTTACGAGTGAAGAAATCACATTCCCTGCATTTTTGGTCCATTTATGAGCATTATAAAATAGTGTGGGCCAAAAGTAACCTGCTTTTACAGTTTTTCATTATAGTGGCTTTGGCAGAAAAATTTCCACTTGAGAAACCACTATGGAATTCAGCCAAAACTTTGCCTACTTGCTCACCTTTAATACACCTTGAAAAAACTCCATCAATGTTCCTTTTGAATAAAATCCCATCAATTAGTGCATAAGGAATGGATTGTAGCCTTAGATGTCTCCTTTTAGTCTTGTTTAGGCTAAGAGGATATGCACCAGTGGAAAATAAGGTATTCATATCCCCAATCCATCTATGATTATTAATTGCATTCCCTTCATCCTGCTGAATTTTAGCATCATGTAGAAGTTCCTCATTCATAAAGAAGGAGGTTTCTTGGTCATTTTGAGAATCCAGAGAAAGTTTCTCACAAAGTGCTCTACCTCTTACTAGATTTGTGGCCTTGATAGTTACATCATATTTCATGATTTTAGTGACCCATCCGACTCTTTTCTCACTGATATCTACTCCCATAATGAAGTCTCTCACACCGGAATGTGAGACTAGAACTTTGATATCATTGGTGGCAAGCATAATCTTAAATTTATTCAGAGCCCTCATGATGTCAAAGACCTATTTCTTAATATGATTTTACCTCAATTCATAATCCTTCAATGTCCGACTGAAGAATACCACTTGTTATTCCATCCCTTAATCATTTTGCTGAGTCAAAACAACAACAATACTAGATTTAGCTCCATATGCATATAGGATGAAATCCTTAGCATAGTTAGGATTGACAAGTGTAGGTGCTTGAGAAATTTCTTGTTTTATCTTGGAAAAAATTTATTTCCCTTAGGTTTTCCATTTGAAAACTAAATCCTTCTTCAACATTTGAGTAATAGGCCTAACTAATCCTACAAAATTAGTAATGCATTTCCTAACAAAATTAAAATTTCCAAGGAATGACTGTAATTCTTTCTTGTGAGTTGGCAAGGAAAGGGAGAGGGCAGCTGAGATTCCTTCTTGATCAATGGAAATTCCCTCCTTTGAAAAAATATGCCCTAAGAGCTTACCCCTAAGGACTTGAAAGTTACATTTCTTGGGATTAAGAGACACCCCATATTCCCTACATCTCTCAAATACCTTCTCAATATGGTTGATATTATCTTCACTTTGCTTTGATAAAATGGTGATATCATACAAATATACAAGGATGAATTCATTGATATACCCTTTGAAAGAAATGTACATTGCTCTTTGGAATGTGGCACCTGTATTTGATAAACCAAAAGGAAATTTCTTATAAGCATATGTCCTCTATTTGGTTGTGAATGTAGTATTGTACTGATCCTCCTCCCTAACCTTGATCTGATTAAAACCTAAGTATCCATCAAGCATAGAGAACCGTTCAGCTCCTTCTACTATTTGTAGAATTTTCTCCATATAAGGTATATAATAGTGATCTTTTAGGGAGTCTTTGTTTAAATCTCTAAAATAAACACACAATTTGATTTCTCTATTCTTCTTCCTCATCGGGGCAATATTTTCCACCCATTTATAGTATTTGATAGAAACAATTATTTTTTCCTCAATCATCTTGGATAACTCCTTCCTCCTGAGGGGATTTATCGTGGGGTTAACCGATCTTTGTTATTTTCTAATTGGCTTCAAATTAGGATCAAGATCAATGGAATGTTGGAGAATGATTGGATCAAACCCCTTAAGGTCCTCATAATCCCATGAGAATACAACATTAACCTTTTGACACATGGAGATAAAAGTTTGCTTCTCATTCTAATCACATACCTTTCTAAGCATAAGTTCCTTGCCTTGTGCAATGGTGACTGGTTGACAGTCTTCTTGCCTTGTTGTTATGTTCTTCTCTTCTCCTTTGAATTCATCATCAAGAATGAAAATATACTCCAAAGTTACCAATATTTTTGGTAATTTATTTATCTTTAACTAAATAAACTGATCACCATAAATTTCATGCAAATCATATTGCATTTTTGAGGAAAATTCAGCTTCATTCTGGATGAATTGAATGATTTTTTGATCGTGTCAAATACTTGCCAGCTCGTTTCATTTTATGGAATGGATTGTTTGACCACTACCTTGATGTGTTTCTCGTTACATTTAAAAATATCCTCATCATGTGAGAATTGTGAGCCAAGATCTGTCATCTGATATGTTTCTTTTTTCAATTTTCTTGGCATCACTTAAAGATTAAGAGCTTAAAAATTCTCTAGAAGATCCCAAACCCTGTGTTTATAAGCTTTCAAAATATTATTCTTTGTGGCACACTTCCCTCTAAATTTTTGGATGACCAATTAATGTATCCCCAAATATTTTCAATGTTTTATTCTGTCTCTTTTCAACAATTAGAAGACCATGCACCAATTCGTCATACTCTACTGCATTGTTTGAACATGCAAACTGCAATCTATGGGAAAAGAATAATTTCTCGTTCATCAAAGAAATCAATACAACACCTTCCCTAGCTCCATTTATGATTCTAGAACCATAAAAGGACATCTTCCATAGTCCCAAAGAACTGTATTTTTCTTTCTTAAGTGGTGCAGGTAAAGTAGATGCTTCTTTAAGAATGCAGTAGGTTCCAAGTCTAGTTTCCAAAGTTGTGTCATAGATATCAAAAGCATAACGTTCCTTGGCCCATTCATCTAATAAAAGATCATGGATTGAAGGAGGAATAAGTTGATCTTCTAAAACTGATTCTTGTTCATGTTCTTCTTGTATTAGGCAATTTTATTGGAGAGGAATGGGATCATATGACTCAATATGGTAAGAAAATATAGGCTCAGCTTGTATTGTAAATTTTGTAGCATGTCTAGTTCTTAGGAGCATATGATTCCAATCCAAAGACAAGTAGCCACCTAATTTGGTAGTGAAATCTCTTGATAAGAAAATGGAAAACATGGGAGGAAATTCAAAGACTGATATATCATGTGTTATGGTTAAGCTTGGACAAACATAAAGAGTTAACTCAAGGCATTTGATCACTCCTAAGATGCAAATGGTTGATCCATCAAGTTATAGAAATTCTTTAGAAATAGGGTTGTACTTAAGACCTATGATTCAACAATATTCTTGGGAATTACAAAGGTACTAGCCTCTGAATCAATCATGTAATTATGAACCAAATGTTTGCCCAAAATTAAGGACATATAAAAGGGTGAGGTCTTGACAAATTTTCTTACCTACTCTTCCTTTTCTTGGAATGAATTGACAGTAACATGATTGTTTTGAGAAACTACATCAACTCGAGGAAGTTTCTTGAGAGATTCATGTAGGATGTCCTTGTGTGATGGAATAGCGAGAGCATCCCACATTTTCATATTAACCTTTGTTCTCTTCATCTACTCAACCATTTTGAAAGGAAGGCCCATAGGACTTTTACATTTGAGGTACAATATTCTCCTTCCTTGATTGCTGCAACATTAGGATAAACAACTTTAGTTAGGAAGAAACTTCCTTTTTTAAAACAGATCTATTAGGAACCTTAGAATTGTTTTTACTTGTATATGTTCCCTGACTTCCTTTTCCTTATTGATAGTGTTGCCTTAATTAGAAGAATATGAAGGTTGATAATCCAACATCCTCTTCTTAAACCTTGTGTTATCAACAATGTGAGTTTGAGGCCTACTGGAAATGTCTATTACTTGTTTGATTTCACAAAACTTGCTAGTCCCAAAGAACACAAGATTAGTATCCGGATTGACTTCTTGAGCTCCCTCCACATTAGGATTGGGTGCTTCATTAGAAGGATCTTACTGATTGGAAGAATTTTGAATCATAAAGGCATGAGCTTTTAATGCATTTGGAAAAACAAACTGATTATGTGGCTGGTTACATGGGAAACACCATTATATTTCTTGTATTACATTGTTTTGCACCGGAACCAATGCTTGACTTGAACTAGCGGCAGAAAGTGACTGAGTAGAAGAAAATGTTTGAAGTAGAAGATATGCATTTTGACCTTGAAACCTATCATTTTATTGATTTTTTCCATATCTTTCGTTAGGGTATTGGTTTCTATAGGGTTGGTAACCTTTGTATAATCCTTGGTTAGAAGATTTCCCTTGATTAGAATAATTCCTATAAGATTGGGCTTATTGTTTTTCCAAATATATGATTTTTTTTGAAAAAAAATTGATCAAGGACTTCATTTCATCATCCTTTTTTTCTTTTGAAGAGAATAGGATGTGGAAGGAGTAGATTGAGAAATTTTCTTAGGAATGGGAGCAATGGTAGGCTGTGGAGCTTGAGGCAATTTAGGGAATAAAGGCATAAACATTATTAGGGTTTTTTTCTCGCTTGTATCAGAAAATTCTCAGCACTAATGGCTATTGGATAGGAAACATGTAATTGAATAACACCCTTAGATTGTATCATAACAACAATATCATAATTCAATGCTCTTAAGAAATAAAGAAAGGCACCTTGTGGAGTTGGTATCAATAGTGTTGGATTCTATCCCATGTCTTCTGAAATCTGAAATTGAAATCTGCCATGAGCTCATTATGACCCCTCTTAATAGTTTTTTAGTTAGTCTAACAAAGAAATGTTGTCTTTTTTTTTCCCAAATTGATTGCAAAGTACATTTTTCAATCCATCCCAATTATTAATAGAGGCTAGCCTTAGAATTATTTACCATTGAAGTGCTCTACCCTTAAAAGAAGAAGTTAATAAGCTTAACTACAACATTGTATTCAGTAACTAAAATGGATTAATATATGTTTAGCAATGATCCTGAATGTGATCAGCAGGAGTAACTTAGAATTCTCACCTAGTGAAGAAATGGGATACTTTTCAAGGCATGCTACAATGGGATGTCATGTTGTGCATTAAGAGCAATAGTCCTACAACTAGTGAATTTGAAAATTGGTAAATTCCTCTGTGTTGTCATGATTTGAATGGGTCTTAAAACTCTAGAAGATAACGAGAAAGGCCTACCAAGAGGTAGAGTTGAAAGAGTTCTACTCGATGGTGATGGTGATCTCTGAATTGATATGCCTCTTCTTCTTCTCCTCGGTGATAGTTGCAAGTAATTAAATGATCCTTCTTCTATTTCTCTAGAACTTGTCTCAATCCTTATCATAAAATTGAGGTACTAACACTGTTGAAACCAGTAAATAGAATGCAAATTGGAGTCATCATATGTGTAGAAACAAGCCTCCAAAGGCTGGAAATTACTAAGTTACACACAAAAACTTAGCAAGAATGTTGTAAAGTGCATAAAATTGTCCCACTGGGCATGCCAAAAACTGTTGGAACTCAAAATTGCACCATGCCCTAATTCATAGACAACCCATGATTTTGAGGCAACATGGGATTATCTCCAATTTTTGGGACTTGAACTGAGATCATACCTCTAGAGAAGGATGATTCCTCTACCTATTCCTAATGCTAAACTACTCCTAAGAATGGGAATGTAGCTATCTAACTCTATTCTAGAATTCCAAGGGACCAATGTGAGAAGGAGATGCATAAAAATGAAATCCTACACTAAAGGGAGGTGATAACACCAAGAACAAATGGAAAGATACTCTTAGATGAGGAAAAATGGAAGCAAAGTGACGAAGGAGAGGGCAGACATGAGTTTTAAAGTCCAAAGAAACATTCAAATCACCATTTTCATGGAGCACAATAGATTTAAACCATGCAAAAAGAATAAAACATGCACAATAGAACTATAAATGCAATTAAAGGTAAGACAATACAAATAAACTCAATCTAGGATAGATAAAATCCATAAAACAATTATTTTATTGCTTCAAATAGATGCACAGTTCATTGCAAAGAATGAGGAAGGTAAGAATCGCTTTGTAGGTATCCAAATTTGAGGCATGCAACTCAAAATCTACATGCAACAATTGTAGAAGGATGCACTAGCATTACAAGAATGTCCATCTATAAATGAGCATCCTTTTACAATATATAGAAAATGGGAGAGAGAAAGGAGTGAAAAAAGAGGGAACTCAAATTCCTTCCTTCACCCACTAACAACATACATTAATTCTCTGAAAATAGGTATGGTCATCCTTACAAATCCATTTCCCCATGATACTTTCCTTATGGGAGAAGAAATGGACACCGTACCTCATCAAATATGGTTGTTGAACAACCTAGAACTGCATTCTTTAATTTTGGAGATGTTTTTCCACTTTTCACCCTCTTACCCACACCAAAATCAATGTTTTCAATTTCCATGATGAAGATCATGAAAATACCTTTCCAACTGTACTAATTTTGTCAAATTTGGAGCACCTAGGTGAAAAATATGCCCATGGGGATCTAAGTGGGTTGAGGAGGAACACGGATTTTAAATGCTTAGCTACAGTATGCTTTTAATTTATTTTTTTCCCTTTGGTGCAGATGGAATGGATATGCGGAGAACTCATTAAAGGGAGGAATCGTTCCTCGTGTGCTCGAAATGTCTACATTGTCCATAGGGGTCTTAGGTTGTGTTTTGATCGGCATATTGGATCCGGGGTGGAACTTAAGAATTATTCCACCCCGCTTGTTGGTGCCCACAACTCATGGTTTGTCCACAATTATAATTTTTCCCTCATTTTTTGGTTGTTTTATTCATTGGTCGATAGGCCCGTGCGGGGACCTATTTACTCCGCGGAACTATTTTCCTAGTTCCTTTGACATCCTCACTACTCGCAACACACACCAAATTTCCCCCTTCCTCTATTGATCATCTCGACATTGGATGCAGGTAAATCATTCTCCGACAGAACATTCCACCTAACCCCTAGGTTCCCGTGACTCTCCTCTCACCCGCACAACATTGCATCCCTTCGACATGCGGTCTAAAACTCTTTGCGGAGAACCTTTAACTTTATGGAACTTATTCCACTGTTCCACCATACATTCACATCTCTGTAATACACTACATTTTTTTTTTTGTGATCTAAACTAAGATGCAGGGAACTTAAATACCAATGGAACTGGTCTGTCTAAATCATAATATTACACTTCTTTGACCCTAACAATTTTTTCACAATTGTTTTCGAGTGTTTGGATTTCTAAGGCTTGGAGAGAAATAGGTAAATGTCCAAAATAAATGTAAGTGCCCCAAACATGGAAATTACATGATTTCTCCAATTTCTTGTCTAAGACTCCATCAGACTACCTCAGTCTAGATTTCTCAAGTTAGCCAATTTATAAGGGGTGCAAAATTGGATAACATAACCATGTTGAACTGAGAAAGTATCTATAACTTCCCATGGTCATAGGTACCCAGAAAATGCCAAGAGCACCTAGGTGCTCATGTTTGTATATGGGCGTTGTTGTTTGTGATGTGTTGAGGACCCAATTCAGATTCCAGGTTATTTTTTATAACTGAAGACTACTTTGTTCCTATATTTTTTGGGTATGAATTTTGACAGTGTACTGTTAAATGGGGTGACTGATTCTCCCAATGTATGTCCCCCTCATTTGGGGTGCATCTAAAATTGCTAGGAGAATGCGTCCCAAAGGAGAGGATCAGATGTTGCTTTGAACTGAGACCCTGCAGGGGGGAGGGGACATGCTTGGTAAAAACTAAGGCACGTGCAAACAAAGTGGATAGAACATGTGTTAGTGAAAAAATGACAAATACGCATATAGAAGACAATGTGTAATCTAGTAAGCAAGAAGAAAATGTAGACCACGAAAAGTGGGTTACAAATATGGGATATCATTCACAATGTTGCAAGACTATCAAGGCCAAAGTGGCCAAAAGTATACAAGTAATGAATAAGCAAGACATAGGGAAGAGCCTGCAAATAATGGCATACAATAGAAGACAAGAGAAAACAAAGTGTAACAGAAAACCATGGTGGAAAATAGTTCCTGAAAATCAAATGTTGCATATGAAGCACTTGTTAGCATGTTAGAAAGATAAAAATTATGTCAAGACATGTATATATCAATAGAGGAGTGTGCTGGTGAGAATAAGTAGTATAAAACAAAACAATATCACTTGTAGTGTGTATGAAAGTAGATGCCCCCAAGAGCTTCAGTGGGACTAGTAAGAAGTACAATTTCAAGCATCCATGGTACATGTAATGATCTGTGTAAATTCTACATTCACCATTAGAGAACAAGTGAATGTGCATGTGTATATAGAAAATATAATGACATATGAAATATTTATCTAAGATAGTAAGCAAAGTGTAACATGTGAGTATAAGTAAACAAGAACAATGTGCGACCAAGATATGCAGTATGGTGTGAATGAGCAAGATGAAATGATATGTAACATGAGTGTGATAGGAGCAACATGCCCCACAAGTGTATATGTGTGTATGAGTGAGATGATGTTCATTTATAAAAGACCCCTCTACAGTCAAGAATGAACCATAAAATAAGAGTGCATCATCAGGAAATGGTTTGAAATGGGTGTGCTAGATAGATAGATTAATGAAGCATAGAGCGTGAAAAGTGTGAATGTGGTGAGGTTTATTTCAGATTTAGACACACATCAGTCAAGTATGAATCATGGAATTAGAGTGTGTCATAGGGTAGTGATTTGAGAATGTGATATGATTAAAATATGTACCGTGAAACGCAGAGCGTGAAATGTGTAGTGTGTGAGGTTCATGGATGTAGTATGCCCTCAACAGTCAAGTGTGAACCTTAGCACGAGTTTGTGTCATATGGTAATGATGATAAAAATATTATATCGAGTTGTGTAAGATGCATTAGAAATAGGAAGTATAAAGCACAAATTGTAATAGTATAAATGTTAGACACCTAATGAGATTACGATGGGGGGAGAATAAGTGTGATGCCCCCCAAGTGAGCCAATGATGGATATCTATGTGGTGACATGAGAGATACCATGCCATTTTGGGAGAGTGTTATGTGTCTCATGATTAGAGAGATAGAGCCAACATAATGGTAGGAAGAAACAACTTTAGGACCATGCCATGGTGGCGGAGTTTGAAATGTGTCTTGGCCATCAATGTGAGTATTATTTTCTTTGACAAAATGAATTGGAAAAGTAAGTGGAGTAGGATGGGGAGGAATCTTGAATGAGGGGAGCTTATGTGGGATTGATAACATTGGATAAGACTTGAGAAGGGAAGAGGATGGACTAATGTTGAGAGGAAGTTGCTTAGGAGGCTCTTGAATTTCCGTAGAAGGAATATTGGTAACAATGGCATGATGCTCATTAGACATAGATGAATCAGATTTAGGAACCCAATGAGATTTAGCAATTAGAGATGAGCATGTAGAAACATGTTGAGCAGCAAATGATAGAAAATCCTGACTCTTAAGGTTCTTAATTGTTAGTTATAAAACATAGCAATCATTTTCATTATGTCCATTGATTCGATGATAATTGCAATATGGATGACGTTGATATTTTGCAAGCAGATAAGGAATATATCAATGAGTAGATGGAAATTTGATCAATTGATGAGTAAGGAGTTAAGTAATAATATCATGTTGCTTAGAATTGAGATCAAAATTGAGAGGTGTTAGTAATGATAAGACTTGAGGTTCACTGATATATGCACATGTAAAAGACATAGGATGAGGACAAGATGTAGAAGAAGAAGAAGAAGAAGCATGGGTTTGAGAAGCATTCTTAAGGTGTTGGATTTCAGATTTAAGATATGTAATCTTGGATTACATAGCCTTAAATTTATCTTGAAACAAAGAATTTAAAGCTTCAATAGACTTGCAAATTGGTTGATTGACATTATAACTAATAGAGTCATCAGAAAGACGATCAAAGATGGCACTAACTTGTTAAGTCAGCATATTACTAGGGAGATACATAGTTTCTAGGGTTTTGTGGATAGCATCTTTGCAATGTGGGTGCATTTGAAGGAATTGAAGCGATGAGACTTGAGAATCCTTAGGATCCATGAGAAAATAGAAATGAGGATTTAAGAGCATTCAAAAGCGGGTTCACTAAACGATTTAACAAAATATTGGATTTTATGTTAAATGTTAAACCCTATATATTTTAGAGTCACAACTGATAAATGAAATGCTAAATAAAAAATTTGATGCAAGCAATAAGAAAATGGAAATTAAAACCCTAAGTGCAAGAGAGGAATAAGAGACTTGGTTGATTTCACACTTGATACCGAGGTATGTTGATCTGGAAAACTAATGAAATGGGAGGGAAGATTTTTACAACCGCACTAAAGAAATTCTATAATGGTTGGATATGCCTTGATTGGGGCACCTGTATTGGGTCAAGGGTGCCTAGGCACTAGAGACCTCTGGTAGGCACTTATGACTGTGAAAATACTCAGAAACTAATTTTTGTTGTGTCACACAAGTGTCGTTAGACTTCATTGTTTGTCGCATGTATGTTGATGTAAGATCACAAAGTTTTCATGTAACCTGAAAAACAAATTATATCCTACAAAACACCAAAACACACTTACTAAGTCCCCTTCATTTGTAAGTTCCTAAGGCACAACCAGAATTTTCTAGTCCAAAATCTGAGTAAGGGTCATCCTTAAATAATCTATGAGTCTCACCTCTTCTTCATATCTGTAATCCATTTAGTAATCCTCATAATGAGGCTCATGCTCATTGGAAGGCCCCAAATATCCTTGAACTATCCACATGATATCATAATTGGGCATGGGAGTAAATTTTTGCAATGTGATCCTTCCCATATCTACTTCTAGGAGTTTAGATTTAACTGAGGAGGGACATGAATACCTCCCAATATTGATAGGGAACTTAATATTGGCCTTGTGATTCCCTGCAATCAACTTATGGATTGCCACCAATTACCTTTAAAAAACTCCAAGCTCACTTGTCATCTAAATATTTGGGTAACATATACAGGGAATCATAGAAACCACTTAATCTTATGTAAGTAAATGTTTTACATTTGATGAAGTAACATCTAAATTCAACAATCACTTTCCTTGCTTTTACAGATATTTTGTTACATCCCCATTTAGGCTTAAAAAAACACATGAGTGGAGAAAAGAAGACATCATGTGCAATTACTAAGGTTTAATTGGGGGTACACATCATAAACCTTGAAGTTTCCAAAATCCTTTTCTCTATTTTATCCAAGAAATCATATATGGCGAGAGATGTTATAAAACAAGTAGGAGGTCATATAAAACTATGTTTTATCAGTGGATCTCTCCTCTATGTACACCGACATTATGAGCACTTGTTGATGGATGTAATTACTAATAATCTCACCCCATTGAATTTTCATCCTTCCCACAAGGATAACATGGATAAACTTGAATATGCATTCATGAAAAGGATATGTAGATTATTTCCCCATAACCCTATTCAATAGGGTGATAATATCTCTAATCTTTTCAATGAAATCCATCCTATTCAACTTTTTAGGGATCCTTGTGGTGGAGATTTTGTCTTTTCAAGCAAATTGTTGTTTAATATCCTGGAATAGTTTACATTATTTGCATTCCAATACTTTTACACATTTTCAATGATTACATCTATAATTTTTGGGACATCAGGGAGGCCTAGAAAATATTTAAATTTATTAGTGGTAAAGGAAAAGACTAACACACCACTCCCATCCCTAATTTCTTTTGTTTATGGGTTGTAATTTTGAGCATAAACCCATACCAACTCCAAATACATGGCAGACGGGGGAAAACATTGGCTAGGGAAAGCCCGCTCCAATAAATCTTTCCTTTGGTTTCATTTATATCCATTGCATGTAAACTTTACAAGATATCAATTAAATTTGCATTGCCTAGGTTAGTATCTATGACTTTATCCAAGTCCGGGGTGAGTTATGAGGTAGTTTGAACACAAAACATTTGAATCTTCATTTTTGCAGAGTGTGAGTTTAAAATGACTACTAGAAAGACTTTTAACACTTCAATCACACCAGACTCCTCCCATAATACAAAATACTACACTCTGACACTTCAAACCATTCAAAGGGACTGGAAAAAACACTTACCTATGCAAACACTTCTACAACACTTCTTTAGATTAAGAATACCAATAGGAATGCCTTTAGAGCTCAAACCAACCTTCAAATGACTCAAATGCACAAACTTGATCATATACTCATCTTAGGGCTTCAAAAGATCTTTAAAAACTCAAATATTTGGAGGAAAAGTCATAGCTTTTCACATATTCCAACCATATATTGTTTCTGGCATGGTTTCACTAATGACATCACCTACTTTCATGGCTTTTACATTTGTGGGCATTGATGTTTTAAATTTGAATTTTGAATTCCATCCCTATAAGTGGATCCATTGGATGAATCAAAAACATCCAAATTTGATGTTCACTTAAATGATTTGGTTTTCTCTCATTAGCTCGGACTTCACAATCTAACAACATGGTGTCTACACGAGCTTTTACTTTTACTTAGTCACCTATCTCGAGCTTCAGGGTTGCACAAACAATTTACAAACTTGCAAGAATGTAAAGTTGCAAACTTGCAAAAATGTGAATTGGCTTCCCCCTTTATAATCCTGAGATATTGGCATGTGTCTCTGTTATTGGGCTTTGGGGGAAAAAATTCAATTTGTAAATGTATAAAAATGTAAAGTTACAAACCTACAATTTGCATTCTTTCTCAACAGTTTCTAGATTCACTAAACATTCCATTTCGGGGCTTAGGAAATAACTTGCAACTTATAATTTGCATCAACTTTGACCTCCTCTTAAAGACTAATAAGATGAAGGAATACTCTTGGGATATTCCTTTCGTAGGGTTCGGACTTGTATTTGCAACTTACAACTTTGCAAAAATGCAAAGCTACTTCATTGTCTTGCTTTCCCCAAATACCTCAAATATTCCACTTTACGGGCCTTAGGGATGAACTTGCAGTTTACAAACTTGCAAAAAAAATCCAAGCTACAAACTTGTAAAAATACCAAGTCCTTCACATGGGCAGATCCAATTCAAAATTTTAATGAAAATGTTAAGGTTCAAAACAAGTTCCTTACGCCATTAAACCTACAACTTTGTCAAAACATCAAAATCAAAGGAAACATTAATATATAAGTATAAATCCACATTGCAGGATTGATCCATGATACAATCACGACATTAAAGATCAAGGATCCACCAAACAAGTCATAGATCATGGATCCACCTTGCATGAAATGTTCTCTTCGCCATCTGTCATGAATGGATAATGTTTTGATCAAATGTTCCTTCAACACTTCTTGCAAGCCACTTATTTTAAATATCAGATAAAGGAAAGATATTAATAATTTAATCAACATCAAGGATTCTAATTTCATGCAAGTCAAAGGGAATCACATACATGCACATCGACTCCAAACGTCTTCACAGCTCCATATGTAATTCTATTTCTTTAGCCATGTGATTCAACCATCCTGGTCAAAAGCTTACATCTTCCAATTCCACACGAGTTGAGCATATTTGATTTGTGGTTTGTTAAAGTCATATTATATTATTTTTAGGCATGGGATTTTAGGTTTTATTTTGTAGGAGCTTTAATTAGCAGATAATATTGTTTTAAGTGTAGATTGTATATTTCAAATGTTTAATTTTAAGTTATCTTTTATATTTTTTTAATTTAAAGATGAGTTATGCATTTCCATGTCATTCATATTCTAAAATTATATAGTTACATGTCTATAGTTGACATAAAGTTTTCCTAATTCAAGTCAATAGTCAATTCAAAATATTATAAAAATAAAAAAAAATAAAAATTCTTATGGACGCATTTTTATGGTAACCAAAATCCTCTGTTATTGAGATGAATATTCCATTAGAAAAATTTATTGGTTTTTAACTTTCACACATGGAAATTAAAAATTCAAAGGCAATTAATGAACATAAACTTGTGGGGAATAGTTAGTGGAAAAGAAAAACAACTCATAGATGCAAATAAATTATTGGAATGGAACAATGAAGATGATAAGGCCAAATCCATCATTGGTCTTGCACTTTCGGATTCTAAACTTCATTGTGTAGATTTAGAGAAACCATCCAAAAAAAATTGGGACAAGATGAATAAGTTGTTTGGTGTTAAATTAGTGATTGAAAATTTTCTCTAAAGTTATGCTTATTCAAATTTAAAATGAGTGAAGGAGCTACCATGTCTAGTCATATAAATGATCTCAAATATCTCATGAGGAAGCTAGTAGAATTCAAAGACTTGGTTGATGATGAAGATGTAAAAGATATTTTGTTGAATAACTTATCTTCCAACTACAAAAATGTTGTTTTCAATCTTGGTAAAATGATATCTTAGTCTCTATAAGATATGATCTCATCGCTTCTAGCAGAAGAAAGAAGATGTAGAATAAGAAACTGCAATGTACTCAAAGAAGAATCATAAATTTTTTTATCAAAAACAAGGATGAAGTTAAATGTTTCTATTGCAAGAAAAGGGGGTACACATCCTAGTTTTGTAAGGTTGAATCTAATGATATACTTAAAGGAAAACTCAAAACAAATGGAAAAAATGTGTTCAATAAAAATGAACCATCTAGTGAGGAAGAACCAATAAAGGAAGAACCAACAAATGATGATATTGGTTATAATTATGGGGACTTTATATACTAAGTGAACATCATCCTTCTGGAGGTTGGAGGCAACAGAGGTAGGATAACTTTCAACATCCTTCATTAGCCACAGACGACGAGGCCACACAATGTTATTATGGCATTTTTTTCAGTTGTGTGTTTGTCTTTTTTACTTTTGTGAATAAGAACAAATGATACATTTATGTTCATATGTGAGCATAATTTCTTTATATTTTCCCATAATGTAATAAAATGACAAGAGTTGATAAAGTTTTGCAACATCACATTATAGTTGTTGGTTAACCACATTTAAAACCATCGTGTTTGATTTGAGTTTGTTGGTCAATCCTAATAAAAATCATCTTGTTTTATTTGAGGTTGTTAGTCAATCCTGGTAAAAATCATCTTGTTTGATTTGAGGTTGTTGGTCAATCCTGGCCAAAACCATCCTTTTGTTTTGGTTATCAATCAATCAATTGTAAAACCATCTAGATCATGAGGTTATAGAGGTAACACATTGCAGTACAAGATAATGTTTTCCCCATGTTCACACTAAGGGGGGAATGATAGGAAAATATTATGTTAGTGCTCACATTATTATTATATGGTTTTATGTTTGTTTGGTGAGTTGTATTATTGATTGTAAAAATGATTTGTATTTACAACTCATACTAGCATTGAGTGAGATATCTCATGTAGAAATTCTCTAGGTGATATTTTTGGTTGAGTGATTATAGGGATAAGCTTGAGAAATTTATGGGGATATTGAATTTGTTGATAATTATTCGTGACTCCTCATTTGTAGGAGACCAATGAGCTATATATGTAAGGTCTCAAAGATCAATCATTGTGTTTTGAATTGAATTTAAGTTTTATCATGTATTTGGGTTTATTATTTATTGCATGAGTAATTTATCTCTGTATAATCTCCTTCATTTCTGATCACTTATCACTATTTGAAATTAATGTTTGTTAGTTGTTTATGTTACTACTTTTCTATTTCATTGCATGTGGTTTGAGTGCTTTGATTATCTGACATCATGGGTGTCTCATGTTTGTGGCTCTATGCCTTTCTTACATGACATTTATTCTCTAATATACATCTTGAGTGACTTCATTATCTTCCTACATTATGGGTGTTCCATGTTTGTCACTCTACGCCTTGATGTGACTCTTCTTTACATGATAGTGCTTTTTTTTTCTCACTTGATCATTGTTTTATCTCTATAACAGCTTTGTTACATCTATGTTGTTATTACTACTATTCTTTTTGCTATCACTATTATTGTTTCTCTTCTTGTTATGGTTTTTTGTCTCGTTACGCACCATGATTTCCACCATGAGTAACCTCTTTTGTAGGTATAGGTTCTCAACAGTGGCCACTACTTCAGTACTCTGCATTCTCCTTTAGATTATTAGATATACAATACATGGGCACACATCTATCTTTTGAGCCACGTGCTCAATTTCTTTATCATGCACACCTCAAAAGAGGGCATTCATTGAGATATATTCTACACTTAGATGCAGAATTACAGGTTTAGACACATGTTTTCATAGGGAAAAAGTACTAAAAACCAATTCTAAATATCAAAGTTTAGTAGAAAACCCACAAGTTCAAAACCATATAGATGTTCTTGACCCTACTATACGTTTATACCCTGAGGAAAATTACAATAGATTTTTCTATAGTTTTAGATTTTTCATCATCGATACAGGTTTTTGGCATGATATCAAACTTAGTTGACATAATTCAAATTAGTTTACAAGGGGCATGAATATTTCACTCCTTCACTTCATATACTCAGTTTCAGTTACAAGATACAAGTTTTCTGGGGGCATAGGTCTCCTTCGTTGTTGATATTTCAACATACTACACACTACTACTCAACAGTATGTCACATGAGAAGAACACGGGGGAACTCATTCTCTTTTATACCCTGTGTTTATATACCCAAACATTGAGCCTATATTTATCTACAATGGTGTGGTTTATGGGGTTATGGAAAGAATTGAAGGGGCCAAGTTCTTAGTAGGTAGTCTTTCCACTATTCATTTTAAAAGGGAAGATATCAAGGTTACTAAAAAATTTGAAGTTTGATACATTGTTTTCTTCCTTCACAAGGTGCATTAGTACCTCTTTTTTGTCTTTATACCTTCTATTTGATGTTGGGTTGCATGCACCTAATACTCTAGTTTTTCCTTCTACATAATTAGGAAATGATCACCCCTAATCCTTGCAAAAATTTCAACAACACAATTTGAATCTCCAACTACAATCAAGGTATTGGATCTCTCCCCTATAAAAAATCAACATGTGTATACTTTCCATACTTTACATCTCTTGAGTTCACTTTATACATGTTCAAATTCTACATTTACAATCGAGTTACAATTTAATTTCTACTATCGACATTGCCTACACTATGTATAGTAGGTTTCATCATGGAGCGTGTCAACACCAACACATCTAGACAACAAAAAATTAGAGTGGAGGCAAAGTGTGTCTACACACTCAGGTCTCTTTTCTTTTGAGCATGTAATTTTTATTTCATACTTAAAGGGGGGAAATGTAGAAACCTAGATTTGGCAATTTACCTTTTGACACTATTAATTGTGATTGTTTTCCTTTACTAAGATAAACACCACATCATATCCCCATTCAATACATGTTGTTATCTCTTTTCTAACTTGATTATTCCCACACATTTATGTCTCAACAAATTTTGAATATAAATACGTAAGATTAGTGTGAAAACTCTACTTTCCATTGCGCACCTTTCAAATTTAATTAAACTTTTCCCTTTTCAAAACCATACAGATTAGTCATGAAGTATAATCCGGTCTGAACTGACATGTGCGATAATGTATGAGCCTTGAGTGCATTTTCATCTTTTTGGGTTGGCCTTATCTTGATAATTTACCTTCAAATCCCTATATAAGTGACTTAATATCACCTCATTTACTAACATGGCACTCTATTGGAACCCCCATTTCAAATACATGCAAAAGGCACTTAAGGCTCCCTAAATCTTCCCAAATTCGATGCACATTCATTAGGGTAGCCACTACTATAGTAATGAAGCACTGAACCACATCAAGGAGTATAGCTTCCCTCATTTCCAAGCACACCAAGTTCCCTATTTAAAAGTATTAGCAAGAGCACAATCCTATCAAACATGTTCAAAGTGATTCAATTTTTCAACTAGCTACATTAATATAGATGTTACATGCTAGGTGGAAAAATACATGTGGTTTGATGCCTATTTAGAGTAGTGTTGATGTAGGTGGTGCATAGATTGTAATTCAAACCAAACACTAACCTTATTACAATTTATTTTACCAATGTTTAGGATTTTGGCATGATTCAACTGATTACATATGGTTTCAGGATTGTGTGACAACTAGGTTTTGACAATGAAACACATTTCTAGACCACCAAAGGACCCATAAACTTATAGAGTCTCATTCCAAGAGGCTCCCGGACTATACCATAAGGACAAGAATGAATGTTACATTGTGACTGAGTTGTACGGTCCTACACCAGGGTAATTTCAAGTCACAAGATCATTAACGAAGCATCTTCAATCTATACACACTCAAATCCCCTAGTTTGTGTATCCAAATCTCTTATGTATAGTCTTGTATAGGATAAGTACATCTTCCTCATGTTTTCAAGCTTGTATGATATTGTAATCATTAATTGCAAGAACAAATACATAATTATGATTTTGTATAATTAATGTTGGAAGCTAATTAATAAGAACAAATCCTAGTTTCAAACCTTACATTTATTTTACTATTGTATAATTCCATAATGTTTTAATCTATTAAGGTTAAAAGAGTGTAAACATCGAGATGAGTTTTGGTTTTAAAATATTGTAGTGGAAGGGTGACCAATCTACAGAGGTGAGGAAGTTAAAATACCATTTGATCAATACCGGCACACATACCACAACCATTTTTTCCACCCCATGGCCCTAGAGACCACGATTCATTACCAATTGTCATCTAGATTCCATCAAGCCTTTGTGTCTGTGATCAGTAGTCAATATTTAGTTCATCAATGACCATGTATAAAATGTAAATAAAATCGTTGATATATTTTGTGTGCACGTCAAAATTACAAGGTTATTGTCACTTAGACAATGCATATCAGTGTAAAGTTAACTAGTGATCATACCTCAAGGGTGTAATGGAAACATATATATAGATAGCGTAGGATATAAGGAAGAGGTGTCAATAGTTGTTACCCTTAAGTTTTTGGGATCATACAACTAGGTAGGAATGTAAAAATTGATTCGTTTTAAAGTTTAAACATTTTTAATTTATATTTTTTGCTTGGGATGTTGAAATGGAGGGAAAATCACAATTTGAATTAATTGAAAATAAGATTTTTTAAATTCATGCAAACCATTTGTTTCCCAATAGTTGAATATAGTGTACAAATGTTTTAGATTGGTGCACTATTTAAGAAGTTGATGGTATGACATGATGTGATTGGTTGTTTTGAGGTAAAAGTTAGACAATAGTACCTAGTACTATAACAAGTATTAAAGAATACATAATCACGTGCTAAACATATTTACAATAAGATACGTCACAACTATAGGTCTCCATTCAAATTCTATCTCTCTTCCCTTATGGTTAATGGATACAAAGGTAGATATGCATCAAGTTGCAAGCTAAAAATGGAAGAAGTGGAGAGTGCAAAAAAGAGATAAGAAATTAGGACAAAGGGAACCAAAAATTACCGTCAACATTAATTATCAAATAAAGGGAATTTAAGAGCATTCCATTTAACTTTGTATCAACCCTAATCATATTGCAAGAAATGGATCTAATTAATTTAATTGGGATTGAATACTATATGTTACTTGGAAAAGAATAATACAATCATTCACATCTATATAATGGAAACTAGGCTATTTGCAAGCATGTCAAACTGATAAAGTAATTAAAAGTAGAATGAGAACTTAAAGGGTAAATTAGCTTATTTAGATCAATATTTGACTATGTAGTTCCTATATTTAGAAAGTGTGAAGAATTATAAAGGTTCATAGATCAATTGTTTCTTGTCAAAACCTTGCAAGGGTAGGATCATACAAAAGATTCAGAAATCAATTCTAAAGGTTCATAGGTTAATTGTTTTTTGTGTTACTTCATTTTCACATGTGGCACACTTTGAGATCTTCACATTCACTTGTAACCTTAGTTTTCACACTCGTACCTATAAAAAACCCTAGCTTCCTGCAAGAACATCAAACTCTTATTAGATAAAAAATAAAATATATAAATGCTTGAATCATGATGATTTTGATGGTCACCCCATTTGTGAGCCACCTAGTGTTGTACTATAATTTAAACTCAATATAGTTCTCCTAGTGTGTTGTGTGAATGTATGTATGCAACTAAAACCCTTCACCTAGCTTTTCCCTTGTGCTTCCACACTGATAACAATTTATACTACTTTCCTCCCATAGAAACATTTGTATGCGGATGTGCAAAATAGATTTATGTTTTCCTGTGTTGTGATATGTAATATGAAGATAGTACTCTTTCTTTCTTAGCTCAGTATTTGGTACTTAGGTTTTTATTAGATAATAAATGCTTAGGGTGAACACACACACACACACACACACACACACACATGTGTGTGTGTGTGTACACACACACACACACACACACACACACACACACACACACACACACACACACACACACACACACACACATATGTATGTGTGTGTGTGTGTGTGTGTGTGTGTGTGTGTGTGTGTGTGTGTGTGTGTGTGTGTGTGTGTGTGTGTGTGTGTGTGTGTGTGTGTGTGTGTGTACACACACACACACACACACACACACACACACACACACACACACTTATATATATACATATAATGCATGTGTGTGTATAGTGTATGTGTGTGTGTGTGTGTGTGCGCGCATGTATGTATGCATGCATGCATGTATGTATGTATGTATGTATGTATGTATACGAGTCTATAACTTTGAAATTTGAATCTTAATGGCATGTAAATCCAACAAAAAAACATAATATATGAAGGAGAAAATAGTAATAATGAGACCCAATAGATAGAAAGGACCCTAAAATCAAAGGGGTTAGGACCATACATCTCGTTTAGGATTGTACATCTTGGTCATGACCACGCCACGATCCTAACTAATTTGTACATTCTTGGACCAGAGTTACTAAAAGTAAAATAAATAAATGCAAATGAAAAACATCTCTATGACATAGAATAAAAACATGAAGAAGCATTAAGTAAGTCACAAATAAGCAAATTAAAAGCGAAACAAGGACTTCTCCATAAAGATTTAGTTTCATCATTCAAGACCCACATACATAAAATTTGCTAAAAGCGTGATGAATTAACGATTTTGTGCTCATTTTATTGTCTACATTTGCCCCCATTTTATGTCATTGAATAAAATTTAGTAGTTTTAAAGGAGAAGAAGATTGTACTTGATAGTGCTAAAGTATAGAAAAATATTAGGTATTTTGATAGAGTAACCAAAATATAGTGAATAATGTGGATCACCAGTGTGACCCATCCAAAGATAAAGATTAGTGTTCTATAAGCGCCAAAGAGTGTAATAGATGTAAAAGGTGTATTTGGAGATTTGACTAGGTGTTCTTGGAGAGATATGGGTGATCATTCCACAACAAGTGCTTGATAATTTGGTGGGAATTGGGAGTCTTGACATTAAGGGAAGAGTTTCGCAAGGCATCCTAGTTGACCCAAAATAACATTTCCCATATCATAGAACCACACCACTGCAGACGAATTTGTGTCACATTTTTTTGAAAAATCACTAGACGGTTGTCTTTATGCATTATATGGGTGTACTGAAGTAACTATAGTATTGAAAACTTATAGAATTCTATAGGTGTTTCCCCTTTGAATTTGTAATAAATGCAGTGGCGTGTTCACTTGTAACTTAGTAACTTAGTACTCATTGCATATATGTATCCAGAGTTGATTGTTTGTTCGTTAGGTTTGCATAATGATTTATATAGGAGGGGATGGCCTCTCAAATCCAACACATATAGTTTCCCCCCTTCGACAAAAGGGATGATAGAAAATATAATTGCTTGAGATGAAAGTAAGTGTTAATAGAGATTTGAACTTGTGTCATTAGAGGTGAATATAGCATGATGAGAATAAGATTCAATGTTTATAGGAATTGGAGTGACATTTTGTTTCTTTTGAGCGTAGATAATAGAATTAGTGACCAAACAAAGTGAGTGCATTGGTATAAATTGTAAAGTATAAATTGTAGTTGTGGAAGATATATTATGCATGGTAGAAGATTGTTAAGCTTGTAGAAGTTATGAAACAAAGTCTATGTCTAAAGGAATAGTATGGAATTTGTAGTAACTATGCAAGAGAGGATGAGTATGATAGAATAGACTAGAAAAGAATTAAATTTACGCGGAAGAATGATATAGAAAAGTTGTAGTAAGCATATAGGTGTACAATGTGTAAATGACATTGTGGAAAAAGTGGATCATGGGAACGAGTAGAGATTTAAAATAAAGTATCATCACATATTAGTATGGAAATGAGGGAAATAGGAGTCCTAATGACGTGAGCGTAAAGATAGTAGAAACAAGGACCAAGATATGGAGTGCATAAATTTGAGGTATTAAGAAGATGGTAAAGGTTGTTTAGGATATGTGACTATTAGCCCAAAAGGGAAAATAGTAATTGTTAGGAATTATAATAGTTTTTGTTCACATGTATGTTGTAAATGGAAATGTTGCCGAGTGAATTATGATAGTGGAATAATGTAATGTATAATGAGTTGCAATAAATAACTCGTTATGAATAAGTGTGTGCATCTATTTAAGAGTTATAGTGAGTAAAAGCTCACAATAGATATGTTTTTTAGGGTGACATTTGAAGAGAGTAAGGATTGTTGAGTTTGTTAATGCTATCCTACAATAGTGGAGATCAAGAAAGCTTATATATTGTAATGTTTTATGTTGAATAATATTATCAATAGAGAATTATTGTTATTCTGAGTTTACTTTGTGATGAGCTTATTATGTGCATTTGAGTAAACTGGGAACCAAATTTCGTTTGGTATTAGAGCATGTCATATCTTTAAGACCTTGTGAGGGGCATCTTTATACCTTATGATTACCTCGATTCATGAGAGAATTAAGTTTTGCAAAGGATCTTTAAAGTTTAAGAGTTCAGTGAACATTAATGTAACTATTATGAACACCTCACATATATACATTTTTGTTGTTTACTTCTCTTCCTGACTATCATTTTCATCTGAGCTCCATAATTTTTCTTTATTCCATGCCTTCATTGTTCATTTTAGTTATCGGGTGTTTTTTTAAGAACCGGAGTAAAATGCAACTACCACATTCTACAGTCTTAATGTTGTAAGAAAGTGATATCCTATTTATTCGATAGAATTAAGTGTGCATATCTATATTAGTGTTTGTATCTGGGTTTTCAGTGGTAATACAAAACTTACATTACATAGTTTTATCTCGACTGTATCACATTGTTGCATTGTATTATATCTTAGTTTCTATATTGTATCAACAATTGAATTATTTACCAAGTTACACTGGTCGTAATCAAGTTGGAAATTTGAAATCAAATGAGTATATTTCACACCAATAGTTGTAGACGTGGTCATTGGTTCAAGGTCGTTAAAATTACTTTTTATATCTATGCGTAGCTTGCATCGAGTTCATTTACTTTTAGAATCAATATTACATCTACGTCAAGAGATTTGTCTGTAACTTGTAACCAGATCTACTTGCATGCTCTTGTCTTATATCATCCTCATTGCATTATACATTGATTCTGACTCGATCATTCAACATCAACTTCACCCACAATGGAATTGCATTAAATCAATAGTTTATTTCAAGGTATTCTTGAAAATTGTTTACATCAGATGGTCTAACTTGAGCTAACTCACTCCTCTCAATATTGGAAACAAATCTTCACCCACAGTTTACCAGTAAGCAGTTTCACAAAATCCCATGACATACTCAACAAAAAGGTGTGCATTTCATTCAAATCAACCTCTCAGTTAAAATATATATAAATGTATGTGCAAACATATGTTTGTATTCATTGATAACTCAGATGAAAAAACGCTTTTAACTAAAATGTTTTTGACCAAGAAATTTATGGTTCAAACCACAAGCAAATGTTTAGTGGTGATGAATTTTTCAAAAAAAAAAAGTAATTAAATATTATTTTTCTTGAATATTGTTAGTTGGCTCTAAAGTCAAAAAGAGTTTAAAAATAAACATTTTATTGGAAGTATCATTGGTAGAATCTAATGTCCAATATTACAGTTTTTTTTTCCTTTGACAAGTAATTAAGCTTTGTGATCAAATGGGTTGAGTGAGCCAAGTCATTTGGAGGATGGAGGCAATAGAGGAAGGAGGACGAACAATGACCTCTCATTATCCACTAGCGATGGGGCCACTTGAGATGTAGTGGCATTTGTTTTCAGTTTTACTTTCAATTTTGTGATTCCTTTGTGCTATGATCAGATTGTTCCTTTTTTGTTCATGTGCTAAATAAACCTCTTCTACAACCTTTGGGAAAGAGACATATTCCAAAGAATCAGAGTCTTTGAGGGAAAGAGAATATTTTTGACGTAAAATCAATATGGATTGTTGTCTAGATAATTCTGATGTCTAGGAATCTACAAGATTTGGAATTCGGGAACCTATGGAATGGGAATGGACCCGTGGAATTTGTCTTGTAGCTACACCTTTACAAGGGTAAATAGATAACTTGATGGAGTTGTACCTAGTCTAAGCAGTTTTTTTGAGGAGTTTCTCTTCTCGCATGTTTATACTAGGGGCAGAAGGTTATGAATTATAATAGTTAGTGTTCACATGTATTTTGTAGCTAGAAATGTTAATAAGCGAATTATGTTAGTGAAATAATGTAATGTATAATGAATTGTCATAAACAACTCACTATAGATCATTGTGTGTATCTATTTAAGATTTGTACATGAGTAACAACTCATAATAGATATGTTTGTTATGATGATATTCAAAGAGGGTAAGAATATGATTTTATTGCATTTTTTTAAGGTTATTTCCACTCCTTGTAAAATTTAAAACAAAACGAGTGATTGTCACTGATGGTGAATGGCTTTGGCATTGTAAAATTTTACAAGGCGCTGGAAAAATTCCTCCTCCTAAGCGCTTAGATCAGACCCCTACAAGCCTTGTTACCCCTTCCTAATGCATCCATTTTGAACAACGAAGATAAACTTTGTTGCATTTGCCAACGCACTTCGTTCCTGTGTTGAAATGGGAACATTTTGGAACAAGGATTTTTTAATCTGTTGTTATATTCAAGTGTGGGCGCATGAGCAGGGCACGTTAACTGTTGACAAAAATCCTGAAGAAATGTGGTCTCAGTGGAGTGCCCTGGCATGTAAGCTTCATCCTTGTTGTTTTTGTATTAGGCGGCCTACAGTGTCTATGGAGGAGGGCTTGGCAAGCCTGGCTGCACCTCCTAAATAATGAAAACTCTAAATCAAACCTGCAGCTGTGTGGGTGTTTTGCTTGGTGCTTGAAATGCACATAAGAATATGGAGTCTCTATTAATTTCAGCAACTCACCTTTTGTCAGATACATCAATTTGTTCTAGATGTGAATGTTGGGTAGACGTTTAAGAAAAGGATGGATTTGATTTGCATCTCTCGCAATTTTTCCTTACAACAATCTTGGAGGTGAACATGCTTTCCATTGGCAACGAGCCCATACCCAAAGTTTTTGGTGACTGCAGTAGTCGTTTGTGGAAGAATAGGCAAGATGTCAATAGTTGAATCAAATTCCTTAAAGAGGCGTTTGCCTCATGGATTGAAATGGTTGCGGAAAATGCACAAAATGGTGTGATGAAAAGGCCTTGGAAATTCTCAAGCAAATACATCTGGCTTGTGTAATGTTGAATCCCTCAATTCTTGCTTACCCGTTTTGATTTCGTTTTGGTTATAAAAGTTTAAATGTAAATCTAAAATTTAGTTTGTTTTGGATGTTAGGTTATTTAATCTCATTAGAGTACATATAGTAGTTTTATGTATCACATATAGTAGTTTTATGGATCACATAAAAACTAATGACGTGAACATTTACCTTGGATGGCGTGCCAAACCTCTGGACCTTAAGCATGACCAAAACATGATTGTATTTTATATATCATTAGTGCATGTTACATAATAGTAAAATTGGATTGAAACATGTTCTATAATGTAAACTGATGGTTTAAACAACCCTCTAAGTGTGTCCAAAGCCTCTCCAAACAAACGTGCAAGGAGTGCCTCTAAACTTCACTTCCACTTGTAAAATATCACAACCTTGTCTTGCTATAGGGTGAGAAAATCCAACCTAGAAACATTTCCAAAACACTTGACCATCGTGTTTGGGAGGTGGGTTTTCAGTCGCTTCGATAAATGGTTTGCTAGGAGCAACCATTCATCTACAACCGAACCCTCCAAAAACCACCTCGTACTTTATGTCATAGATCCCAAAAGGGAAGTTTGAATCTGTATACCTCCTTTTTGTTATATGGAGAATGGCCTGGCATAATTTGTTTCACTCATTCACCTTAAAAATGATTTTTTGTACATTCATCTCGGAGGCCACTTGGCTTAATTTGTTGGGTGAGCAAACAGCTATTTTCAGCCAACTGGTTCCGAAAAGCCGTTGTAATTTGAGCCTCGATGATAGGTTTTTGATTCCATAAGTTTTTAGTGATTATTTGTATAACAGAGAATAGGGTAGAGTTTTATAGACATTCCACTTGGGGATTCCACTCTATTTTTGCAGGCCCATTTCGTGGCCAATTTGGCTAGTTGTGCAAGAGTGCAACAAGGGCCTGCGGACTTGCAATGAATCTCTAAGGTTCATACAATGTTTAAAACTAATGTTCTATTTTGAGATACGTATGTTGAATGGAAATACAAGGTTTGGGTAGCTTAAAACATGATTGTAAATGGAAAATTGGACTCGCATAATTTGGCGCATTTATCTTGTTTTCTATAGTAACAATGGAAAACGAAAAACTTACTTGAGGTCATAAAAGCTCGGTGTTGCTTTGAAAAGATTTTGAAACTTGAGTTTAATGAATCAATAATTGGTGTGTTAACTCTTACCTTATTTGGATATGGTAATACTTTGGTTTACTTGCTTAAAAGGAATGAGTTTTCTCTCTCTCCAAGCTCTCTCTAAAACTTAAAAAATGGGTTGTTTTTGTTTTAAATAAGTATGGAAAATATATATTTTACTCTCTCACTAACTCTAAATTGATTGGAGAGTTTTGTCAGCAGTTTAGATGGGAGGGTTGTGTCCATGTCAGTGTGTTTTGTTGACCCATGGTTACATGGTTTTACAGGTTGCAGGTAGCGCAACAAATAGAAATAATTGAAGCGATTTGATTTTAAAGTTGTATTTAATTTGTAGTGTGTATTATTTCCAAAATGATGAGATGTATTGTATTTCGAATAATTGTGCTTAATTACCTTTTGAAGGAGAAACTAAAAATAAAAGCTGAGTATATCATGTATGCCTTGTAATAATAAATACTTGGATTTAAAGGTTTTACTTATGGTTCAGACGTATTGAAACAATCATTTACCATGTTAATTATTGTAGTTACTTCATAAAACTCATAACATTTGGTAAAAACTTATCATACTTAAACTATCGAAATAAAACATATTTTTAACTTTTGTCGTACCTTGTAAAGTTTTAAACATAAGATTTGTTATTTTAGAGTTTGTGCAAATAGTAAATTTAATTCAACCATTACATTTGAACAGGGGCCTTCTTTCTTGTACACTTTTTAATGAATATATTAAATTTAATGTTTTAGGTTTTCCAATAACATACATATAAGTGAATTTGTTTTGATTATATAAATAATTCCAACTACATTATTATAATTTAACGTATTTATTTACATTTGATTTCTTACATTTATATTATATTTATTTACTTTTGATAACCCTAAACATCTTTTATATTTATTTATCTAATATAAATATACTAATTTAAATCTAATAGAAATGAACCTATAATTAATATCCTATTGAATTCGTATGTAATGTTGGTATAGGGAGGCCCCCTATTTATATATCAACCCTGAAAGTCCATGCCTCTTCTCTGTATTTTCTTTCAAACTTTCTTTGTATTTTGCCATATGATCTCTTCCTTTAATCCCTCAATAACAAGCTAATAGTTCTTCACTCATCAAATTTTCTGTGTTTTACCATATATTCTTCCTTAAATTATTCTTACTTTCCTGCAAATTTTCAATTTGTCATTCCTTTTGCTCTGTGGCGTATCCCCTCTCCATAGCCGACTCCTCTATTAATACTACAACTTAAGCCTTAAACGCCACCTCACTTCTTTTTATATAAATAAGTATAAACTCCATTGAAAAGTTTAGAGTGGGTTGTTCCAGTTTAAACTCCGTAAATGTACAAAACTCTACTTCCTATTCACACATCTAAATATGTACAGTCTCTTTTATTTTTATTTATTTCCAATCTGGTACGTGTAAAACTAAAAAACTTTCTTAATGAATAAAAGGCATACTTTTTAATTCAAAAGGCTTGGTTTAAAATGTAATTTTTGTTTTATTTTATTTTGATATTCTTATCTTTTTTATTTATCCACCATTTTTTAAATTTAATCTTTTTATATTTTGAATTTGAACTCTTGTTCTAATTTCATCCAACTCTATGATATATTTGAATTTTGTTATTATTTATCTCAATGTACAATCCACATTAAAATCTAAATTTAACTTTGTGATCTCTTATTTACATTCCATGCAAAGCAAGCAAAATCACCTATGCAGATCGTCGAGTTCATGGCAAACCGAGACATGTGACGTGATGGCAAGCTCAAGTTTAGTCGTACTACATGTTTAATCTCATATTGGCGGTGGGAAAATTGTTAAAGCAGTTATTTATAAAATTGTATTGCTACACATACTATCTCTATAGTTGATTTTACCGAGTCGAGTCGAACTTGCACATCCCCGCAATGATATAGGCAGGAGAACAATGCATTGGACACTCGAGCTTGGCAAAGCTATAATAATAAGTTGGCATTGTTGGTATGCCATGTAACTTGGTTTGATAATGTGAATAAATGATAAAATCTAAATCAAATAAAAATTATAGATTCAATCCTCAAAACCCCCTCTTAAAAAAACCCTTTTATAATGATTAACATTATTTTATTCTTATTAATAATAACACCATTATTATTATTAGTTTTTCTTGTTATTCTTCATAACAATGTTATTGCAAACGTTATATATACTATGTATGACATACCTATGAAGCGCAAGCGAGCCATTGTCGTAAAGAGACAATTTGTCGCTTTGCTAATACATATAGTGACGGTACATTCCTCGTTGAACGTGCAAAAATATTCGTCGTTGCAATGTGACCAGCTAACTTGTTGCACATGGAGACATAAAAACAAGACTGAATCACATAGGAAGGGAATCTATGACTTTACTCTATGAATGTTAAGACCGTTTCACATGTATTGAATCACACATGGCACCTCTTTATCCATACTCATTATCCACATCTTCTACTCTTTCCTCGATGATACCCTTTCTCGCTCCGGAGAACAGTTGTACACATGCACACAACAATACTTAGTGCATTATCCATTTCATAAAAAACAAATCAATTGATTTCAATTAAAACAACATATATATAAATAGTAATTCGCACTGTACTATAAATCCACATTATTAGTTATTGAAAACAAATAAATTATTATGATGTTTTATCCCAAAAACATATCATAATACTAACTAAATAAATCGAAGTAATTAATTATGTTATATCAAATACAATCGCCACCTAAGCATCTAAATGTTTCCAGAACTTGGGTCTAATATTTAGGGATGTGACATAATCATGTTTGCATCTTTGGTGTCTAAGCTTGCACTAGCCATGTCAAGGGAAGAGAATGTGTGACCGGCATGGGTAAGATCTACAACTTTATATCAATACTATGTCCCAAAGTAGGGACAAAGCAGGAGCTTCTTTCATCTTACAATACATGTGGACCGCATATTGTTTAGTACATCAATGACAAAAGCCTTCTCCATCATATTGATGTATCGATACTATCAACAACCACCACCTTTGTCCCATTTACAAAAACATCCCAAAATTTTCCACCATTGAGATGGTCATTGATGCAAAGATTATGCACTATCGAATGTTACCAGATACGGCAACCCAATTTACATTTAAACGCATATTAGCATAAAAATCTAACACTTGAAATACAAAGCTATTATAAAGCAATTGATCAATTTACATCATAACACTTTCATCACACATATGGATGGATTGATCTAAGCCATTTAGACAACACATTAAGATTTGTAATCTCAACATTTGCAAAATTTTAAAAAGTTAAGATTACATTGTTTAAACATTTAAAATAACATGAGTGTAACCTAGGTTACCTCAACATGGTGGAGGAGATAAGTTGAAGAGGAGGCAAAGAAGGTGAAAGAGTGGAAGGAGATGTTGAAACCCTCACTTGGTGTAGAATGCCTCCCTTCTTCTACATCAAGACATGTGGAAACATGAATAATTGGAATAACACACATACGATAGGAAATAGTACTAGATCAAAATTAAGAAAACATAAATAATGAAGTGTCAATGCAAACTACAAGGTACCTACAATTTTAGGAGTAGCAAGTTCCTCTTATAGACATCTCTTGATAAATTTATGATCTTCTCACAATTGTTGACAACTATAAACATCAAGACTACTATAAACATTAAGACTACCCACAATAGGAAAAAAGGGCATCTCATATAGAATCGCATGAGTCAAAGAATTCATCAATAAGAATTAAAAAATCAATTAAAAGTAATAAAGAATATGAAGATGGCTATGACAAAGACTCCAAATCTTAGGCTATTGGTGAATTGCAAGTAGTTTGAAATCATCAACCCGAGTTCCATTCTGATTGAGTTCATTGGACACTTTCTACAAGTGGTCACGAGGACACCTTGAGGTAGAGGTCAAACTTCTCCATGTGGACCACGCAGAACACAACAGGGCAATCCAAATGTGGATCATTCCGCAGACATTATAGACTGAAACTCATTTGTGTCCCCCACTTAGAGAAAGTACTCATCTCCTCCACCACTCCAATTTATAGTTGTGATATAATAAAAACATTCACTATCCAAAACAATTTAGCATAAGGTTGTGGCCTAATGGTGGCCCTGGTTGCTTGTCAACCACTCACCCAAGTTCTAATCCCCCATGCCCCAAGGGACAGATTACCCTTGCATTTACACAACTAATTGGGAGGACTTGCTCTACATTAGCACGCTAAGAAGTGTGTCGAGTCATTGAATCATTGACTCCTATAATATTTTTAAAAAGATGGCTATGACAACAAAAATAATAGTTTTCAAAAAAGTTAATTAAAACTTATCAACCAATCTCATCCCATCTTCATGTCCCTCTTACAAAATTTCTTCATCTCCTTCACCGTTAGAGTTCATAACTCTTGATAAAAACACTTACCATCCAAAAACTTTGAATGCAAGAGCATGGACCTAAGTGTTCCCCAGCTACCTACCCAAGTTCTAATCCCCTAGGCAAGGGTTAAATTTGACGATCGTTTAGACGTTTTTTTGTGATTTTAGACGTAAAATACTTGTAAATTTCTGATCTAACTATCACACGCAACTTGTATATTAACAACGTGACCATCATTTTTAATATAGATTTGTATAAATATTATAAAAATATATATAAATTTATATGATAAAAGATATAATGAATTTAGAATAATTAGTAAAAATAATATTACTATGTGTATTTGAAAGGCAGTACTGAAAAATTACCATCACTCAAAAATTGTATGATAGACATAGGTGGGCATCAAATTTAACCCTTACCCCCAGGCCTCAAGATATTGGTTACCCTTGCATTTACACAACCGGTGGGAAAACTCGTCTTGCGTTAATGCACCAAAAAATGTGTTAAGTCATTGACTCCTATAGTATCTAAAATAAGATGGCTATGATAACCAAGAGGACAATTTTCAACAAAGTTAAGTTTAATTAAGACCTATCAACCAATAAAAAAACGAAACAAAAAAGAAACATCACAACCAATTAGAGTCTACCCTAAATCTTAAAAAAGATATGACAACCAAGGACAATTTTCAACAAAGGTAACTTAAGACCTATCAACCAAAAAAAAAAGAAACATCACAACCAATAGAGTCTACCCTAAACAACTAATTGACAACCAACCAAAACAATAACTCATTATCATCAATGTAATATTTAAATTATATGTTGTAGAAGAATTTTAAAAATCAAAAGATTCCTCGTTAAAATTGAAAATAATAAAGAATATGATTTGACAACAATTTTTCAAAAAAATTAATAAAAATATATAGATAAATAGGATAATAAAGAAGGGTAAACCTGCCAGCCAATATTGATTGACAACCAAAACTAGGAACTGTCAAGAAACTAAGAAAAAAAAAGGAAAAATTACCATTATTGACAATCAAAACGGGGAACTGCCGTGAACCCAAGGGAACAAAAAGAAAACTTACTAGCCAGTCAATACTCTAATCTAGACGAGTAATTGACCCAGCGAATAAAATTATTTCAAATTTTATTTGTCCAGTTTTGTATATGTTATTTTGTTGAGACTTCCATATAAATTTGTAAACAAAAAATGCGAAATTGTGATTTAGACCGTTTATATTTGTTGACAAATAGATTTAGATTTTTATTTGTGCAGCTTTTCATATGAATTTCTTACGTTTGTCCGAGATGATTTTTTTGGGAGACTTTCATAAAAATATTTAAACAGTCAGCAGTTTAACTGTGAAAAGTATTTTGTAGGTCGAACACTTTTAAGCAAGCAATTAGAGCAAATCCTTTGTAACCGCCATTAATATCATATCTGTGAAGGGTCAACCAACAGACCCCTCTTCTAACAAGAAAGCTTTGTGAATCAGTTAAATGAAGACACCACAGAAGTAAGAGAAAATGTCTCCTAATCATGAATGAAACTCCATTTTTAACCAATTACAATAAGAAGTCGTTGCAGAAAGGATAAGATGAGACAGGCAGAGCATGCGTACAGCATGATAAGCTAATATTAATACCACTGACATGTCCAACAAATTAAGTGCTTAACTTGCTGAAATTCCTCTTTTCATACTACTGACTTTCTTTGTACCATCCAGCAGATATTGGCTTGGTAACTGCAGAAATTCCTCTTTTTATACTACTGAATTTCTCTCTACCATCCAACAGATAATGGCAGCCTTCCAGATCCTAAGTACAAAAAAAGATTTTAGGTTACACATGACTGCACAAGCCACTCTACCTAAAATAGGGCCTGGACAAAAAAAATATAAGGATATACAGAATTAAAGGCCTGCCCAAAATCACATTCAGAAGGTGACACTCTTTCCCATAAGGTGGACACTGCCCCACCATCAGATATGTTTATCTTTACGATGGAAGGTTTTACCTAATACATAACAGAAACAATGTCCCTTCTACAATGGGAGATTCAAATATTTTCAACTTAAATCAAACGGTCAGTAGAGCACACTGGAATTGGGGGAGTTTGGACCACTGGACTCCACTTTCAAAATACACCCTTTTCCACGAAAGATGTCAAATCATATGTACCACTGCAGACTGAGAATCCAGTGCAGCAGAGAAGTAGGTAAGAAAGATCATAATGCCATGATCCTCGTCCAGTTTTGTAGGTTTTTCACGCTTTTTAGCCACTATTCTTCAAACCCACTTACCAACTTTCCATTACTGTAATAATTAATTTATTCCAAGCATGCAAACAGTCTTTGAAATAGGCGACCAAAAGTCTAAATGACCTGAAACTGCTCAGTCTTTTAGGACGCAGTAAACATCGCTGTTACTATTGAAATACAAAATGTGAATACATTATACAATAACTGAATTAAATTCTAATAAATATGTTTACAGATCACATCAACTGCACAGATTGACCAGTCATACAATCCAGGAAAACGTAGAACCTATATTTTTTTCCATTATTCCGCTGTTACAAAATGTTGGACGGTTTCTTTTATGACTATCAAATCATATGCCACAAATACAATACACATTATTGACGGGCATTACATTACAGTTTACAGCTTCTTCCCCCAAAATGCTCTACTACAAACCCTAAAACTGAGTCTACATCCATTCCCCTGAAACAACATATTTTATCTTCCAGACCTAAAGCTACCAAGATTCCATATTCCAGAAGACAGAGACGGTCTTATTCAATGGATAACATTTCCAACAACGGTATTGCATCATGGACACTCATGGCCCTTCTTTTCCGACAAAAAAAGAGCTAACAAATCTAGAAACAAACACTGTACATCTATGGCACTATACGTATAACCAGCAAAGTTAGTGTTAACTACTGTGTAAATTGAGCTTAGTAACTCCATTCCTTTGGCAAAGTGAGATCAGAGAAGGACGGCGGTGAGGTTTCATGAAAACCAGTGTTGTGACCTGCCCTCTGCTGCTGCTGCTGCGGCTGCTGCCAGCTGTCTCCTCCCACCGACCGGCGCTTCTCATTTTTCCTCACGTAAACTGCAAAAACACATAAATAAATAAATCTTCAGCATTATATTATACTCGAGAGGTTTTTGTCTGTGACAGAACACTAGTAGGGATGCTGACAAACCATATGGGCTAGTGCGTAATTCCTCTACATTGAGATTCAGAGCCTGCACTATCCTCGCTGGAAGAAGAACTGTAGAACATGCTGCCATTATGAGAACAGACGACTTTTAGCCTTTGAAAATAATTTATTATGAATTTAAGCCAAGCTCCAACACACTGTCAGCAAACAGATGGTCAAGGAACAGTGATAATGGCGCTTTACAAAATAAAGAACCTACCTGGCTTTGGCTGGGGTTTGGCAGCGTAACCTTTATTGTCCATTCTCCTTGGAAGGAAAAAACCAGTCCCACCAGACTCTCGGCCGGGACCATTCGACCCGAGAAACACAGCTCGCATTCCCGAACCCCCATCCATGTGACCGGGGGCAGAGACCATGCTCTGGCGGTTAACCGGCCTGGAGTTGCTAACACACCTGCTCGCCGCTTTCGTCTGAGCATTACCTTTCGCCTGTTACAACAACAAATTACTTCCCTTCACTCAAAACGAATCAGAAACCATAAGAAATCCTGAAATTGTGAAAACACATACCACTTCAACATATGGTCGCGGATTCGAGACTCGCTGCGCCTGCATCTGCTGTAAGCCATTATAAACCGACTCAACTCCATACAGTTCTGCTGTTCCGTTTGAAACCCTCTTTCTTGAAGAAAATGCATCATGACTCGGCAGCATTTTCGATGGTACTAAATTTGCTCCAACACAACTCCTACGCCCTTGTTCGAGCCTCACGACCTGCTCAGCCGCCATATTGAACAACGCCCAAGCATTTTCCTTCGCAATACTGTCATTTTCAGCCGACCATCTCTCCAGCCCAGCTAAAGTCGACTGCGGCGACCTCGCCATTCCACAGCCCTAAATAGAAGCAAACACGAACAGCATAAATACAAACACAAAGTAACATCCTGAAAACTCAAACCCCAATATTTCAAGCCCATACCTTAAAGGCAGCTTGCTGTGTAAAAGCCCTCTGCTCCGGAACCCATTTCGCACCGCCACGAAATCCACCGTTTCTCTCACAATTTTCGTCATTATCATCATCTTCCAGCATAGCATAAGCAACCCGCTGCGCCAAGCCTGCCATGTAATCATTTTCCTCCTCCGTCTCGCTCGGTCCGGTAGAGGTATAATTCTTCGTCTCCGTCACGTCACCCAGAAAACCAGAAGGAAGCCAAAGCTCTCCATCGTCCAAATTAGGAGTAGTGAAACCAGAACCTACTTCGTACGCCATTAAAGCAGACCTTCAAACACTCCAGCAAAGGGACAGTTTCAGCTCACTGAACTGCCCTGGTTTAATATAAGCAGAAACTTCGGTTTAAAAGAGCAAAAAGCTCACGCCCCCACAGACATTGGAACACACTGCCTATTTATTCTTAATTCGAAATTTCCGTGCCACGTGTACAACAGCTTCTCCGCCGTGGACCCCACCCCCCAACACGGACCCGATCTTTGCCACTCATGCTACCCGCCCCTTATGTTTAATTTAATTGATTTTGACGTCCGCCTCCGTTTCGAGCGGGAAAACGTAAATGTTTCTCCACCGCCGGCAGACAGACAAAATCAAATCGCCGGCGGGATGTCGGACTCGATTTTTTAATTAAAACCATCATAATCTTTTAGTAAAAGACATCATTTTAGCGGGATTAGCGGCGCGGCGCCCCCGGATGCATGACGGAATGGAATTGACGGCGCCGGAGGGTTTTTAATTTTTTGTTTTCCATTTTATTAACATGTCACCTATAATGGTTGGCTGCTTGCATTCATTTTCCTTTGTGTCATTTAATGGGGAAAGAACAATCGAATTTGGGAGGTTTTATTGTTTTTTCAACCGAAAAAAAAAAGTGCTCGGGAGGTTTATTAATGACAGACAGAAGGGTCAATTCAACCAGACTTAGGTTTATTTTTATTTATTTATTTATCTCAATAAAGGTGTTTTTAATGACATAATGGTTGATTGGAGTTAGGGTTTTTATATATGGAGTCTTTGCATGAGTGGGGAGAGCATGTTTCGAGCTCTAATAACTAGCAATCGCACCGCAAATGTGCAATGGAAATGTCGATAGGGGAGGCAACGTTTGGTCGGAAACAAGAAAGGGTGTGGAGAGAAGGAAATGGAAGTGGGTAGAAGAAGATGACAAATTGAATAGTGGAAGAACGTAACTGGAGAAGAGGGAGGAAGAATGTGTGTGGAGGGAGAAGGTATGGCGTTAAACTTGGAAGGAGCTTTACAGGTGAAGTAGTTTTTGTTTTTATAATTTGCGCCTTGGCACATATGTGACAACCGCTATCTTGGAACACCTGTCAAAAGAAAATGGCGTGCAAGTACGAAAGTTCTGAAGGCATAGTAGTATCGAACCAATTATGAATGTAAGGCCCAAGTGTTCAGTATCTCTAATGTAAGTAGTTGTGTTGTCTAAAGTTAGGCCTTGAGATTTATGTATTGTGAGGGCCCAAGCCATCTTTACCAAAATGCTAATATTGTATTGGAAGTTTGTCTTGCTGGCGTGAACTAATTTTTTCCACTTGATACAACACGTGATATGGTCATTCCACGCAACACACAAAGATGTCATAAAAAATGAAGACAACCTATAAATAAGAACAATTTATATTCCAAATATGTAACCAACTCGTATTCCTCCCTCACGCTAGTACACTGGTAAAGAGCACGGGGCCTTTACATAAATGTAAGCCATCTATTCCTTGCATATTAGTACATATTTTCTGCTTTAGCAAATGTCAGACTTGTTTATCTCGAAGCTAATGTTCTGATTCAATTTGTTGCATAGGTGTTTAGAGAGGATCGGGAAATTATTGTTCACGTATCAAACCAACTCATTTAACACGAACAAATAATTTTTGGAGAATTACACTACAACAATATTGTAGCAAGTATGTATGAATGGAGAAAATCAGAAAAAACTATGGGTAGTGAAGGAGGAATCTATGAAGCAAGCAAAGATTCACTTCAATAAAAACAGAAAGAAACATTACAACTGAAAGGAGCTAATCACATTGATTAGATCTCGTCATCGAGATTCTGATGGTGGTGGAAAGTTTTCAAATAAACTCCAACAGTTGCAGAACATTTCCCAGCTCTCGATGAAAACCACATGAGAACAACAACACTCTCCTTGATGAATACAATAATAATACTATTGCCTTGTTAAAGGGTGATTGATTGCCTGGCAAAAGCTATTGAAGCATGCCAACAAGATTTAGATCTGATGACTTTTGTTGAAAATTGTGATCCTTGACATCTCAATACCATTAATTTGCTTAATGTTATCAACATTGACGCTAATATAATATGTATGGCTACTTACAATGAATTCCAAAGGCTCCTAGAACTTGACATGAAATTTCTTGATTCTCCAAACATTTGGCTCGATTTCAAGAGATTCTGCAGCGGACAAAAATATGGCATGTGAAGCCTTTGAAAAGGTACTGAAAGATGTTGAAACAAAACTGAATGTGCAAAAGCTCTTAACGGTAGTGAGTAGAGTTAAGGGCCACAACAAAAATGTGGGTGTGAAAGATTGCAAACCACGAGATTCAAAAGATCGGGCAAAACCAATATGTTTAGTGTCATCTACTCAGTACCATGAACATATTTTGCAAGCGCCCCTTTGGTGTGTGTTTTCGTGTCCATCCCTCTTACGGTCCCTATCATGTTGGCACTAGAAAACAAGTTAACGTTTGAAACATATTTTGTAATTGCCCCTTTGGCATGTGCTTTCTTGTTAATGTCTCTTGCGGTCCCTAACAGACTTGCGCTAGAAATCAAGTTAACGTGTAAATTTAGCGGTAATTGAATAGTTGCAGTAAGGAGGTTAATGTGACGGCCACCTATTCATGTCAAACAATTTTTTGGATGAAGCTAATTTTCTAATTTTGCCCTTTGAAAATACAAAATATCAGTTATTTAAACACTACTAATTTATATTTATTTAATTTGTTTATTGTATATTAAATATATATATATATTTCTATATATTTTGATATAATTTATATACAAATCTATATTAAAATGACAGACATATTGTAAATATGCAAGTCACAGGTGACAGTTATTTTAGATGTTTGCAAGTATTTAACGGCCAAAATCACGAAGAACGTCTATATGATTGTCAAATTCAACATCTTGCATCGAGTGCATAGTTAAATTGTGTTAAATGTAGCTCTCGTTAATAATCGTCCCAAAAACAATGCCACCCATGGCTGGTTACATTGACACTGATATAACATGTATGACTAGATACAATGAATTCCAGAGGCTCCCAAAATTTCACATGAAATTTCTTGATTCTCTAAACAATTGGCTCGATCCAACAGATTTTGCAGCGGATGAAAATATGGCATGTGAAGCCTTTGAAAAGGTAGTGAAAGAGGCTGAAACAAAACTGAATGTGCAGAAGCTCTTAACGGTAGCGAGTAGAGCTGAGGGCCACGACGAAAAAATGGGCGTGAATGATTGTGAACCACAGGATTTAAAGGATCGGGGTGCAAAACCAATCTATTTAGTGTCGTTTACTCAGTACCATTGAACATATTTTGCAATCACCCCTTTGGTGTGTGCTTTCGTGTCCATCCCACTTGCGGTCTCTGTCATGTTGGCATTAGAAAACAAGTTAACATTTGAAACATATTTTACAATTGCCCCTTTAGCGTGTGCTTTCCTTCTCATGCCTCTTGCGATCCCTAACAGAGTGGCGCTAGAAATCAAGTTAATGTGTAAATTTAGCGATAATTGGATAATTGTAGTAAGGGGGTTAAATGTGACAGCCACCTATTCCTATCAAATAATTTTTTGGATGAAGCTTAGTTTCCAATTTTACCCTTCGAGAATACGAAATATCAGTTATTTAAACACTACAAATTTATATTTATTTAATTTTTTATTGTGTGTGTGTGTGTGTGTGTGTGTGTGTGTGTGTGTGTGTGTGTGTGTGTGTGTGTATATATATACATACATATACATATTTCTATGTATATTTCTATATATTTTGATATAATTTATACATAAATCTATATAAAAATGACATACGTATTGTAAATATGCAAGTCACGGGTGACGGATATTTCAAATGGCTGTAAGTATTTAACACCCAAAATCACGAAGAACATCTAAATGATCGTCAAATGCAACATCTTGCATCGAGTGCGAAGTTAAATTGTGCTAAATGTAGCTCTTGCTAACAGTTGTCCCAAAACGAGTGTCACCCATGTATTTAACAGAAAATTAAAAGTTGATCGGGAAAATAGAGCCATGTCCAATAATCCACTAATCGGGTTTAAGTGCTTTTCAAAACCCAAAGTAGAGCATGGAGAGGGCACATCCAACATGGCCTTACGGACCTCTCATTTTCTCTGTATGATAATCAAAAGTAGCCCGACGACTCATGTGGTTATGAGAATAAATTGATCGTTTATATTCCACATAGTTGTAAATATTTCTCAAGTTGTTCCCTGCACCGACAGTGTGGATGACTTCTTCTTTTTTGCGTCGTGCATTGTCTAATGAAGAATCTTAGCCTAATTTGAATCGAATTTTGCAAATTTTGTTGATGTTCTATTGAAATTTGATTTTTGTCTTCATAATTTTTTGGAATAAAATTTCTTGTAAACGTATATTTTTTATATTTGTAATTGTCAAGTTCATATTTGTCTTTTAAATCTCATTTTAAATATAGATGATAATCATTCATAACATACACTATTAAATCCAAAAGAAATATACAACATGAAAAGTAGGGTAACCAAAGCCAAAACCAGAGGGTAGACAAACGCCTCTGATGCATACGTTGGTAAACTGATAAACAAGTTGCGAGAGCTCAAGGAAAATTCGTTGCCATCATTCATTTTTAAAAAAACATCCAATTCTGCATTTACAGAACTTTAAATGAAACTTTATTTGAAGTGACGTTTTGTTTGCGTAAGAAATGTTTGCGACATTTTACTGTTAACACATGTCAATTAAATTAGTGTAAATGACATACTTATGCCAAGAACTTTCCATCGCACAGTAAAGTCAACATCTTCATTGCAACACACAAGTGCAAATACACAACAAAAGACTATTTTTTTGTAAGAAAAGGTTTGACATTTTCTGAAACAAAAACATCGTATAACCAATTGTGTCGGTCGAGAAAGTGACAACCTAGCCACCATATTCGCCATAGGATAGTCGAATCAAGGAATGCATCGGTGTAATGAATGTCCAATAAATGGTTCGATCTGTGTAAGTACTTTTTCGCATGTACCACATAGTAAATTTCAACCGCCGATTTTCTGCACGCGTGTCAGAAGTCAAGGGTCTCACTATAAAAGGGATCGCCTATTGGCATAATTATTTAAAACGTTTTTTGGTACGTATTTTTCTTGTGGGATAAGGTGTAATGCAGGGTTACCTATAATATTGTGTACTTGTTTATAATTTAAAAAGACATTTGCAACTATTTAAAAATTGTCAATTCACATTTATTTTGTAATGACATAATGGTTGATTAGACTCGAGGGTTTTATATATAGTCTATACATGAGTAGGGAGAGCGTGTTTAGAGCCCTAATAATTACCTAAAATGCTCGGTGGTATGTATTTTTCTTATGAGATAAGGTGTAACGCGGGCTTACCTATAATACTATGTATTTTTTTTATATTTTAAAAAGACATTTCAACTATCTAAAAATTGTCACATCATATTTAAATTTTAATTAAATATTATTTTTATATGTTGAGGACTTGTAACCCATCGTCGGCTCATGTGCAAGAACGAAGCAAAATAGCCCAATGACATTGAAACAAAGGGGCATTCTTACAGCTTCAATTTTTTCTCATGTGTGCAGGCTAACAATCAGTTTTTAATCATGAACTGAGATTTCATTCTCATGTAATCCATTGGACACTTTCAATAAGTGGCACCAAGGACACCTTGAGGTAGGGGCCGAATTTCCCCATCTGGACCAAGTGAGACACGGAAGGGCACTCTAAATGTGGATTGCTTTGCGAAAATCAAGGACCCAAGCTCGCCCTCATGTCCCACTTTGAGAAGGTGTTCCTCCACCACTCTAGTTCATAGCTCGTGTAAATATAATTGTTTAGGATCCAATTTTGCCTGGTGTAGGTGGGTTGGGAAAGTGGGTTGGTTGTGCCCAGCCCCACCCAGATTCAAACCTCACATGGCTCTATGTAGGTGTCTGTATGATGATGGTCGATGATAGTCAATTATGTTAGTTGTAAAAAGGGAGAGGGACCCTTTCAAAAATCCAAGTTTATTGCTAAATCAATAAAAACATAATGATGGTTAGTTGTTGGTGGGATAAATATTTATGTTTATTTGTCTTTCTCCTTTTATTTGAGATTTTATAATAAATTGATTCCCATACAATCGCTTATGGTTGGCTAATCACTGAGCAAGCGTTAGTCATGTTAGAATTGTATTGGTTTTTCCAAAAATAATTGTTCATATGATTCACTAAGCCAGTGTTAGTCGTAGGTTAGAATTGTATTGGTTTTTCTAAAAATAATTACTCCTAGATTCTAACACTCTCACTAATCAAATGGGTTGTGGTTCAACAATATGTATGATGGTGTAAAAGGTGTTGCCTAGCCATCCACCAAGGTTTATAATCCCATGAGATACCAATCAATGAGGAATAAGGTCGGGGTTGTGCCTCAAACAAATTTGGTGGAATGGAATCCCCTCAATCCTTAACACCTAAGCCTAACGATTTACTGCACCTAAACCATACACGCTTCAAATGTAATTAAAAAAAAAAAACACGCTCATTATTAATATATAAGACCTAATATACCATCATCCTTCCTTATATTAATAAAAGTATACCATAATGGAAGTGATTCCTCTTATTAACATAATAATTGATTAGTTGTGAATGAGTATATTTACTGCGATATTTTTATGAATCTTCATTCATTCATTCTCTAGGTTAAAGCTTCATTCATACATTAAATTTAAAATTAAAATTAGCACAACAAAATTCAATATATATCAAATTTAGAATCTTAAATTAATGTCAAGAGTCGTTTGGTCCATTGGTGAAGTTGTTTGGCTCACATAAAACCTAGGACACTCCAATATAGAGAGTCAAACAGTTGAAGCCAAAATCATGACATGATTGATTTTGATGATATGGATGCCCCTTAGTCATAATTACTTAACTAAAAATGCTCACTAATTCAATTTATATACTTATTAAGTATTATAATTTCAATATATATATCCTCCAAAACAAAACAAAGATAAAACTACATAGGTACATACAAATGAATAACCATTATAATATTTCAACATTCAATGAAAAATTTAAATTAATTATTAAAAAAATCACATATATTACTTTCACCACCACACACTTCAGAAAGCTGGCCGTCAACAAATTTTGAAACGACATAAAGTACCTATGTAATTCCACAAATTTTGAATTAAAATACATACATAATTCCAACCTGGTTTGGAATGTTTACTACGGCCATTTTGCCTGAGTACTTGGCCTTGTAATGATATGAATCATTTCATTATTTTATTTTTTGGTATGAACACGCTCTTTTAATTCTTTAAACGTGTCGTCCTTGTCGTGGTTTAATCCGTGAAGATGTTTGACCACATGTAGTCTTACGTACCAATTCAATTCTCATCTTCGTTTAGGGTTTACTGAATTAATATCCCAAATATTATGCTATATATAAATTGGTACTTGTACCAAAAGAAAGTGTAATACTAGCAAATGTACTTAGGGGTGCAATGGTCACGTAATGCAATGAAATAAATTATAAGATATTTGTCTATAGAATGGGTTATTTCAATTTTTATCTTGGTACATGTTTTATTGGAAAAAGACTTCCTTGAAGTTCAACATTTGAAAGGTTTTTTTTGGTTAAAACTCAAAGAAAACCAATTATATTAATCTATTTAAATACAAAGTATTTCTCCATAATTTGTAACATTGAACAAACACCAACACCAATTTATTCTATTTCCGGAGGATGCACTTTTTAATGATGAAAGTGGTTTCTCTCATGTTCTACAACTTTCTCTTATAATTTACTTTGTTTTATAAGTATGTCTCCTTTATATGGGATTTAGCGTCTTCCTTTGTGTCTTGTTACTAACATCTAATGTCTTGGAAATTTTTCAAATGTAGATTTTGTTATATTAAAGTTATGTCAAAATTGAATTTTCCGTTCTAAACTTATTAACATGAACAAATGGAGGAGGTATTAACACGAACAAATGAGAAAATTCAATTTTGACATAACTTTAATATAGCAATTTCTGCATTTGGAAAATTCCCAAGGCATTAAATGTTAGTAATGAGGCACGTAGGAAGACGCTATATCCCACGTAAAAGAGATATAATGATAAAATAAAGTAAATGGGGAGAGGGGCCAATAGGTGAACATGGTACCAGTTGACATGAGTCTTGATCACACAATACCCAATAGTTGTTATAGTACCACTTCATAGTTATTTATTTTTGACATAATAATTATATAGAGTAGCCAATCACATTATGACATGTAAGACCTCTCACCCATGTACAAGCATTACAGATTCAATGTTCAATCATTATCACCCATATTCAAGTATTGATTTCCACCATGGTTGTAGTGCAATTCAAATTTATTATTTTAAATCAATTCAAAATATGGCTTTCCGTCCAATTAAATATTCCAAAGAAAAAATATAAGTTAAGACAAATTCGAACTACATATTGGTGAAAAAATTGAGACCCCACATGATAAACAATTGATTTTGTGGACCCCTTAACGTAGGGTTTACCACTACTAGCCCCTCTCCCCTAGAAGAGAAAGTTGTAAAGCATGAGAGTGAGAACCCACTTTCATAATTAAAAAAGTGCATCCTTTAGAACTAGCTTGTCATTGTGTTTTAAATATCAATAGAAAAACTACAAACACTGGAATTGAATAATATACAACTAGCATGGTTATTAGCAAGCCAATGCAATACAAAAACCATTATATTTGAACAATAAAGATGGGGTATATTTTTGGGGCTCGCTTTGTAAACACTACTAAGAAGCTTTAGCCAATGCTGTAGAGAAACAACAAAAAATGAAATCATCATAATTTTCCTTCTCATACTTATCCAGGTAATATTCAAAATTAGATAAGAGTTTGTAATTGAAGAAGGTGCTCATAATTAAACCTTATTCTTAGTCACTAAAAAAGTCGATCAAACTTAAATATGTCATCTAAAATGATTAATACAACATTATAATTTGCATCAATAGAAAAGGTCAATGTCAAAATCAAGATTTGCATATTGATTTTGGGAAGTTAAATATATAGAGATCAAGTGGAAAAGTAACAAATGTAGTATGCAAGTTCAATAAAAAAACTTACATATATTTTTTAATATAATCACTGCATATCTAGTGCAGGTGACAATAAAGCCCATGTATGCAATTTCATTCAAAGTATATGCATGATTCCTTAGTAAGAAAATTACTCATTAATACCCATTTACTTTAAACTTTGACATTGCTTTTCATCTTTATTGCTTGATGTTGCTGATTGAAAACTTACATTTTTTCACACTGGATGACATCCTACTCAGCTCTAATTTCACTATTTTATCTTTCTGGCACCCTATACAAGATCGCCCATTAGTGACAGGAGCATCTGGATGTTATTGTCCCCTCTGGGTGCTTTTGTACTCTTTATCTCTTTTCCCTATCTTTCATATGTTAGACATTATTTAGTCTCGGTCTCATACTACTATTCATATGGTTTTTGAGTGAAGAAAGTACTAATTAACCCCCGTCTTTTGGCCATTTTAGCTTTGTTTATTGTCAGTCATTAGGGCCAAACCTTCAGCACATACTTACCCAGTCTATTTTTCAGTCATTTTCTCATCATTTTAGCCTTGATTGGGGTACCTGGGCTTGGTAATGGGGCACCAACGGGTGCCTTGGTCCCATTCGGGGTGCCTTGATCCTTTTCCTACTTTCCGCCACTTTTTGGGCACTTTCTAGTTGTTTGAACGCTTTTATCTTTCTTGTGGTTGACCTTTTAGGGTTAATTAAGGGAAATTAGAATCAAGAGCACCATATAAATATAAAGTTATGAGTGACCATAATGAGGGACCAAGCACTAAGTCACTACTATCATCACCTAGAGTTTACACCGTCCAAGGCAATCTATAGCTCACTTGTATCCATATAGCTCCATCACAAGGGACAAGGTTGGTTCATCTACATCACACAAGCATAGGAGGGAAGTTTATTCTATTCCATCCACCATTCTATTACATTTTCTACACATAGTTATTGCTCGCTACTTTCACAAAGTGCAAATGACACAAGAGCACCTAGGGCATGATTGCAAATGGTTACACTTGCACATTAGAACTACATCGGGTCTGAGATGTAGTGCATACTGCTTAGTTAGAATAAGTCCACCATTGTGGCAAGCTGAGGTCAGTCCAACCCCTTCATATGCATCTTGCTTATTTTAGGGTTTGATGCTTCATTTTGGGGTTTTGAAGGTCTCCTCTTCATTAGCATCGATTTTCCAACGACATACAACTGTAAGTACAAAAAAGTTAGTGCGACAGAAACATGAGGGCTTCATAGATCATCTAGACGACCCTCATTAATTTTGGTTTTTGGACCTCCTTCATAGACTGGGCACCCAGAATTGTAGAATTAGGGTCACCCATAGGCACCCATGATCCTCTCAATGATGCACTACTCATTTTAGTACAAACAGATTCAGTTATCCATCCTTTTTAGGACCTTCTGCATGTTCATTTCCTACTTCTAGAATTATTTTCTATTTTATGATATATTTTATATCAAGTGTCTACGAATCAGATAATCTCCTTCCAACCCTTCTTTGCATATTAGGGTTTCATAGTTTCATTAGCCTAAGTTGTTTGGGTCACTTTTTTATATTTCTTTAGTTGTTCATTTACACCATTTTAGTACTTGTTATTTTGTTGTTCCTAGTTTAGATTAATTACCATTTATTCCACATTTTAGTTAATCATTTTGGTGAATCCCAAACTGCGATTTTCATGTTTATGATCCTCATTTTTCTTCTATTCATGGGTTGTAAAGTTCCTCAAGTTTCTTTGTCTGATTTACTTAAGATTGTATCATGAATTGTTAGGTTGTTCTTGCAAAAATCTAGACACCTTGTATCATGTTAGGTAATGTTGTTGCCACACGAAACAAGTCCTATTTTTACATATTTATCTTGATGTCGACCCTAGTTCTAGTGATCCTCCATCTAATCAATACCCTATTGGAATCAATTCAAGTTCTACATTCTTTGTTTCAAGACAAATTTAAGGCTATGGAATCCATGATTACATCTCTCAAATATGAAATCCAACAACTTAAGGATGCTTCTCAAGTAGCTCATGTTTGTTCTCCTTCTACATCTAATTCTCATTCTATGTCTTCTACATGTGCTCATATTAGTGAGCCTGTAAGTTATACCATTACCAGATCCTCTCATAATTCAATCATAATACTAAGCAACATGACCTTCTTACTGAGCTCCTTAATCATCAATTGATCACTTTACCACCTACTCATTGTTATCATCCTTATCGACTAGACAAAGTATCAAGGTCATCCATATTGCAATTATTATTGAATCAATGGACATAATGACAATGATTACTACACTTTACAACGCAAGAATCAAACATCTTGAGCATCAGGGATTTATCTCATTCACTACACAACATTCTATTGCATTCCATTTACAAATTTACATCTCAATGGGTTCCAAAAACTTCTTATTACACCATGTCTACTGAGCATCCATTCATCACTTTTCTAATGTTTCATCTTCAAGATCACTCAAGAACCACCTATGCAACATCTACTCAAGTAATAGGCAACAAAATCACCTCTTAAAATTAGTCTCACTCACCCCTCCTAATCAAGGCATCTATGGCATTACTAACTAATCTAAGCAACCTCATTTTGAAAATCAGTGCAACTTGGCCTCCTATCAAGCCTTAAAGAAAGCATCATCAACACCAATTCTTATAATACCAGATTTGAAAGAATACTGCTAGCCCCATCATAAACCACTGCAGCCATGCCAATCATTTTTGTCAAACTGCAACTGTACCCGTTATACTTTGGTTCAAGACATATTGAAAATTCCACCAATCACATGGTCCTACTATTACCTTTGCCCAACATGCTTCCACCGCTACACGCAAACTTGGTATTTGGTAGGTGACTCTTATCACCCTACCCTCCTGATGAAACATTCATATTCTTATGGTTCTTATATGACTGTTGAGGGGTTTGTTACAATATAGATGTTGTTTCATCTTACATTAACATATTTATCTATTACATAACCACTCATACATACATGCATTTATGAGCATCTATCCCTCGTCATGCATACCATATGATCTCTCATCATTTGTCCCATCACTCAATCAATCTTACAAAATCTAAGCTACCTCACCACCTTCATACATCACTTCTCTATTAGTTGTCCTATATCATTTATCGTACAATATACGCACCATCATACACTTGGGAGGCATAAAATCCAACACATGTCCCCTATCATATTAGCATCAGTAATCACATCTATCATCTTTACATTATCATACATCAATCTTCTATCATAGACATACTCATCACACTTTGTAGCATCGAGTCATTTCCCGATGACACACTCTTGTGCTTTGGTTCACACTTGACTGTTGAGGGCATACTACACATGAACCCCACACACTACACAATAGGCATTACACATTGCATCTCTTCACATGCGTCTCACACATATGTATTACATCTTACATCATACACTTTACATTTAGTCTACATCATTTTGACCATATTACACATCATTACGTCATATACATGTATACACTCTTAGGATTGTCTACTTTATATATCATACTAGTGCATCATCATACATATGTTACACATCTATACATCATACATCCTCTGCAGATCATATAGAATTACATATGTGTCACTACTCATTATCTATGGACTACATCATCATTACTCATAACATACGTGCATCACACTTTTCACACTACCATCATATCTACACACATTTTTGCATTACATCCTCTACATTTATCACATCTACACATCATATGGTCGTCTATTATCATCACACATACTACATTGTCATCTACACGTTGCACTCACTACCCTATGATGCACTTTAGTTCCTCGGTCCATACTCGAACTGCCGAGGGTTTACAAATCAAATGGACCTTATCATACTTACACACGATCATCATTAGATTTTCTATCTAAATGCAAAATTACTAGGTTACTGACATATGCTATAGGCTAAATGGTCACCTATCCCTTCATATTGTAGTGGTATACACCATAGGCTACATCACCACTCCCTACTATTCATCTTGTAGTGATATACACTTTAGGCTACATCATCACTCTTTCAATATCTTTTTGTGTTATTGCTTCGGCTATAGGGTCACACATGACACATCATTTCTAGGTCGCATACATCGCATATACACATTCATCACAGTGCACGTTGACATACACACACAGTTTCGACCATTTCCTAATGACACATCTCTCGTTTATGGTTCATTAATTGACTGTTGAGGGGGCATACTAAATAAACCTCACTGCATACACTTTCATTCACTCGGGGGGCATGTGGCTCCTGTCATTCCATCTTGTATTCTATTCCATCCATCTACAACATATTGCATATCTTGGTTGCTTTTAGTCTTGCTTGTATTTTCTTATATATGGTCACTTTATTACACATGCTAGCTAGATATCTTGTATGTCATTTATCTATACCATCCACACATGTGGTCCATGCCTTTTTTAGTTGATGATCAAAGATACATGTCTTTTGCATGCAACATGGATGCTCACCTTTTACCACATCCTACATTGGTTGCTGGGGGCATCCACATTCATCTCTTCACACCGGTGTTATTGTTTCATTTTGTACTTAGCACTCTATATCATACAAGCTTATACACCCTTTTGACATACTATATTATCTTTCTAACATGCTAATGGGTGCTTCATGTGCAACATTTGTTTGTAGGATTATTTACTTCCATGGTTATCTATTGTTTGTTTGTTTGCTATTGTATGTGGGCCTTGCCCTTTGTTTGGTGTGCACACTTGTTTGTTGTATGCGGCCATTGATGGCCTTGCATGTCTTAGGACATCATGAGTGATGTCCCATGTTTGCCAGCCCACTTTGCATGCGACTATACTTTACTCTTCTTGCGTGTTTTCATTACTATTGCTTTCTTGGTAGCTTATACATTGTTTGTGTAGCTTACACATTTTCTTATACATGCATGTTTGCTTATACTAACACTTGTTTTTTGCTAGCTTTTTGTTTGTGCGTACCTTGGTTTCTACGAAGGAATTTCATTTCCCCTCGTAGGGCAGAGTTACAGAGTTCATGTGGTTGGTCCTCTTTTGGGGCCGCATTCTCCTATCAGCGACATCGCATGCACCCCCAAAGAGGGGGGCATCATTTGGGGTTTTACATACTACACATGTGCTTCTACATTTTTTCTGCCCTTCAATTTCAGTTCAAGTCAATTCATTTTCCGCCCTTAGCATTGTGGGTTATACAACGAGTGGGTTCAAACTAGTCTATGAACTCATACACAAATGATTTTACAGGACATGGTTGTCCTTAGCATTTTGGGGAACAGTTACAGGTTAGAGGTTATAACGGATTTCCTCTCTACACTACTTCAACCAGTGGCATCAGATCACCTAAAAAACTAGGAATTTATAGAGATAAGTTCATACAAACTTTAGGGAAGCAATTACAAGTTGGAGAATAATGCAACTTTCTCCCTACACTTCTTCATCCTATGGCGTCAGATCACCCAAAAAACCCAGGATAGGATATCCTCTTTCTACACCCTTTCTCTCATCATGGATCAGGTGCACATGTTCCATTTTTCATTTGCATAGTTTACATTTACATATTTTTGCATACATATACATGCATTTTTACATATATATACATGCGTAGTTGACTTCTTGATTGTATTTGACTTCTTGATCGTATTTGACTTATTGAAAGTCAAAATTTTGTGTACCTTATGTCCCCTTTGTCCCTCTTACACATTTTCAAATCCACTTCAGTCACATCCTAACTCTAGTTAAGTTGGGGGGTCAAAGGTGAGTTAAGATTTACAAAAGGAAACTGAATAACTCACTGGACCTCTCACAAAAATTAAAAATTTTGATCATTCAAAGCGTTGTTTTTTCTCTCCAAAACCTCCATGGTTATACATGTATGTTGTATTTTTCCCGGAACATTAAGCTCCCAAAACGGAAAAATTATCATAACTCTCTAACCATGCACCCGTTTTCAACGAAATTTACTTGTGCAATCCTCCAAAAAATGCCTTTGGGATGAATATAAGAGAATTTTCCTTGATTCTTAGTACAATTTTCAACATCCCTTTGGAATTTACAGACCCACAGGTTACATTTTCAAATCTATGAATCTCTGGCGGGCGAACAACTTCAAAACATGGAGCAGAAAGTCTTAAAGGAAAACCTAAAAATTTGAGATCAATTTAATTGCAATTTGACATTCAGAAGACACACTTCGAAATATAGTAAGTGTGCAAGGATTTGTATGTCCAAAAATACTAAGTTTTAAAAAACAAAAAATTCTCAACACCTGTGATACTCCAAACAAGCAAAAACTATCAGGGGGTGAAAATTATGAAAAATTACTAAAAATAGTTGTCATAGAAAGGGCCTACTAAAAATAGAAATTCTTGAAACTAAACTTAAAATACTTGTGGCTACCCAAATTCCACCTATCTTGCTACTTTTTGACAATATGAAGTTTAAGTGTTCAAGTTTGGAGCCCATATCAACTATAATCATTGAATACCTTGGTGTGGGAGATCTTAATGTCACCCACATGGACCTGGAGGACTTGAAAAAATAAATGGTTGGCATACCTCATGAACCACTAGAGGAGAAAATATTATCGAGTGGGCTATTCATAGCAGGGGTCACCCATTGGCTGTTCAGAGAACTGAATTAGTCTTCACATGTGAACAACACTATGTGGCTGATTCCAGCACAATTTAGGTAAATGACAACTCACTCCTAAGGGAATTCCTCAGTGCCTACAAATTTCCACTAGCAATAACATGGTCATTATATCTAAGTAATTTTCTTCGTAGGAGGGTGCGAAGATGTATTCATATCTGCAAGGTCTAATAATTGGTTCATGGCTTAGACAAGGAAGAAATTGTTGGGCCCCTAGAATATTGACTAAGTACAAAAGGTGCGTAGGTGCGCAAGGTCCTAGTTAAAGAAAGGTGTGCAAGGACAAAGCGCGCAAGGTAGGGTTTTAGAAAAGGGTTTAAGGAAGCCCGTGGTGCACGTGACACGCATGATGCGCATGGATAGAACCAAGGGTTTGGGACTTAGACAAATTGGACATTTGGGGTAGAACACGTGAAAAGCATGACCTGACTACGCATGGATAAGATGCTAGCCTGGTGACAGGTTGGCCCAGGAAGGAGCATGCCTACGGTAGAATCTTCTAGAAGCACATCATGGGATAAAGTGGGAAGCTCAAGCCTTGAGGAGCATGCTTGCATGGAGGACCACATTTAGACACTTGGCATCAGATCTGAGGGCGCTGGAGGATGAGTTGGCAGTCCAGAAAAGCTATAAATACAAGCACTTGCAGAGTAAATAGAGAGACTGGAGAGTGTGGGCGGAGCTCTGCAGAAATATTGCAAGAACTTCTGTTAATGGGTAATTGCATTCGGGAAAGGATGTATTGGGCATGGGGATTGTAATATTTTTCTTTTTTGGTAGCTTAGTTACATAAGTCCAGTTGCAATGCATGACTACGGTCTGCTTCTCTGTGACACTCTATAATGGCTCCATGGATGTAATGAGGTTACCTATTATATATACATGAATATCAATGATTCTGATGCATACTTCTCTCTCATGAGTTCTCTTTCCTTTTATGCTAAGTATGGATGCTTGTATGCTTCTTTCTGTTATGATACACGTTATAGATTCTGTTAAGTACTCTGTCTGAAATGACTGCAAGGATCTAGAGGTCATTCTGAGCTCTATGGTTCTTGTATGTCCTAAATCCATTTGAAAGTCTTTTAAACACAAATCATAGATGATGTTTCCCACTAAACTCACATAAAAGAGAGACTCGGCACCCGCGCGTGCCTCGGGTGAGCACCTAGCTTTCACTGGGTGATAAGCCGGTGCACATGGGGTTCCTTTATTTTTTGTTAAGGGTAAAAATGACTACATCTTGGTTCCGTTCCTAGGACATCTTTTCAAAGTTATAGTGGGAAATAATATACATCATGATCTATGTAGTGAGTAATGACAGAGTGATTAACTTTGGAAAGTGTTGAATCATGGTTTAAGAGCACGGAGGATGAAGTTTCTCAGAGATTCAACACTAGACCTAAGTTTAATGCACATAGATGGGTAGAAGAGAACCTCTACCATGATCTGTATGAGAATTTTTTCTGCTACTTCCTAGTTGAACTGTATGAATGGCTCACAACCTATGCATCTAGATCAAGTTAGCATTATGGATCATGTGTGTGGACCCAAGAAGAATACCAGAGGCTACAGGATGTAGATCTGACGTGGACCCATGATGTGGATCATTGGTGGAAAGGAGTATTGGCTAGCTACACTCTGGAGTACGCCATTTCCACATATTCTTGTCCGGAGGTTGCTAAGTTTGAGTTTCTGCGGGAGCCCAGAGGATCATTTCTACGAGTTGTCCCTCTAGCTATGAAGATCTTGATGGTTACCATGAGTTTAGAGGCATTCCTAATGGCTGGCTAAACCATTCTGAGTGCTGGGTGAGGAAGCTAGGGTGGAGGAAGATGGCAGATGTTGCGACAAAGAAGGATAGGGAGGAAAGATGACTCAAGTATGGTGAAGCATGTGAAAGGGAGATTGCTAGACAACTGTGAGGTTACAGGTGTGATGGATGTATGGCGGTCAATACGTTGCGGGAAGGATTTGAGGTTCACGAAGAGGATGTGGAACCTGAGTAGTCTATGCTACCCCATCTTGGCAAGCGCGTAAGAGAGACCAGTTCGGCTTCTGAAGAGAGTTCGTCACGCAGAGAGAAGAACCGTTGGTGCACATCTAAGCCCACCTAGTGACCAGACCCTGGACACTTGGTTTTCCAGATTAGGGGGAAAATATTTCCGGTCTAGTTGGTTACATTGGAAGTGATCAGTCTACACCTAGGAGGTATAATTTCTCGTTTGGGAATCTTCTATGGTTGCAAACACCAACCCAGTGTTAGGAATTTTCAGGAAAGGTATAGACACACAAGCTTTTGGTCTCGCGTCTGGGAGTGGCACGGGGTATACTATTGGCAGTGGGGCATTGTCACAGACCGTAGGCATGTAGCTCAGTGGAACTGTGGGGACCCTTGGCACGACCACTTTAGGACCTGGTGGGTCTAGTGGATCTAGTGGTTCAGGACCTAGTGGACCTGGTGGGTCTGGTGGTTCAGGAGGAATAGGAGCTGGTGGGTCTGGTGGATTTGGTGGTTTAGGCTCTGGCGGGCCTAGTGGATCTGGTGGTTCAAGACCTGGTTGACCTGGTGGATCAGGCGGTGGAGGAAACATAGGCAGAAACCAAGGCTCTAGCTCAGGAGGTATTCAGGCCCCAACCATCCCCACAAGTTTTCTTTGAAATGTCTCTACATTTGCCTGATTATAGAGGTATTGAGGATGATGTAGAACATGTTCACAAGTGTGAACTGCTATGGCACGCAAAGGGTATCACAACCCCAGAACGGAAGGCTAGTCAGTTTGTAACCACATTGCAAGGGCGTGCGCATAGCTGGTATAGGAAGTATGACCCTCATCAGACAGTAGTGGACTATACCACTTTAAAGAATGCATTCTTGGTAGAATTCCACATTCCTGAGTTTGAGCAGAAGAGCATCAACGCTTTGAAGGAGATTCAACAAGGAATGGCAGAGAGTGTGTGGGAGTATGATGCACACTTTAAAACTCTCTTGTCTAAATTATCATATGATATTCACCCTTCACAACATGCTCAATGGTTTGTTGGAGGGTTGATCACTCCTTTTAGAAGGGCCTTATCTCATAAAACTTTTATATACCCATGTGTGAGGCATTGGAAGCTACTCTACACGCCGAGGCTATTGGTAGTGTTGATACTAGCTGTTAGACCCATTCTTGAGAGGCTCAGATTGTTGCTATGGCCAAGTAGTTGGAAAATTTGTCTATAAACTCAACCCATGAGACTCGCAGTGGTTTATGGTGCAAAAATTGTGAAGTAGAGGGGCACGTTAAGGATAATTTCCCCTGGAGGACAATATGGGCCTGTGGCAATAGATTATGAAAATTTTTCATGGGGACCATGATGCGAGTAGGTGCCCCCTTGCTTCAGCACAATCTAGAAGAATGTATCTTTTTACTACAATATTTGCACCTCTACTACCCATGATACAAAGGACTATAGGCTCATTGATCAAATCCATGAGGTCATTGATCATGGGGTGTGCCAGACCAGTGTTGCTAGTAGTTCCAAGGGTGATGATTGCCATTATGAGGAGCGCGTAGATGGAGGTGCACGTGGAAGAGGTTTTCGAGGAGGATTATGTGGTTGTGGTAACCGCGGAGGGGGAAGGACTGAGTTCCCACATGGAATCTGTTTCAACTGTGGATCTACAAATCATTACAAACGTGAAGGCCCAGAGTTGTTGCAGTGCTCGTGGTGCGGAAAGAAGCATAAGTATGAGGAGTGCCTGGAATTGTTTGAGCACATGAATCAATAACACTAGAAAGACAAGGGCGCTATAATGGTCAATATTAAGAAGGCAGACACCCAGTGGATGCCTCAGGTAACATGGGATGCAGGTTTGGAGCCTGTCTTGGTAACAAAAAGGGTAGAAGTCACGTGTGCAAAAGAGATACCAAGACAAAAGAACCTGGTTTCAAGGGAGGAAGTAGTTCATGGGAAGTATCCAGACCTTGCGCATCAGAAGGAGGTGTATCAAGACACTATGGATGTCATTCAGAGTTTACAAGGGGAAATCTAGTGTCTAAAGGAGCAATCCAAGAGGGAGGAACAAGGAAGGAGATTCGAGGTGCCAAAGGATGACCTGGATGAGGTCAAGGAGGTGTGTAAAATGTTAAGGCAAGATAATATCATTCCCTTGCTAGGATCATGGTTGAGAGAGAAGGTACCACACACTCGGAGGAGAGCGTGAGAGGTAGGTCTTACACACAAACCTTCCCCCTCACAACCTTGACTATGAAAAGGAGATCACATTGACTACATTTGTAGATGGATGGCTCCTTAGCAATATCCTCATTGACATTGGTGCACAGTAGGTTAATGTTCTAACTTTGGATGCATGGCATCAGATGGGAAGACCTATGTTACAACCATCTTTGAATGTGCTGTATATGGCAAAAAAGACTAAGGCATTGTCCATTGGTGTTTTAAAGGATGAAACTATTACTATCTAGGGAGCTAAGTTTACTGCGGAATTCAAAGTCTTGGAACTCGCTGAGGAAGACAATTTCCCAGTGTTACTTGGGCGCCCATGGTGTTACAAGAACAATTTGCGAACCTTTGGATCAACAAAGGGTACATTAGCTTTGAAAACAAGGAGGAGTAGGTCATTATACCCCTGGTTGATGGGAATTTGACACCCTATATTGAACCTTTGGGGGAAGAAGTTCTAGACAGGATATACACACGCTTAATTAGGGGACCTAGAGATAATACAATCCTACTAACAGAGTTATCCAGTTTGAGGATTCTTAGTCAGTAAGTGATACTACCAGTCTAGCATGTGATAATTGGGGTGTGGGGAACTTATAAATTAATGGGATGGTAGTTGAGAGGGTTGGTGACCAAGAAAACAAAGGCACACATAATTCAGTGTCTAGGAGGAAAAGGAGATGCCCAAGTATTCAGGAGGAGCCTTCCCTAAGATATTTCTGCAGGAGGTGGAAGCTCAGTGGAAGGATGAGAAGGAATGGAGAGGGGATGCTTAAGTTATGTCCTGCTCGAGATAACGACACGGTGGTGGGCTACACATCAGGAGAGCATTTTGGAATGGCGTGAGGTAATAATTTCTCTCTCTATCAGATTCTCTAGGAGAAATGTGCCCACTACCATTAAGGACTAAAATGGGAAGGAGCCCACCTCTTTCCATATCTAGGAGTGTGAACAGAGTCTAGAGAGAAGGTGCTAGAAGCTTTTCCACCTTCCCTTTAGGTAAACAAGTTGTATTCTACACTGCAGGGTTACACGCGTGCATGGTACATTCATTCAGAGACACGTCTGCCAGACAGAGAATTGGCAAGAACTCATGGTTGACCTTGTTCAAACCTTTGAGTATCAGAGTACCAAGCCATCAGTTGATAAGGCCTTGCAGGGTATCAAACACCTTACCATGGGGGATATTTCCATGGTGGAAGATAGGCTATTGGAATTAGTAGGTGAACTAGAATTAGAGGAACGCTTTGAAGAAGAAGTAGAGGAAACGGAAGAGATACAGTCTTGAGCATGCTCATGTTTGGAAAAGGAGAAAGAAAATTTGGTGTATGTGATTGATGGAGAGGAATCAGAAAGCTTGGATGTTAGCCATTCTGTAGGGACGCATGAGGTAGTGGACATTGCTGATACTCGCGCGCGCACCTACCATGAGCCCTTAAAGAAAAAGAAGGTTAACATCGGTTCAAGAGAAGAACTTAAGGAAGCTATTATTGGAGATTACTAGTCGGAGAAGGGCACATACCTAGAAAATGAGGTATCTTTACCTCAGGATCCAACTAGGAGGAAAATACCCGCACCCAAATGGGAGGAAAAAGAACTAGAAAAGAAAATCCCAAGTGTGGTGGAGACACAGGAAATAGGTTCCCTCGGGACAAGCGATAGAACTAACACGTATGCGCGCAAAAAAAGGCCGTAATAAGAGAAAAGACTCCAGAGCCAGAAGAACCATCAAATAAGGAGTCATCAGAAGAGGAAACAGAGTCACCTACACTGGAATCCTCGGTTAGGAAAAAGCAAAGGGTAGAAGAAGAGACCACCTCAGAAGAAGCTGGAAGTATGGGAAAGTACATATGAGATAAGGATGGTAGTGAGGAAGAAGTAAGTGGGGAAGAGGACCTCAGGAAAGATCAAGGGCCGCCTGTTTTCAATATACATGATTTAGAGGAGGAAGGTAGAGAAGAAGAACAAGGGTTCCTTTTTGTGCGGTGCAAGGATAACCAGGTAGGAGGAAGCACCCACAACATGGGAAAAGATGAAGAGGCTAGTGCACAAAGGCAAGAGGTTCTAAGCTTAACACAAGAGCAAATGACCAAGGTGGCAGAAGAAGAGGAGACAAGAAACTTTGAGACCCTGGCAGAGGACAAAGTTGGACGCGATACTGAACCAGTATTGAACAAGGAGAAGGAGAGCACGGAAGAGGAACACGATAGCACTAGACGCCCGGTTTTAACTGTAAGTATACCCAAAGGTACACGCATGGGAGGAAGGCACACAGAGGGGGGAGGCCAGAGATGGGTTATATTGATGACCCCAAGAAGGTGTTTCGCGCGTGGTTCCAGAGTACACTTCCAGCGGAGGAGCTTGTATGCATGTCATCTTTCGATAAGGAGGCTACCTACCCACGGACAAGGAAGATGATATCTTGGGAAATTGAGTCCCACCTTGATGAACCAGAGTTTGAGGTAAGCTAAGGGGCAATAATAACATTTATAAGACCAGGAGAAGATAACCCAGTGGTGGATGCCCAGTAGCTCTCGGATGAACAACTAAGCAACGCGCTTAACAAAGTCTCCGTTGAGATAGAAGCTAGACTCTTCAGGTGAAATGATAGGATCAGGGATCTGGAAGGGGAGATGAAGGGGAAAGAGGAAGAGCTAGCCACATTAACTAAGGACCTAAGCCAAGAAAAGTTAATCAACGCCTAGTGGTAGTGGGAATTGAAGGATGAAAAGGCCAAGGTGAGTGTTGTGTACAAGAAAGTAGAATCCATCAATGGGGCCATACTATTAAAGCATCTGGACCTAGCATCTCCCGCGCAGAAGTATGGATCTACTTTGGGATTCCTGGAGGATTTAACAAGGGTCCTCACCATGAAAAGATAGCCACCAGCCTTTGAGTCTGCAGAGGAAGTGGCCTCGCGCCTAGAGAAGGAAGACAAGTTGAAGATCGTAGTGCTCATCGTGAAGTACAACAAAGTGCTTGCTAATGTAAGGGCTACTTCCCAGACCGTTGAGGCCATATATGAAAATTGCGTGGATAGAGACAAAGTGGCAGGCACCCTGGTCGCCACTCATGAAGTGGAACTCAAGAATTTCTAGGAGAAAAACAAGGGGAATAGGGCAGAGAGAGACAAAATCCTTGCCGAGGTTGAGAAGAAATCAGAGGCCATTGAAACCTTAAGGGTTTCAATCAAAAACCGGTTGAAGGAGCTATATCTGCGTATCACACGAAGGATGGATGCATTAGAGGATATATGCAAGGAGTTGGAGAAAATCATGGATACTATGAGTGCGCAAGGAGATGGATTAAATTTTGGGGAGGTAAGCGCCCTGGTCGATGACCTCTGTCAAAGAGCGCAGGACGAAGTCGATGCCTGGAATAAATTGGAGGCTGACTTACAAAAGGATTTTCCCAGTCTATTGCAGTAATTCTTTCACTCTCCCATTCTTTCTTATTTCCCCGTTCTTTCATCCCCTTCTCTTTTTCCTAGGCATAAGCCTATTTGTATTCTTTCTCTCACTAAGGGAAGTGTTCCCGCAGACGGAGAACATGTGTAGTGTGGGGTGATGTTGGGCCCCTAGAATATTGACTAAGTACAAAAGATGCGCAAGGACAAAGCGCACAAGGCAGGGTTTTAGAAAAGGGTTTAAGGAAGCTCGTGGCACGCGTGATGCATGCGAACATAACCAAGGGTTCGAGACTTAGACAAATTGGATGTTCGGGGCAGAACACGTGAAAAGCATGACCCGATAGTGCATGGATAAGATGCCAACTTGGTGACAGGTTGGCCCAGGAAGGAGCATGCCTGCGGTAGAATCTTCTAGAAGCACATCATGGGATAAAGTGGGAAACTCAGGCTTGGAGGAGCATGCTTGCATGGAGGACCACATTCAGACACTTGACATCGAATCTAAGGGCGCTGGAGGATGAATTGGCAGTCTAGAAAAGCTATAAATACAAGCGCCTGCAGAGTAAACAGAGAGACTTAGAGTGTGGGAAGAGCTCTGTAGAAATATTGCAAGATCTCTATTAATGGGTAATTACATTTGGGAAAGGATGTATTGGGCATGGGGATTGCAATTTTTCTTTTTGGTAGCTTAGTTACATAAGTCCAGTTGCAATGTATGACTGTGGTCTTCTTCTCTGTGACACTCTGTAATGGCTCCATGGATGTAATGAGGTTACCTATTATATATACATGAATATCAATGATTATGATGCATAACTCTCTCTCATGAGTTCTCTTTCCTTTTATGCTAAGTATGGATGCTTGTATGCTTCTTTCTGTTATGATACACATTATAGATTATGTTAAGTACTCTGTCTAAAATGACTGCAAGGATCTAGAGGTCGTCCTGAGCTCTATAGTTCTTGCATGTCCTAAATTCATTTGAAAGTCTTTTAAACACAAATCATAGATGATGTTTCCCACTAAACTCACATAAAAGAGAGACTCGGCACTGGCGCGTGCCTCGGGTGAGCACCCAGCTTTCGCTAGGTGATAGGTCGACGCGCATGGGGTTCCTTTCTTTTGTGTTAAGGGAAAAAATGAATATAGAAACCCTTGCAGTACTCTTGAGAACTTGTTAAGGAGTGAGTTTCATGATGTCTATTCTAATTCCATTATTCTACTGATTAGAGTGATGGGGTGAAGAAACAACACACAAATTTTAGGATTAGATGACTCAGTTAATCCTTGTGGGTATTGAAGAAAACAAAGTGGTGGATTAGGGGAAGATCATCAACGACAAAAATTCATTAACAACTGATGTAGTTTCCCTCCACTAAGAAATTTGCCATGAATTCTTACCTGATTTATGCCCTTGCCTTCACGAGACCCTAAATAGGATTTTCCACTACTTTCCATGTGCCTCAAAAATAACCTATATATGAGAAATATTTGTATATGTATCATAGGAGAGTAATTCCCACTATGCTAGGGTGAATGATGGATTCACCATGTTCATCATCAACCCCCTTGAAGGAAATATGGAATAAAGAATCTCTCCCCAAGTAGTTGCACTAGTTAAAACTTAAGGGATTCACTTCATCTAGCTCCCTACCTTTACCTATATCACATCCGGATCCTATGATCTTGCTCCTCACATGATACTTAGGTACCCAAGTGAAAAAACCATAATGTTAGAGTTGTGAAAATATTTGGCTCATGTTCATGTCAAGTGTAAGAATGACAAAAATAAAGGTGTGTCATTTCCCATCTCCTTAGGAATATATTCATGTAAGAATGTCACATATATGATAAACATCGAAGCATCCTTCATTGACCTCAATCTCTACTCCTACACATCTAGGTTTTACTTTGATATCAGAAGAAATTCAGATACCTTCACCTTTATAGGTTTGCACCATACACCCCAAATTGAATACTATTGGGCTAACTGCACTGATGATTTCAAGGTGTGGAAAAGGGATTATATGTGGATGATGGTAGACTAGATGATAGATTTCAAATTTGATTAGTTTATAGAGGGAACCAAAGATAATAGTTCATAATCGTTTGATCCCGAGTATCAGGTAGTGTAATCTTTGCCCCTTCTTCCGACTTCATGGAATATCAGATAATCAGGTGACATTAAGGAGAGGAATACAACAACAATTCAAAGATCAATAGAATGGTTCAAAAGGAAAATAGTTTGTTTCATCGAGTCTTGTGGTCTCTTGACTCTATCTAGACATGTGTCTAACACTTCCTCTCTAAAGGCATGTTAAAAAGCTACATGTTCCACTCAATCAAAAGAGTCTTCAAAAAGAAATATGATGGAAGAATAACACATGAAAGTTTCCCATCCTAGGAAGCTTCATAAGAAATCTTAGATCATTTAAGATCCCACTAAGCCTCTCGAGCCAAGTGAAGTTGATTTTTTTTAGTAACCTATTCTCCACTGACATCCAAGCATATCCTTCTCAATGGAAGAATCATCCCATCATGAGCAAAATGTGATCCCTCACCAAGCACCTGAATGTTCCCCCATGCTTGATGTTGTGTCTAATCTCGCAGAAAGTTTCCCATGGATTTAGGAGTTTCTAGGGAGTGATTCAAGGATGCTGTGTTAAGCCGTAACGCCTAATTTTGAGGTTATATTAAAACTTGTGAAAAAAAAATGAAGTAAGAAAGCATAAGTAGCATCTCGTTTCTTCTTTGGAGACTCTAGATCCCAGTATGTAGAGGTAGCTCGAATAAAATTTGTAAATATCAGAGGAGATGATTTAAGATGATTATGAGTTGACCAAAATCTCCTTGTTATAAGCCACACACGAAAGATATGCACACATGTTCAAGTAGTCTGCAACCCGCTTTCTTGCTAGAAATGAGGATTATAAAAAAACTATGGAGCAATTGGAGGAGCATGTGAGAACTCTCATTTCTTATGTGCAATCATTCCTAGAGCCTAATGTAGTACATCTTCATACTTCTGAAGTCATCCCTCCCATCAGTAGTTTTGATCCTTAGTTGATCAAGATAGCCCAAGGTTACACTATGCAAGAGAAAACAAATGACAAGTGGGTTGAAAATATTCTCGTGAAATGAAAGGAATTGCGAATAGAGGTTCTCTCCATGTTCAAGCATGTTCTTGACACTATTTTGAAAGTAAAGACAAGGTAAGAGATGGAAAAATAAAAGACTCATTGGGATATTGTGTTCCCACTTGTTTCAGAAATGAGTTGCCTCGATTTCCACACTCTTGTGAGTAGGAATATGTTCACATATGCTACTGAGATCTTGTCCCCATTTTGGAACCGCCCATTGAATGATAGATATAACATGATAAATGATGCTATCTCTGAACCTAAATCTAGTGCGCAAAACGATTTCATGATTTTAAATGATGTCAATAACTCTGTTCAGAATCTTGGATCACTTCCCCTCATTGAGAATTCATTTTGGAAATGACTCATTATTTATTTCCAATATTTGGTCAAGAAATTGGCAAGTAATCCTTTATCCTTCAACGAGGATACTTTGGAGACCATTACAAACATAAGAGGTTCAATCTCTAACATTACAAGAGATCATAAGGTGTGGTTTAATCAATGAAAGATGATCAGTGATGTTCCTAAGACATGGATCAAAGTGTTGAGCTACGTTCATATTCCAGAGGCAAAAAATGTGGCATTTATGGTAGCCCCTTTCAGTAAAGAATTCAAAGCTGGGGAGCTCATTCCAGAAGTGTTTCCTCAAAGTTCACCAAGGGCTAGTTATTCATCGGTAGAGTATTATTCTTCATCAAATTGATCAACCCTCCTCTCTCTCTGCTCTTTCTTCTCTCTCAATATTCTAATTCTTCATTCAGAATGTACTTTTCACTATTTTGTCTTATTCACTTAATTGTCCTTTAACTAAACATTGCAAGAGTTCTTTTTCATTAGTAAGAAAAAGGCCCGCTTCTATTCCCTAGGAATATGAAAGGTCACAAGTGATGAGGAAAGGTGAAAATTCATGTGGGGGGGAATGAAAGGATATTTGTAATGCTATGAATTAGAATGTCTTCCCCATTCCAAAGGGTTGGCAATTGTTGATTATTGTAAGTTGTTGGTATTTGTATCACTACCACTACAAGTAATAAAGATACATTTCTTCTAATTCCTTTTTCTATTTTCCTCCATCCTCTCTAATTTCCAACTTTGCAAGCATTGTGATCTTATACAACCAAGAAGGAAATTTGTGCCCTTGATTAATGGATCTATAGAACTTTGTGTCTATGATCTGTTAGTCTTATTATTGATTGCATGGTTGAATTCTTCTAATTGAATGTGTACCTACTCTAGATAGTGTATGTGAATTCTATATGTCTACTCACAACATTAACCCTCTCTCCCTATTTCTCCTACTCCCATTTACCTCCTTCCCAAGAAAATTCGGTTGGTGTGAGGGATATTATTCGTCTCTATTTATCTTATTATGTGATTTTCCCTCACCCATGGTGATTCATCTCACTTAGGTGAAATCGTAGGTATAGGTTTCATTAAAAGTTATATGACAGATTCTGTCATAAAATTTATCATATGCATCAATGTACGTCATACAGGAGTTACTTTCCCATTATGGAATGTAAATCCTTTCTCCCTTGTGGAGGTATGACGAGTCCATGCATGGGAGTTATAAAACACTCCTATATGTACCCCTTTTTTTGATCTATGAAAACACTAGACTATTTTTCCTTGCACATTATTTTTGATTTTTGGTTAACCTCTTGCAGATTATTGGAGCATTCACAACTTCAATTATGTTGGAATGCAACAATATCAATGTTCATGTGATTCTATTAGGTTCTCGAAGCTCAATCCTGCTGGTCTCAGTAATCATGTTACTCTCCTTGCTAATTGTTGATTACTCTTCGTTTCGTGTTGCTCTCTCTCTCCTTATGTAGGTTTTGGACCGTATTGGAAAATGTGCTTACTTCAACTTTCATTGAGTTCATGCTAGACTTATTGATTACTTGGAGGAAGTTCATGATATCATTCAAGTGCAACTTTGTCATTGTGCACACCATTCCATGAGATCTTCGAGCTCTCTCTATCATGGTATAAGAGCTTTGTTTGCAGTAATTGTGGACTCACCATCTGAATTTTGCTAAATACTCTCAGTTTTGATCTTTCTAGCTTCTTGTGAAAGTTTATTAATCATTTATTATTTGTGCTAATATGGTTTAATGGTTTCATGTTTGAAGTGTGCTATTTTGATGTTTACCTTGTGCATGTGCAATTCTCAAGGGTTCCTCTGCCATATTTAGCTGGCTGGAGCCAACTTTGGAGGAACATCTAAACTTGGAGGTAGGTTATGCTTTTTTAGTTTTATTATTTTCATCAAAAGATCATTTTTTTTTTGAAAATTTTCTATTGGGACCCTCCTAACCACCACCCTACTATTTTCTACCATCCTTTCTGCATCTCCCCTTTTACCTAACTCATCTGAGCTCTTGTAGAGCTTGACGAGCTCCCCGTCGAGCTATCCTTGTGAGTGAGTTGGCTTATTGTGTTGTTTCAACTTGCATTGAGTTTGCATCGGGGTTTCTTACATTGGGTCGCTTTGTATGTTGGCCAAGTTATCTCATTTTGCATGTTTAGGGCTTGCCTTGCATGTTGATTGATTGGTCTTGCTCCTTGGCGAGCTATATGGGTTATTTGCATTGGTGGGTGAGATGGCTCTTTCTTTGGTCATCCTTGTTATGAGTTAGGTTATTGTTAAGCCATGCATGCGTCGAGCTGGTTGGTATGAGTCGTTCATTGATCTCCCCTTGCAGTCATTTTTGCTTGAGACGAGCCTCATTGCTATCTCTGTTTGCATTGCTCCCTCTTTGCATCGAGTTGGGGTGTGTTTCAGCTTCGTTGACTTTGATTTGTTTGCATTCGAGTTTTCCTTGAGTCGTTCCGCATTACTCGCTGCTTTTACATTGGCCAGGTTATATCTACGTGTGTTGGTCGATCCCTACCTTAAGATTTGTTTCCATTCTCCCCATCGAGATGAGCTCGAGCTGCTCATTTTTGCATTAAGTTGTTCATTGCATGTTTGGGTCAGTAGTTGTTTTTTACATTGCTTCGTCTAATTGTTTGTTTCCTACCTACGATGAGTTGTTTCATGCTCTGCTGTGTTGGTTCACTGTTTTTTGCTCTGTCGTGTAACGTGCATACATCTTATACGTGCTGACCAACCATTCAACTCCTCCTTTTGTCGCGGCTCTTCCCTGTGCTGGCTTCAAACCTTATCTCCTGCTTCTTTTTTAAGCATTCCACGCTTTTTAAAATTATTAAGTGGCTGGTTTTTTATATTTGGTCGGGTTTCAAATAGTGTTTGAAGGTAAGGTGGATTAATATTATAAAGTGGGTCGGAGTTTTTAATAAGCGGTCATGGTTTTAATATATATAGTTAGATCTTAGTTATAATCTAATTTAATTATAAGGTGGTTTAATATTTATTAGGTCTTAAGTTTAAAACATTAAGATCTAACAAGTAAATAAAAGGTGGGTTAATTAATTTAATTAAGTGATTTAATAATTTTTAATTAGGCATCTAATTAATCATTTCAAGCTTTAATTAAATATGATTAGTTATTAATCTTAATCTAGGAGATTTATAAATTAATTAGGCATGTACTTTTTTTAATAATCTCTTTAATGTTAAATTAGTAGTGAATGATTTTCATTCAAATTAACGCTTTTACTTGTCCTCTTCTAGTCCTTTTAATATTTAAAATTAGGTTAATTGGGCGTTATTAAAAGTTTTATTTTAAGCATTATTAGATGATTTTTTCTACTAATCTTTTACTAGAGTGTGTAGCTATTTTCTCTCTTCTAGGTCACTTCTCTTTCCTTCTGGGGATCTTTCGGCTTATTTTGAGTCGCTCTTGTATTGTAATCAAACTCTTGATCCTTTTGCTTGTAGGTTAGTGAGCATGGCCACCGCATCTTTGTGGAAAAGGACTCTTTTTTTCCAAAGCGACGTGAGATACTCTTTCTCACTTAGGACCTTAGTTTTTCCTCATCTTCCTGTTTATTTCTTTATTGTGCTTGTTATGGTGTCACTTTTGGTTACATGTTTCAAAACACATTATGGTCTTCACTTGCGCGTTATTTCATTGATTGTAAGGTGAGTGACCGAATGTTTCACACCAGACGAACACACTTGATTGTAACCTACACATTGTTTATAAAGTGCATCAAACAGGGGGGTTAAAATTTATTATTCTATGGTATATCCTAGCACCCTTCTTCTCTTACATTCTAGATGCATTTTTGGTTGAGTATGACGTCCATTTGAGCATGTTTGTCATCCATGAATTTTATGAATTGATTGCGCTTATTCACGGATGCACATGAAGGATGTCATTTCAAGACTTATGCTTCATAGGACCAAATCTGTATTACAACCTCCTCTACTTCTGCTTGGTAGGGAGAATTATGCATCGTGGTGTTCGAGCATGGAACATTTTCTCATTCAACAAGACCTTTATCCATAATTGCATGGACAAGTACCTGCCCCCAGTGATTCATATCATCTCAATGATTGGCTTAACACTTGTGACATGGTTCTTGGTCACTTGTTGATGCACATTTCCATGCCTCTTCACCATCATGTGGGGCACATAAAATGTCCTCAAATAATTTGAAACATTATTTAGTCCTTATTTGGAGACCCTTCAGAGATCGCCGTTGTTGCTTCTTCTTCTGATACAATTGTTTCTAAACCTACTTCATTTGATGATAGTTCAACTAACACAAATTTTCTTGTTCATATTTCTAATGATAAGGTTTGTTCTTCTAGTTTTGATTATGAGAGTGTTAGGTTGTGGAGCTCATTTTCATGTGTGAAAGTGTTGAAGATTATACACTTTCCAAAGTTGTCTTGCCGAGGTTTGGGGGTGCAACCCTCGAGACAAAAAAATTTGGCCTAAAAGAATGTGCAAGATATATCGGAAACGTGATTTTCTCATATGGGTGGGATTTTTGACCCATAGGTTTATGGGACGGTTTTAGCCCATGGTTTTGATACCCATGGTTTTGTAAAACTGCTTAAGTAGTTGTCTACTTATATAGTTTTGTGCATATGGTAGGGATAATGAAACATTGCAGATGTGTCTGAATTCAGGTGTGAATTTTGTAGAGTTTGTTGAGCATAGCTCCAAACAGATCTGGGTATTGTATTGAGAGACCGGTGGCTTGCAATAAAATCTGAGCAAGTGATTCTTGGTGGATGTAGCCCAAATTGGGTGAATCGCGTTAAATATTGTCTCTTTGTGTTGTGTTATTTTTATTCTGCACTTTTATTTGAGATCTGTAATATTACCTGCATATTAGTTTCTATTGTAGAGATTCTGTGAGAGATTGTTCCAGACATTTTATCACTTATTTCCTAACAATTGGTATCAGAGTGAGGTTTGGTTTGTTGAAGTGTTGAATCGTAGGGAAATTTTTAGTTTGAGTGGGAACTATGACGGATAATGGAAGATCAAGGGTTGATAAATTCAACGGGCATAATTTCAGTCTTTGGAAGATGCAGATGGAAGATTACCTTTATCAGAAGGATCTTTATATTCCACTGTCTGAGAAGGTGAACAAACCCTTGAGTATGACGGATGCAGAATGGGATTTGTTGGATAGGAAGGCACTTGGAACGATTCGGCTGTGTCTTGCATCTTCGGTATTATTTAATGTTTCAAAGGAAAAGACTACAAAAGATCTGATGGATGCATTAGGGAAGTTGTATGAAAAACCCTCTGCCTCTAACAAGATATTTTTAATGAAAAATTTGTTTAATATGAAGATGTCTGAGAATGGTTCAGTAGCAGATCATTTAAATTATTTTAATACGGTTGTAAATATGCTAGCTTTTGTTACAATAGAATTTGATGAAGAAGTTAGGGCTTTATTAATTCTATGCTCTTTACCTGAGAGTTGGAATAGCCTGGTAATGGCGGTAAGTAACTCGGTTCCAGCTAACTCAAAGTTGAAGTTTGAGGATGTTGTAGGGGTGATTCTAAGCGAGGAAATGCAAAGAAAAATCTCTGGGGAATCTTCTACTTCAGGGAATGCTTTGACAGTGGAAACTAGAGGGAGATAAAAGAATAGAGGAAGCCATGGAAAATCAAAAATCGAAACAAGGTCAAAATCCAAAACAAGATAGTATGCTGGCATTGTGGAAAGCCTGGGCATGCAAAGAAGGACTGTTGGGAGCTTCGGGACAAGAAGAAACAACAGGAAGAAAACAAGGAGGTAAATGTGGCAATGGGTAATGTATGTCAGGATGCTTTGATTCTTTCTTTGCACAATATTACTGAATCTTGGGTTTTAGATTCAGGGGCTTCTTTCCATGCTACTCCACATAGGCATTATTTTGTTGATTATGTTCAAGGATATTTTGGGCATGTTTTTCTTGGTGATGATGAGCCTTGCAACATAGTTGGAAAAGGTTCTGTTTAGGTTAAGATGCAGAATGGGAATACATGGCTATTGAAGGATGTCAGACATGTGCCTACATTAAGAGAAATTTGATATCGGTCCTGGGCAGTTGGGAAGTGATGGTTGTACTGTGATATTTACAACAGACTCTTGGAAGGTTACCAAGGGTGCTCTTGTGGTGGCAAGAGGTAAGAAGGTTGGAACCTTGTATTTAACCACTGATAATACTAATGATTGTAATCTTGTGGCTTCAGAAGCAGAAACAACATTGTGACACTATAGGCTTGGTTATATGAGTCATAAGGGCATGGATACCATAAAGAAAGATTTTCCTGGATATACAGAAACATGTTTTGAGTTTTGTGAGGATTGCATATATGGGAAAAAAAGTAAGGTTTCTCAAGGTTAGACCTACAAAGAAAGAGAGTAAGTTAGAGCTGGTACATTCTGATGTGTGGGGGCCGGCTCAGGTATCATCTCTTGGGGGTTCAAGTTATTATGTTACTTTTATTGATGATGCAACAAGGAAAGTTTGGGTTTATTGTATTAGAAACAAATCTGATGTATTTGACACTTTTGTTAAATGGAAAGCCTTGGTAGAGAATGAAACAGGTCTTAAGCTAAAATGTCTCAGGTCAGATAATGGAGGGGAGTATTGCAGCAATGAATTTGATGATTACTGTTCTAAGAATGGAATCCGTAGGAAAAATATGGTTCCAGGAACTCCGCAGCAGAATGGGGTGTCAGAAAGGATGAACATAAAAATAATGGAATGTGCTAAGAGCATGAGGTTACATGTAGGACTGCCTCTTTCTTTTTGGGAAGAAGCGGTGAGCACAGCTATGTACTTGAAAAAAAATGACCCTCAAGTGCCTTAGATGGAGGCATACTTGAGGAGGCTTGGTATGGTAAGAAAGTTGATTATTCATTTCTTAGAGTCTTTAGATGTGAGGTGTTTGTTCCATATAGACAAGGATGATAGGACCAAGCTAGAGGCTAAATCAAAAAAAATACTTTCATTAGTTATGGCGGTGATGACTTTGGATTTAAATTTTGGAGTATTAAGGACAAGAAAATCATTCGATCTAGGGATGTGGTATTTAATGAGAAAGTCATGTATAAGAAATAGTTACAGGAAAAAAGGGAAGAATCCAAGAAATAATATGCAGTGGTAGAGGATCTTCCGGATGGGAAAGTGACACATGAATCAATTTAGGAACCCTCTCAACAGGAACCCCAAACTCCTACAGTGAGGAGGTCTTCTAGGGTAAGAAAAGAACCTGAACATTTTTTTCCTTCTCTTTATTATTTATTACTCACTGATCATGGAGAGCCAGAGAGCTTTGATGAAGCAATATAGGTAGATGCCAGTAAGAAGTGGAAGCAAGCCATGGATGAGGAGCATCAGGCTCTCATGGAGAACCAGACATGGGATTTGGTAAAGCTACCCGAAGGAAAAATAGCATTACAGATCAAGTGGGTGTTCAGAGTCAAAGAAGAATAAGGATGCAAGAAAATATACAAGGCCCAATTGGTGGTCAAGGGGTTTGCACAGAAAAAAGGTATAGATTTTGATGATATTTTTTCTCCTTTAGTAAAAATGACTTCTATTAGAACTGTTCTAGGAATAGTTACAGCAGAAGACTTGCACTTAGAACAGCTTGATGTAAAGACTGCATTTCTCCATGGTGATTTGGAGGAGGAACTATATATGCAACAACCAAAGGGCTATGAGGTCAAAGGTAAAGAGGAGATCGTGTGCAAATTTAAGGAGAGCTTGTATGGCTTGAAACAAGCTCCACGTCAATGGTATAAGAAATTTGATAGCTTCATGATGGAGCAAGGTTATATTAGATGTCATTCTGACCATTGCATGTATACAAAGAAATTTGAGGATGGAAGTTATATTATCCTTTGTTTGTATGTGGATGACATGTTGGTTGCAGGTAAAAACATGCAAGAAATAAAAGTACTCAAGAAGCAGCTAAGTGAATCCTTTTCTATGAAGGATTTCGGTGCAGCCAAACAAATCCTTGGTATGAGGATATCTCGGGATAGGAAGGAAGGAAAGCTGACTTTATCTCAGGAAGAGTACATTAAGAAGGTCTTGGAGAGGTTTAATATGCAGGATGCTAAACCGGTTGGGACTCCGTTGGCAGGCCACTTCAAGTTATCAAAGGAGCAGTGTCCTAAGACAGAGCAGGAAAGAAACCAGATGTCAAAGGTACTTACTCATCAGCAGTTGGCAATTTGATGTATGCTATGGTGTGCACTAGGCCTGATATTGCCCATGCAGTGGGAGCTGTGAGTAGATTTATGAGTGATCCAGGTAAAGAGCATTGGCAAGCAGTAAAGTGGATCCTTCGGTATTTGAGAGGAACCATGGGGACAATTTTGTGCTACAGTGGATCAGACACCACTTTACGTGGTTATGCAGATTCAAACATGGTTGGAGATGTAGACAGCAGGAGGAGCACAACAGGTTATATTTACACTGTAGGTGGGACAGTAGTGAGTTGGATTTCACGACTACAGAAGCTTGTGGCTTTGTCAACCACGGAGGCTGAGTATGTTGCTGCCACAGAGGCAAGCAAAGAGATGATTTGGCTACAACAATTTCTTGAGGAGTTGGGGCATAAGCAGGAGGAATGTAAGCTATATAGTGATAGTCAGAGTGCTATACACCTAGCTAAGAACTCTACTTTCCACTCTAGGACGAAGCATATATAGTTGAGATATCACTTCATCAGGACAACTTTGGAGGAAGATAAGTTGAAGTTGGAGAAGATTCATACCAGTCAGAATTCTGTAGACATGATGACCAAGGTGGTCACAAGGGATAAACTAAAGATATGTTCAGCTTTGGTTGGCCTTCGCAGATGACAGTGAAGGGTTGAGAAGCTTGCTGAGTGGAAATCAGTCTCCAAGTGGGAGATTGTTATGTTTGTGGAGCCTGTTTTCATGTTAGAATGTGGTACACCTTCCATGTGTTACACTCGGGTATTTTAACGGCGGTCCCGCTCGCCGGTGAGTGGGTTAGGGGGGTTGAAGCCCCCCCGATTAAAGGGGATTCCGGGGTAAAACCCCCGAAGCAAATTTTCATGGGTGGTTTATTAAACCCATGGGTAATGGGTAACCCGTTATGGGCTGTTTTTGGGCCCATGTTTTTTTCAGTACCCATTGTTTTGTAAAACCCGCCTCTTCGGTTACCCATAGGTTTATGGGACGGTTTTGTTTTGTACCACATTGTTTGATACCCACGGTTTTGTAAAACCTGCTTAAGCAATTGTCTATTTATATGGTCTTATGTATATGATAGATAGATAAGCAAATGTATTGCAGATGTGTTTTGAATTTGGGTGTGAATTTTATAGATTTTGTTGAGCATAGCTCCAAACAGATCTGGGTATTGTATTGAGAGATTGGAGGCTTGTAATAAAATCTAAGCAAGTGATTCTTGGTGGAAATAGCCCAAATTGGGTGAACCACGTTAAATATTGTCTCTATGTGTTGTGTTATTTATTCTGCACTTTTATTTGAGATCTGCGATATTTTCTGCATATTAGTTTCTACTATTGTGATTCTATAAGGGATTATTCCGCATATTTTATCTCTTATTTCCTGACATAACGTGTCAGCCTAGCAACTTGGAGCCCACGACAGGAATATACCTTGTGATAGAAGATTCTAGAAGGTTATCCTGGCGAAGAATGGAGAGCTCACATCTGAAGGAGCATGCTCCAATGGAGGACCACTTTGACACTTGGAAACCAATCTACAACTTCAAAAAGGCATGGCAGTACTTGCTGAGGCTATAAATACAAGTGCCTAACAGAGAAGGAAAGACGGAGAATGGAAAGAGGCGAAGCTATTTAGGAATATTGTGAGATCTATATGGGTTGGGTTTAGAGGATATGTAGGAGTATGTTGTATCAAGGGGATGGGTTTGAATATTTTTCTTTGTACTATTAAGGTCTCAAGTCTAGTTCTGATGCATGACATTGGTCTACACTATTATATGCATCTGTGATTTCCTCACTAAATGTAATGTGGTTATCAAACGTACTTATTATGAATATATATGGTTCCAGTTCTTACTTATATCTGTATGGATCAGTTTTATATATATATCATATGGGTGGGTGTAAATCACTGTGCATTTCCTTTTTGTTATGATCCAGATCTATGTTTTCTAATGCTTTTCTTATATGAATGAATACATTGGTCTATAAGTTCATTCTGAGCTCTAAGATGAATGTATGGTTCATTTCCATTCTACTTCACTTAAGTTTAAGTTGTAAATAATGCATTCTAAACAAAACTCACACAAAGGAGGGGCTTGGTGCCCGCACGTGCCTTGGGTGAAGAGGCCAGTGCCCACTGGGTGATAGGCCGATGTGCATGGGATTTCCTTGTTCTGTGAAAGGCATAAAAATGACTACATATTGGTTACATTGTTGGGACCTATTTTCAAATTTGTTGTGAGAAAAGGAATGGATATTTGTGTTTTTGATATGTAATGACATAGTGCCTAACTTTCTAAAGGTGTTGAAACATTGTTCAAGAGCAAGGAGGATGAGTTTTCTCAAATATTCAACACTGGATCTGAGTTCAATGTGTGTAGATGGGTAGAAGAGAACCTATATCATGAGTTGTATGAGACATTATTTTTTTGCTTTTGAGTAGAGCTATATGAATGGATTTTAGCATACACATATAGATCAAGCTGGTATTATAAATCACAACGTGTGGACCCAAGATAACTATCGAAGGCTGTAGGATGCATATCTGACTTGGATGTATGCTGTTGATCATTGGTGGAAGTGATTTCTAGCTAGTTACACTTTAGAATACACAATTTCGTCGTATTCTTTCCTAGAAGTCTCTGAGTTCACATTTCGTAGGGAGCCTAGAGGGTCATTTTTTAGTGTTATTCCTCTGGCTATGAAGATCTTGGTCGTCACTTTGAGTTTAGAATCATTCCCCATGGCCGAATAATCTACTCTAAGCACTAGGAGAGGAAGTTAGGGTGGAGGAAAACGGTGGACATTACATTTGAAAAGGAAAGGGAGGAGAGAGGACTCAACTATAGCAAAGCTTCTGAAAGGGAGATGACTAGACAATGTGAGGTTGCAAGTGTATGGATGTATGGAGGCAAACCTTGTGAGAGGGTGTTAAAGTTAACATGGAGGATGTGGAGCCTGAGTAGTCTGTGCTAGCCCATCTTGTCCAGCATGGGAGAGAGGACCCTTTAGCTTCTGATGAGAGTTTGTTGCGTGGAGAAATAAGAGTCATTGGTGTGTGTCTGAACCAACCTGGCATCGAACCATTGGTTCTTAGTTTTCCAATTCAAGGGAGAAGTATTGATAACCCAACTGGTATTAGTGGGAGTGACCGATCGACACCCAAGAGATATAATTTTTTGTTTGGAACATCCATGTTTGAACATACCATTATGGTGTTTGGAGGAATTTTTTTGGCAAAGTGTAACTACGCAAGGTTTGGAGAACACATCTGGGAGTGGTGCGGGATACATTTCTAGAAGTGAAGAAGACACTTGGCGCACAACTCAGTGGGATGTTGGGGACACTATGCATGACCACTTCAAGCCCATTTCCGGTTACATGAGGATATGGAGGTGGAACTGGTGGATATGAAGTCATAAGATCTGTTGGATCCAATGGATCTAGTGAAGGAGGAAACACCAGAGGGAACCAAGGATCTGGATCAAGAGGACAGGGGCCTCAGGGACCTCCTCAGGTATCTTTGAGTTTTCTTTACACTTTCTAGATTACCAGTGTATAGAGGATGCTTCAGAGCATGTGCATAAGTGTGAATTACTATGGTACATGAAGGGGATCACTACCCCAAAGTAGAAGGAAAGTTAGTTTGTAACAATGTTGCAAGGGAACATGCATAGCCGGTATAGGAAATATGAACCCTTATTAGATGGTGGTAGACTACACCACATTAAAAAATGCTTTCCTACCAGAGTTCCAGATACCAAAGTTCGATCAGAAGAACATCAATGCTTTGAAGGATATCCTAGAGGGAATGGAAGAGAGTGTGTGGGAGTATGATGCATGGTTTAAAACTCTCCTGTCAAAACTGTCATATGACATTCACCCTTCACAACATGCTCAATGGTTTTCTTAGTGAAAAATCACAGCACCCCCAAATGAATCGTCAAATCTACTTTTCTAAGGCAGATTCATTTGGTGTGATCCGCATAACATCGAGTTTTCTCCAAAGTGTGGCACTCAAAAAATGAGAAAGCTCTCTAGATTAAAGGTTGGTTCCTATTCCTCTGTTTAGGTGCATGGATGAAAACTTGCAGAGGGCCTATTCTTAAACCTAATCTAAGTTTTACCAAGGAGACATGGATAAAAGGAATACATGAAATCAAACTAAGCTATAAGGTGATGCACCAAAGGAATGATGAACATTTTTTTTGCTAATAGACACAAACCAACAAAATGCATACAATAACCAAGCACATATAGCTAGATCTATAATGAAAGACCGAATGAAAGCAAAAGAAACAAGAAAGGATCTAAAATCGATCACAGACATGTTTTATTGCTTTACAGATTGATACAATACATTACAAGGTGGCCAAAAGGCAGAAAACGTATTACAGTCTAGTGGAAGGTTTGTAGACTCCACGAGTTCCTTTGCTAGAAGAAAATGGGAGCCTGCAAAACAGAAGAATGTCCAACCATTTACAATGAGTCCCGACCCTACATTTATAGATTCAATCAGAGAGAAGAAAGAGAGAGAAGCGGGAAAAGCATATTGAAGCTCAACCATTGTTATTAATGTCCCCTACAAAATCTACCCCCAAATCTACCTTAACTGTATCAATCTCTGGTTCGGCACCTCGAAGAACGAGGAAACGACGGAGCAGATCGAATCTGATCTGGTTGTTAAGGTAGATAGATCTCGCGTTAATGGCCTTGAAGATGTTTTCTCCATTTTCTCCTACCTAACCTCTCCAAACTTAAAGTTTCAGATCTTCATGGCGTGGGTGAGGCCGAGATCTTTCCAACGATGTCAGATTTCTAATATTTCGAGCCCTGATTCGAAAGATATGCCCCTTCGAAGTTTGCATTGGGTCCGTACCAAAGAGTGGGAAAACTGGTTTGAAAAATGGGCCCCTTCTTTAATATGGGACACGTGGTTGGTTGGCGCATGTCTGAGGGTGGCCTCTGTATTTTGTTATTGGAATGGCGTGGGGCTGACACGTGGCTTCTTTCGTCGGCTTGCTCTATTTCTTTTCTTCTGGCTAAGTCTTTTTCTTGGCGAGGTCATTTTTCTTTGACTAGGGACATGTGGCGGTTTGGCGCTTGTTCGAGAACCCTCTCTCTATTTGATCCTTAAATTAGCGTTGTTTGGACACTTAGCCCTCTCTGTCGGTCTGCCACCATGCATTGATTATTCAACCTGAATCTGTCTCCTTTTTTAGACTGAACGCATGGAGGCTCTGCGCTTGCTGAAACTCCTGATCAACATTTTTCCCTTGGAGGAGCGTCGAGTTGACACTTGGAAGCCTCCGTAGGTATTTGGAATTTTCAGTGACCTCTCCCTTCCTTTCGGGCCCGGGGCTATGTGGTGAATTGGCACTCGTTTGAGTCTCTACTTTTGGGTTTACCCTTGGAGATGTGCCGCTTGGACATGTGGCATCCCCCGCCAACACTTCTATACCTAGCCATTTTTGAGGCCCGCTTTGCTCACCTTTTGACCTTGGTTGACTATTTGCTATGTGGAGGGCTAACGTGAGTTTGAGTCTCTGCCTTGGGCTCCCATTTTGGATTTATGCTGAGCCAACACTTGACACCTTCCTTTCTAGCCGAAGACTTTTCAACGGCTACACAAATTTTGGGGTTCTGGACGCGTGGAGGCGTGACTCTCATTTGAGATTCCTTTCTTGGACTTGGCCTTGGAGAAGCACCACTTGGACACGTGGCTCTTTCTGCAACATCCTCCATACTTAGCCAATTTTTGGACTCGTTTTGAATTATTTTGAGCCCGAAGACTTCGGATCTTCGTTGTTTCTTCTTTTTCTTGCCCCTGGCCTCTCTATGACACCTACTTTATTTTCGAGCCCACCTGTAACCCGTAGAATGGATTTAAAGCTCGGGTTCGCTCGACAGAGCCGTTTTCTGAATTTATCCTACACATGGTTGTTTGATCTTCACAAGCCTTTGCCACTCCCATTATAGAGTCCCCTTGCAATTTGTTTGCAAGAATTGAATGTGATTTCTCAGGTTCTTTTAGTGCGGGGTCGTTCTGATCCAATATTTTACCCAGGGGAAAAATATGGATAATAGGTTTGTTGGGGGGTTAATCACTCCATTTAGGAGGGCATTGTCACATAAAACATTCATTGACCCGTGTGAGGCTCTAGAGGCTGCCTTACGCGCTAAAGCAATTGGGAGCATTGATACTAGTGTGAGCCCCTTTATGGAGGCTCAAATCGCTACCATGGCCAAGCAATTAGAGAAGCTGTCTGTAAACTTTGCACATGAGAATCATAGTGGTATTTGGTGCGTGGATTGTGAAATAAAGGGGCATGCCAAGGATAGTTACCCCCGGAAGTCAGTATGTGCCATAGCTGTAGATTGTGAAATTTGTCATGGGGACCATGATGCGAGTAGATGTCCCTTGTTGCAGTGTGCAATCCAGAAGAATGTGTCTTGCTACTGCAATATCTTCACCTCTACGACCCATGATACTAAGGATTGTATGCTTATTGACCATATCCATGAGGCCATTGATCATGGTGTATGCTAGACTAGCCTTGCCAGTATTATCAAGGAAGATAATCATTGTTGTGAAGGACGCATGGATGGAGGGGCACATGGGAGAGGTTTTCAAGGAGGGTCTTATGGTCACAGTAACCTTGGAGGAGGGAGAAGTGAGTTCCCATGGGGAACCTAATATAATTGTGGATCTACATAACATTATAGGTTTGAGTGTCCAGATTTATTACGGTTCTCATGGTGTGGTAAGAATCATAAGTACGAGGAGTGCCCTGAGTTGTTTGAGCACATGAGCTAGCAACACTAGAAGGAAAAGGGTGTTGGGATGGTAAGTATAAATAAGGTAAAACAAATAGTGGATTCCTAGAGTGGCGCGTGGGTTAGGGTTAGAACTTGTTTTGGTAACAACATGAGTAGAGGATGTACGCGTGCCAAAGAATTACTAAGGTAAATGAATCTAGTCTCAAGAGAAGAAGTGGTGCATGGGAAGTATCTAGACCCTACTACAATAGAAGGAAGTATATCAAGAGATAATGGATGTCATTCAAAGTTTGAAGGGAGAAATCCAGTATCTAAAGGAGTAGTCTAGGTAGTAGGAGCAATGGAGGAATGCCGAGGCTCCGTAGAAGGACTAGGATGAGGTCAAGGAAGTGTGTAAAATGTTAATGCAAGAGAATATTATTCCCTTACTAGGATAATGGCTATGGGAGAAGATGCCACGCCATTAAAGAAGAGTGTGAAAAGGTAGGTGTTGCATGAAAACCTCCCTCCCCATAGCCTTGACTATGAAAAAGAGATCACAATGAATGTAGTTATGGATGGTTAGCTACTGAGAAACATATTGATTGACACAGGAACAAAAGTCAATGTTCTTACATTAGATGCTTGACATCAAATGGGAAGGTCCACATTACATCCATCTTCAAATGTGTTGTATATGACAAACAAAACTAAGGAAATGCCCATTGGAGTATTGAAGGATGTAGTGATCACCATTCAGGGGGCCAAGTTTACTAGAGACTTTGAAGTCTTGGCACTTACTAAGGTAGACAATTTTCCAACATTTCTTGGGTGCCCATGGTGTTATAAAAACAACGCTGACCTAAGGTTCAACAAAGGATATATCAGTTTCAAGAACAAGGAAGAACGGGTCATCATCCCTTTGACGGATGGGAAGTAAGCACCTTACACTGAATCGTTGGGAGAAGAGTTCCTTGATAGAATTTATGTGCACTCCATCAGAGACCTAGAGATAATTCACCCTATAGAAGGAGTTATCCAATTTGAGGATGCTCAGTCTGTGAGTGATACAACAAGCATGGAATGTGAAAATTAGGCACATGGGACCTATGAGTTAATTGGGTGATAGTTGAGGGGTTCTGTAACAAGAGTGACCAAGGGCATGCTCACTCAAGTGCCTAGGAGGAAATAAGTTACCAAGTTACTCTGGAGGGGCATACCCTAAAATTTCTTACGGGACATGCAAGCTCAGTGGAAAAATGAGGATGAGAGAAGAGGGATGCTCAGTTATAACCTACTTGGGACTATAGCGCGTACTGGTGGGCTACACATTGAGAGAACCTCCTGGAGTGGCACGAGGTAAGAATCGTGGTTTCTATAAGGTTTTCCAAGGAGCAATGTGCCCATGGTCATACAAGACTACCATGGTAAAGATCCCACTTCATTTCATATCCAAGCTGTGTGAGAAGGCCTAGATAGGAGGCTTAGAGGCCTTTCCACCATCATTATGGGTGCATAAGCTGTATTCCACACTACAAGGTTGTGCTCACGCGTGGTATATCCACTCAGAAACATGACCAGACGGGAAATTGGTAGGAGTTGATAACTAATCTCATCCAAGATTTTGAATATCGAAGCACAAAGCCATCAGTGGATAAGGCATTGCAAGTGATCAAGCACCTTACAGATGGGGGATAGTGCCATGGTAGAAGACAGGCTACTAGATTTTCTAGGTGAGACTAGTTTAGAGGCACGCTTCAATGAGGATGAACCTGAGGAGATACAACTTGAGCACATGCATGCATAGAAAAAGAAAAGAAGAATATGGTTTATGTCATAGATGGCGAGGAGATGGAAAATTTGGATGTTAACCACTTTGTAGGTACATGCGATGTTATAGATAGTGCTGATGAAAGGACACGTACCTACCATGAGCCCCTGAAAATGAAGAAGGTTAACATTGGGTTAGATGTAGAACCCAAGGAAGCTCTCATTGGAGACTATTGGTCAGAGAAGGAGGTCTCAAAGATCATTGATCTGTTATGAGTTCCAAGATTTGTTCCAATGCAGGTATCATGAACTTAAAGGAATCCACCATTCCTTAGGGGAGATGAGGATAAAGTTGAAGGAAGGTGCAGTTCCTGATCCGAAAGAGGCCATATCAGATGAACCCAAATTTACATGCGTGGGTCAAAGGAGGAGATAGAAAAAATGATAGCATCAGGAATCATTGAGGTTTTTGAAGAGTTTGAATGGATAAACCCAATGGTCATCAACATCAAAAAGGATGGGAGGATCAGGATATGTGTTGACTACAGAGACCTGAATGTAGTATGTGTCATTGATCCCTTCCCAACCCTGTTTACTAAAGAAATATTAGAGGGAGTGGTGGGTGTGAGGTTTACTCTTTCGCGGATGGGTTCTCAGGATACCACCAAGTTAGGATTACAAAGGAAGACCAAAGAAAGAAAACTTTCACCACTAAATGGGGAATTTTTTCCTATACGGTCATGCCTTTTGGGTTGAAGAATGCGCCTGTTGTATTCTCACGCATTATAGTACAAGCCTTTCAGGACTTCATCCATAACTTTCTTAAGGTCTATTTAGATGATTAGACTGTGTATGGTCTAGTCAAAGACCATTGTGATAACTTAAGACTAATGTTTGAAAGGTGTCGGCAGTTGAGAATATCCCTCAACATCAAGAAGTGTGTCTTTGCTACCCATTTGGAACCTTATTGGGACATATCATATGCAAGGAAGGCTTACTAGTAGATCCTGCTAAGGTTGCAATCATTGCGCATTTAGGGGAGCCTACTAGCCAAAGTGTCATGCATGGATTCCTTGGGCATATGGGTTACTATAGGAAGTTCATTAAGGGATATGCCAAGATCGTCATGCCCTTGGAGGAATTTATTAGACACAAGAGTGCCTTTCATTGGGAAGATGCGGATCAGAGGGCATTCAACACTTTGAAGGATAGGCTTGTCACCGCACCCATACTTCATTTCCTTGTTTGGGATAAGCCTTTCCATGTTCATGTGGATGCCTCTATTACAACCATTAGAGTAGTACTGACACAACCTAGTGAAGGGATTATTGACCATCCCTTATGTCTTGCAAGCATAAAGATAACATTAGCATTACATAATTACACCACTACTGAGTACGAAGCACTATCCATGATCTACGTGCGACACAAATTTAGGAAATATCTACTAGCAACACCATTTATATTCTAAACGGAGCACATGACATTAAAATACTTGGTAACCAAGCCCATTTTGCAAGGGCACATATGTCGATGGGTCCTGCTATTCCAAGAATTTGAGTTCACAGTGGTTGTCAAGTCGAGAAAGAGTAATTTTGGACCCAATCACTTGTCTAGAATTGACTCAGGAGAGGACACACAAAGCATTGAGGATACCATGCTAGATGTATGCAACTGTTTAGGTTGCAGCGCGGCATGCCCTCAGACTTAGAGGATATTGCGGTGTTTCTCAAAATGGGTGTGGCGTTAGAAGGGATGAAAGCATTAGAGAGGAAGCAGTTAGCCATACGTGCCGCACCCTACATGCTGGTTAGTGGTGACTTATACAAGCTAGGACGTGATGAAGTGTTGTGTCGGTGCGTGCTAGAACATGAGTGCCTGGCTATTATGGAGGAGGTGCATGAAGGAAGTGCAGGTGGACAATATGGAGGACACACCACTACATGCAAGATATTACAAGCTGGGTTATGGTGGGAGACCCTATATCAAGATTGCAAAGAGTATTGCAAGGCATGTGATCATTGTCAGTGCCTTGGAAAACTAGGGCAGAGGGATGAAATGCCTTTGCACCCTATTCCAAGTACAGAGCCATTTGAAAAGTGGGCCATAGATTTTTTAGGCCCCATTTGGCCAGCCACACGTAGGATGGGATCACGCTATGTAATCACTTGCACAGATTATTTGATAAGATGGGAAAAAGTAACGCCTACCAAGGATTATACAATGGTTACAACAGCCAGGTTTCTATGGGAAAATATTATTACAAGGTATGGATGCTCATTGAGCTTAACTAGTGATAGGGGTACACATTTCCTCAATGAGACCATCAGGATTCTATTAGTAGAGTTCATGGTGGCTCATCATAAGACTACCCCTTACCATCCACAAGAAAATGGAACTGCTGAGGCATTTAATAAAATACTGAGTCATACCCTGACAAAAATTTGTGATGTTGGTAGACAAGATTGGGATGATAAAGTATCAGCAGTTCTATGGGCTTATAGGAAAACCTACAAGAGGTTGAATAAAGCCACACCATTCCAATTGGTGTTTGGCATGGAGGCTGTCCTACCCATTGAATTCATGTTACCTTCTCTGCGTATAGCGTGTGCAGGAGGATTGGCTGATGAACAAGCGCTGGAGGAAAGGATTGAAAAATTGATGAAATTAGACGAGAGATGATCATTAGCTAGGTAGAATCAAAAGGCTAAAAAGGATAAACAAAAGGCATGGCATGATCACCACATCAAAAGAAAACAATTTGAGGTTGGGCAGATGGTATTGTTATATGATTCCAAGTTTCTGCGCCATCCCAGAAAGTTGAAAGTCCATTGGTTGGGGCCCTATATCATCTCGGACATCCTTGATTCAGGCATGTGCCAGTTGAGAGCGCTGGATGGGACAATATTTCCAGGCCATTTCAATGGGAGTAGGCTGAAGCCCTACTATAAATAAGTCTTCTTGGTGTTTGTAATAAGGTAGTATTGCCAGTTAGTTTAGAATTTCCCTTTATGCAATTTTCTTTCTTGTGTTTCCCTTTCTCGTTCGTTTATTCTGTTGTTTGTTTTACACCTTGGGCACCAGTAACCACATTACTTTTTGAAGGTTGTGCATGTGTAGAGGACCATGCATCTGTTTTAGTGTGGGGTGGAGTGATGTGAAGTATAGGCCCATAATACAAGTTGAACTGGTAGTAGAAGTTGCGGTGAATGGCCCAGATGATGGATACAAAGTGCACAAGGATGAAGGAAGCACATGGAAGAAGAGGTGGAGAAAAAGGTTGGTGTTAGGATAAGACTTCAGAGAAACCATGTATAGAGGAGGAAGAAGCACAGGAATAACACAAGGTAGGTGAGAGAAAAAATTAGGTGGACAGAAGAAGTGCCTTTGGCATTGTTGACACACGTAAGATTCTTTTGTCAGGATGGATTGTTTGCATGCCAGAAGGTTGTAGAATGTTTCACACAAGATTGGGCACGTAAGTGAAGGTGCGTAAGGCCGACTTAGTGGAAAAGCCACATTTAGTGGTAAGTACGGTGGTAGGTAAAATAACATTTAATGTTGGAAAGAAGGAAAAGCTATAAATAAGAAGTTGGGCACTTCATTATTTTACCTTGCATTTACAAAGTGAAAAGATCTCTCGCAAACTAGGGCATCCAAAAGTGATATGTGCGAAGAAAAATTTAAGAAATCTGAGAGGACATGACTAGAGTAGATCCGTAAACTAGTAGGAAAGGAGTACACAGGCATGGAGGAAGTTGTTGAGAAGTATCATTTTGTGGAATAATTGTTCCAGTTAGGGTTTAATGGCTAGGGCACAGTGTTAGGAGGGTTTCTTCACAAGATTGAGTCTTGGGTTGGATAAAGTGGTAGATCAGAGCAAGGAGAAGACGTTTGAAGTGTAACCTAACTAGAAGAATGGCACCAAAGAAAGCAACCATCTCACCTAAAAAGTAGAAGGGCAAGGGCAAGGGGAAGCAAACAACTGTCATTGCAAGCACAAATGAAGAGTGGTATGTGGAGATGCAATACCCAGATGGGGTATTGCTAGGAAAAGAATGGGAGTCTCATTTGCGGAAAATGACTGTGAGCGACTATAATAATCGCACCAACATGAAAGAGAAAGAAATGGCTTTGGAGTTGGTTCACCCAACAAACAAGAGGACACTGAAGGGCATGCCCATATACATGATGAAGTAAAAGTTAAATTGGAGAAGGAAGGGTTACTGCAACTTTACAAATTACCCTACTTCGGAAAACCTGAGCGCCTCTATCAGTGGCTAATGGTGCGCATTCATGAAGACCATTTTTATTTCATGGGGCACAAGATGTGCATAACTCCCTAGTTGATTTCCAAGTTCACAGGCCTTATCTGTGAGGGGGATAACATTGATGATGACCTAAGTGACAAGGAGGCCATCAAGGAAATAGTATCCGCATATGAATACAAGAAAGGATCATGATACTTTGACATCACAGAGATTCCAGACCCCGTGATGAGGATGGCCACGCACTTGGTAACCAAGCTCAATGATCAAGAAATATGGACTCAAGTGAACAAGGCATGGCTGAATGTATGCCGGAAAATATCTGAGGGGACCATCTACAACTTGTCCACTTTCATCGCGGATGAAATCATTAGCAGTGCACAAGAAGGTGAGAAGATACTATTTGGAAATGTCCTCCTCACAATTATTTTCTCAGAGATCAGAGTGCCTGATGGGCCGGAAAGGTTTGTTTGGGAGTACCCAGAAGAGGATCCCTTACCCGTGAAGAGGTTGTGAAATATACTTGTGAGACCATGACAACCACTCACAAGGCACACTTAGAGAAGTGGTACAAGTGCATGAGGGATGCATTTGGGGTGGAATGGAGGATTCCAAAGCAGTTACCCACGCTTGTAAAAGGAGAGGCAGAATTTTCAGTGTATCAACACTTTTGCATTGGTAGATTTAGGTTGACAGATGAAAAAATGAGCCCATGGTGCAAGATTCCCTTCTCCTTCACCATGTAATACTTCCAAGTGGGGGTGAATAGGTTCAAAGAGGCCAAGAGACTAAGGTTCGACCTTAGTGAGGTGGATCAAGACCACAGAGAGCTGTGCTAGAAGCTAGTCTACCCCAAGAAGTGGGCATACTTGGAGAGATATGTCTCCCACGAGATACAAATGATGAAGCCTGTAACATTGTCAATCACTAGAAGGATTACAACAAGGATATACCTTCGCATAAGGCCAAAATTTGAAAATGGCACATACTTGGAAATGATGTATCCATCCCAGTGAAGACCCCACAGGAAGGAAGAAGCCTGTGCCAAAGAAGAGGGAAAGAGAAGAGGTGCAGAAAGCACCAAGTGTTCAGACTACACAAGTGGTAAGCATGTTGGAGACAAGCGCTAAGCCTAGTACTTACGCATGGAGAAAGAAGTCCCCAGTGAAAGAAAAGACTCTAGAAGAAGAAGTGCCGGAGCATGAAGAACCCATCACTCAGGAGAAGTCACCAGAGGAGGAGGAAGAGGAAGTAGAATCTCCTATCAGGAAGAAGTAGAAGGTGACAGAGGAGGATGACTCAGAGGGTACATAGAGCTTGGAGGCCTATAAAGGAGAAAGAGATGATGATGATGATGATGAACTTGAGGCAGTTCAAGGCCCTCCTATATTTGAAGTACATGACTCGGAGGAGGAAGGAGAGGAAGAAGAAAATGAGTACATCTTTGTCATGAGGAAGAATGACAAGGAAGAGGAGGATGCTCAGGACAAGGATGTAAGTGAAGAAGTTAAAAAAGAACAAAGGACCCCAAGCCTCACAAAGGAATAGGTAGATGAGGCCACAAAGAAAGAAGTAGAAAAAATCATTGAGGACCTAGTAGAGCAAGAGATGGAATGCAATGCGGACATGGTGATGAAGGAAGCAGAGGAGGAGAGTGTAGAAATAAAATATGGTAGCATGGGAGGAGATCCTAGTTTGGCTGTGAGCTTTCCTAAGGCCACGCGCATGGGGAGAAAGAGCACAGAAGCATCACAAGTTCAGAGGATGGGCTACATTGATGATCCAAACAAGGTGTTGTACGTGTGTGCTTTCAAAGCACCATACCAACGGAGCAACTCTTGGCTATGACATTATTTGATGAGGAAGGTGCATACCCTCAGATGAGGAAAATGCTTTCTTGGGAATTTGAGTCCCACATCGACAAGCTGGAATTCAAAGTAAGCCAAGGGGCAATAATGAAGGTATTGGAGTCAAAAGGAGACAACCCCTTGGTAAACGCTCAGTGGCTATCAGACGAACAAATCTGCAATGCACTGAACAAGGTTTTGGTTGAAGTAGAAGTTAGACTCTTCAGGAGGAATGACAGGGTGAAGTTCCTAGAGGTAGAACTGGAGAAGAAGGAAGAAGAGCTCGAGGAAAGAACCAAGGAATTAAAGTGGGAGGAACTAATCAGTGCTCAACTAAGGCATGAGTTAAAAGAAGAGAAGGCAAGGGTGCGCGAGGTTTATAAGAAAGTAGAGATGATCACAGATGCCATTGTCTTGAAGCATCTAGATATGACACCACTAGCGCAGAAGTATGGATCCACCTTGGAGTGCCTAGAGGAATTGACCCACATCCTCACAATGGAAAGGTGACCACTGGCCTTGGAATCTACAGAGGAGGCATTGGTGCGCACAAAGAGTAGGAGGACAAGATGAGGGTTGTGGACATTGTTTCTCAGTACAGGAAAGTCCTCGCTGATGTGAAAGATGCCGCCCAAGTTGTTGAGGCCACCTATGACAACTACACCGATAGAGATAGAGTGGCGAGCATTCTGGTCACCACTCATGAAGTGGAGCTCAAGGAGTTCCAAGAGAAGAAAAAGGGGAATAGAGCGAAACGTGACAAAATTCTAGCTGAGGTTGAGAAGAAATCAGAGGCTATTGAGACCTTGTGGGGCTCAATCAAGAACCGGCTGAAGGATTTGTATCCCCAGATCACTCGAAGGATGGATGCACTCAAGGATTTTGGAAAACAATTAGAGGGGATCGTGGAAATAATGAATACCCAAGGAGAAGGGCTAAGATTTGAAGAGGTGAGCACCCTAGTTGGTCAACCTCTGTCAATAGGCACAGAATAAAGTCGATACCTGGAATAAGTTGGAGGTAGACTTGAAGAAATATTTCCCTCTCCTCTTGTAGAAGTAATCATAGTTTCCCCATTCTTTCATTCTTCCCCAAATTATTCATTCCTTTATTCTTTCCCCAAACTATTCAAGGACAGTCATTCTTTATTCATTGAGAAAATGTTCCCGAGGGTGGAGAACAAGCATAGTGTGGGGTGATGTTGGGCCCCTAAAATATTGGCTAAGTACAAGAAGGTACATGGGTGCGCAAGGCCTATTTGAAGAAGGGCACAAGGTGAAAGCGCACAGGAAAGGGTTTTAGGAGGGTTTAGTAGAACTAGTGGCGCACACACGCAAGGCAGAGCCAAGGTTTTGGGACTTAGCCATATTTGGCATATCAGGAAGAACATGAGGAAAACATGACCTGACTATGCATGCGGAGTGGATAAGGTGCCATCCTGGCAACTTGGAGCCCACGAAAGGAATATACCTTGTGATAGAAGATTCTAGAAGGTCATCATGGAAAAGGATGGAGAGCTCACATCTGAAGGATCATGCTCCTATGGAGGACCACTTGGACACTTGACAACCGATCTATAACTTTAGAAAGGCATGGAGGTTCTTGATGAGGCTATAAATACAAGTGCTCGATAGAAGAAAAAGGATACATAATAGACCGAGAGTTGAAGAGAGGTGAAGCTATGTAGAAATACTGTGAGAGTTCTATGGGTTGGGTTTAGAGGATCTATAGGAGTATGATGTATCAAGGGGATGGGTCTGAATATTTTTCTTTGTACTATGAAGGGCTTAAGTCTAGTTCTGATGCATGACATTGGTCTGCACTATTATATGGATATGTGATTGCCTCAGTAAATGTAATGTGGTTATCAAACATACTTAATATGAATATATGTGGTTCCTTTTTTTACTTATATATGTATGGATCAGTTATATATATATATATCATATGAGTGGGTGTAAACCTATGTGTATTTCCTTTTTGTTGTGATTCAGATATATGTTCTGTAATGGTTTTTCTTATTTGAATGAATACATTGGTCTAGAAGCCCGTTCTAAGCTCTAAGATGAATGTATAGTTTTTTGGCATTATCTTTACTTAAGTTTCTATCATAAATAATGCATTCTCACCCAAATCACATAAAGGAGGGGCTCGGTGCCTGTGTGTGCGTCGAGTGAGCGCTCAACGCCCATTGGGTGATAGGCCGATCGGGAAACATGCTTTTCTCATATGGGTGGGATTTTTGACACATAGGTTTATGGGAAGGTTTTTGGCCCATGGTTTTGATACCCATAAGTTTATGGGACGGTTTTGGCCCATGGTTTTGATACCCATGGTTTTGTAAAATTGCTTAAGTTGTTGTCTACTTATGTAGTTTTGTGCATATGGTAGGGATAATGAAACATTGCATATGTGTTTGAATTCGGGTGTGAATTCTGTAGATTTTGTTGAGCATAGCTCCAAACAGATCTGGGTATTGTATTGAGAGAGCGGTGGCTTGTAATAAAATATGAGCAAGTTATTCTTGGTGGATGAAGCTCAAATTGGGTGAACCAAGTTAAATATTATCTCTTTATGTTGTGTTATTTTTATTCTGCACTTTTATTTGAGATCTATAATATTATCTGCATATTAGTTTCTACTGTTGTGATTCTGTGAGGGATTTTTCTGCATATTTTATCCCTTATTTACTAACAGAGAGTATTGATGAGGATACATCCCCTCCTCTCGGTCACCCTTCAGAGAATGTTGAACCCTCTCTTTATCCATCAGACAATAGGTAGCCATGTTCCTAGCCTCATACTTTCATTACACCCTTTACTCCTCCTAATTCTTGTGATGATGATTTATACCTATAAGAAATTGATCTGTTATTTATCGAGCAACCATTTTTGGAAAAGTATCTATCAGACCTTCATCGTCTCTTCAAATTACCTAATTGTGACACAATAATAGGAGTTTCTCATCCTTCTACAGGTGTTTTGGAGGTCATCATTGATCCACATCTTCTTGTAAATCCTCATTCTACCATTATGGGGGTTGTTGTGCCTTCAGTTCATATGGAAATTCTACTTCAGTGTAATTACCTTATGTTCTTGAGCACCTTCTTGCTAGACTGATGTCACACTTCAGTTGTGGACAAGCTTCAAACTTCTTCATACTCTTGCCTTCGTGTTCCTTCGTGGAATGGACACACTTTCAGTATGCCATTTCTATTTTTCCTAAGGGAAGAAACATTTTTTGATGCGGATGGACATTCTTCAGTCTACAGGAAGAAGAACACATCATCGAAACTCTTTTTGGAGACTTCATAGAGTTATAGACTTCATATTAGATTGTAGGATTCTTTACCAAGCCCCTCACTGGAGCCAAATATCTTCACTTGTGATCTTGTCTAGAGGTGAGGTCCAATAATGCCACACATCTACTTTCAAATTTCTAGTCTCCTTCTCATCATCCTTTTCTTAGAGAAATATTATAGTTTATACATGGGTACCTTATCAGGCCTTATTGTTGGGAACCATTTGACGCATCTTTCTTAGGTTGTTTAGGTGAGTATTTTATCTCTTGTAAGTGGATATTTTCCCTTGTGGTTCTTGTCCATTACTTGAGATCCTTCTTGTTCACGGGTACCTCATCAGGCCTAGTTTTCGGGACCCATTTCTCTCCTCTTCTTCTTTTCTAGAAAGATCATTGTTTGTACATGGGTACTCATTATCCAAATTTCCCCCTTTTAGTTATTTTGATAACTTATGCTTATTATTTAAACTTGGACAAGGGTAAAATTGAGTAAAAATGGATAAATTCATATTCTAAGGCCTTCCTTCCTCTTTTCATAACTCCTTGATCCCATGCTTAGCTAAAAAACCAAGAAAAAATGGAAAAAGGGGTCATTTCTAGTGTATTACAGAAATGCGGATTAGAGGAGGAACTTGGGAACTAGTTCCAGTGGGCTCAAGGTTCTCTGCATTGGTCTATTTTGTGTAAAATAAATAATTTGGAAGGATACAATGTTATCTAGGTTTTTGCGTCGTGCGCAGAACTAGTTCTGTGGGGTAAGCGGTTCCCCACAATAGCAAATCGACCGAAAAACAAAGGAGATAACGTATTGTGGAGATTCAGGAGAATGGAGGAACAAAGGAAATAGTTCCATTGGGGAACTAGTTCCCCACACTTGTGTTTAGGCTAGAATACAAAGGAAGGCAAGGTGGGGAGTTAAATAGATATTAGAGTGTTGCGGAAGAACCAAGCGCAGATGGAACTATTCTGTAATTTCACCCAACGTCTGAATATCTGACCCCAACTTAAACTCAAGACCAAAGCAGGGAAAGCGGATCTGAAAGGAAATAGAGGAACAAGTTCCATGGTTCCTTAAGTTCTTCACACACTCGAACCACCCGCATTACAAAGGGAAAATAGTTAAATGCAAACTGTAGGAGCCCTCAGAGAACCCCTGACCCCCTGAACTTAAAATGGCCATAAATTTCTCCTAGAAACTCCAATTTTCACAAAATTGGAATTTTTGGAAAGCTCTCAGCATCCTCTACACCACAAAATTAGGTTGGTGAAAAAAAGGAAAAATTCTCCAGCATTAAAGAACATAGTTCTAGGTAGCTGAAAAACCAGTTTTAATGAGGTATGGTGCCCATATCTTCTCATGCAAGATAAGTATCATTGGGAAATGGATTTGGTAGGGTGCCCATGATTGTTTTTAGAGATTTAATTCACCTTTTTGGTGGTTGAAAAGGGGAATTTGAATTTCCCTCTATTCTCTCTCTCTCTCTCTCTCTCACACACACACACACACACACACACACACACACACACACACACACACATCTTCTATATATTGTAAAAACCTCTCATTTTTTAGGGGGATGTTCTAAAATGTAAACAAACTGTGCCAAAATTGTTTTTGAGCAGCTGTGAGTTGCAAACCTTCATTTTAGACTTGGAAAGTGCTCTTGTGCCTTATTATTCACATGTAATGGTATTTTCATACTTTGAAAGCAATACAAATAATTGTTGTGTGGTGTTTTCTCAACTCCAACTTCTGTTTTGTTGCATCTCCTTACCTCTCCATTCTTGCTATTGTATTTTGTACATGTATTTCTCACTTACAGGTTCATCTTGTTGTGTTTCATGCAGAATAGATGGTGAATGAAGTTTTGGGTGTGTCACCTATGTTTGGCCTCTCCCTTCTCCATTTTCCCTCATTAGAGTATCTCCACCCCTTTTCTTGGTGTTATCACCTCCCCTTAGCTTAGGATTTCCATTTTCATGCATTCTCCTATTTCCTTTGTCCCTTGGAATTATAGAGTAGGATTAGATAGTTACATTTCCTTCCTTAGAAGTACTTTAGCATGAGGATTAGGTAGAGGAACCAACCTTCTTTGGAGGTTTGTCTCAAGTTGTAACTCCCACAACTTGAGAAACAATCCCATGTTACCCAAAAACATTGATTTCTCATCCACACATACATGACAAATCAGAGGGTGTTGTTTTTTAGTGATGACAATACCTTATCATACCTTTAGTTTTTGGGACCCATATGACACATCTTTCTTAGGTCATCTAGGGGAGTTCTCCTTATTTTTTGACTTGCCATGACATCTACCACCACTTTGATGAAGGGGGTGTTGGTGTGAGGGATATTATTCACCTCTATTTATTTTATTATGTGAATTTCTCTCACCCATGGTGAGTCATCTCACTTAGGTGAGATCATAGGTCTAGGTGACACTATGAGTTATATGACAAATTCTGTCATAAAATATGTCATATGCGTCAGTGTGCATCATACATGAGTCACTTTCCCCTTATGAAATATAACTCCTTTCTCCCTTGTGGAGGTATGATGAGTCCATGTATGAGAGTTACACAACACTCCTATATGTACCCATTTTTTTGATCTATGAGAATGATAGACTATTTTTCCTTGCACGGTCTTTTTAATTTTTGGTGAATATCTTGATAATTATTTAGAGCATTCACATATTCAATTCTGATGGAGTGCAACAATCTCAATGTTCACATGATTCTGTTAGGTTATCAGAGCTCAATCTCACTGGTCTCGGTAATCGTGTTACTTGCCTTGCTAGTTGCTGTTTACTCTTCATTTCATGTTGCTCTCTATCCTTGTGCGAGTTTTGGACCGTATTGGAAAATGTTCTTTCTTCACCTTTCCTTGAGTTCATTCTTTGCTTTTTGATTACTTGGAGGAATTTTGCGATATCGTTCGAGTGAAAATCTATCATTGTGCACGTCGTTCAGTGAGATCTTCGAGCTTTGTCTCTCTCAAATTTCTCCCTTGTACATTGTACAAGCAATTTGCCACAATTTTAGTGGAGTATTCCTATGTGATCCCCGACCTAACAGGAACCCCACAATATTAATTAGTTTACATTGAATAATGAGAGCCTTGACATACCTAAGAAGGAGCGGCTTAGCCCTGTGACCATTAGTGAAAACCAATCATCTACACCGCAACAAATTATTTCACCAACAATATTGTTATCAAATAATAGGATAAATGAACCTTTCTTTACGTCAACATGAGTAATAGAACAAAGAAAGATCTTGGATGGAATAATTAAGGTAATCATGTTCTAAGGTGTCTTCAAAGGTATCAAGATGTAAGTGATTCTCTCTCTAAGAAATATGCCGATTGTTACCAAAAAATCTAGAGAGATTCATATATGATGTTTGTTTTGATCTACAATTTCCCAATATGCTTTTCAATCAGGTAAACCACAGATTTACTTGAGCCTTTGTATTTAAATTTGCAATCATTTTTGTGGCGGAAAAGATGTGAAATGTCTAAAAAAGAGGTTTCTTCATGGATCTTACCTAATCATGTCTAGAATAATGTTCATATAAATTTAAAAACCTTAAAAAAGGGTTTATAATTGAATTCTATATGTTAATTGAGGGTCGATAAATAATGGTTTTATAGAAAAATGTACTTTAAGTAATTTTACATTTTTTCATGAGAAGATTGACCATGCTCATGAACAAATTAAACTAAACAAACTACACTCCCCAATGTCATGCTAGCACATATCTCACCAATTCATGCCATATATAACGTTATGCCATATATACCAATTCACTTTCACATATCATAAATCCCACCTACATTGCTTAAAAGGGGCTCAGAAATACCTTTCCTATCTGAGACACAAACTACAAAATGAATTATTATATGAAGAAAAACCCATAGAAGTATAATATCTAAGACTCATGTCCAATCTAATTTTCTCTACAACTAAGATTTCTATACCCAAAGTCGATTAAAAAACAAGGGTATATAATTCACTTCTTGGCCTTAAAATTGTAAATATATGTCCATAAGATGAACAAGCAAGAAAACAAAAAATAAACTTATATTAAAGGATTAATAGTTTCTCATGTTAAAATGTGAGATATCTTTAATACATATTCAAACTCATACCCAAGCACAACCTTCCTACAAATCTACTCAATATCATTTGCACTATAAATGTGTGTTTACTTATTAAATAGTTCAAAACATGTTTATGAAAGTCAAAGAAATAGTGGTCAACAAACAAAATTACAAAATGCTTTTTCAAAAGCATTCTCTTATACTTTTGCAAAAGATAAGGGGTCTTAAGGTAGAAAACAAAGGCCAGAGCAAACATCTCCACTACAATCATTGTCATACTCATTACAATCTTGACGTGTTTTTCTCCACTCATCTAGCTTCCAATTTTCAACTTCTTCCAGCTAATGGTCAACATCATCCCACCATGCAAGGACGTCTTTAGATAAACTATGACATGTTCCATTTGAAGGTGGGTATACAATAAGGGTGAAGTCATGCTAATGTCCGAGGTAGGATCTCCATGTAATTGCATGAGATTTTCTTGGATCCATTTTCCTATGATGACATACGTACTTGTGAACCATGACTCCATGATGAAAAGGACTACCATTCGAGACATACCAAGCATATATAAGGATTCCATTTTTCTTCGTGACCATTCTCCATGGAAGATTTGTAATATTACCTATTTTTTTATTAGGTGCAATTGAGTATAGTGATGAGGGCCTCACAAAATTTGGAGAGTAATGCACACATTGTGAATTGATCAACATCCATTATTGGGATGCTACGTAAGAGTGTCCACATTTGTTGTTTCCATTAAGACATCTACAGAATATCAATATAATAGGCCAAACAAACATCATATTAATGTAAACAATTTAATTTTTACTCAATCTTAATGTTGAAAATTATTTGTTTCAACCAAAACACATGAATTTTAAAAAAAGGATTTGAAAATGTGGTTATCTATGCACATCATAGACCTAAACTAGATTTTTTTTGCTACTTCATATACAAAATAGATATCATTGGCACATAATTACAACATTTAAGGAAAAGATACTTGAATCTTGAAATGAAGATATTGTCATTCCCACTTCTATGAAAAGTGTAAAGGGAGAGTTTATTATTTGGTACTAAAATAAGCCACATAAAAAAAGTTAGACATGTTTTAGGAGGATGGAAATGTTTTAAGATCATTCCTACGTCTAAAGTTGCATACTTAGAAACAAATTCTAACTTACACAGGCATCATGCGTAGTTTCCATGTTTTCACAGTCACAAAATCCACCCAATTGTTGTCAGTTGTTACATATCATTATATTTTTTGATAAACTATTATCTGTTATTATATTTATAAACGAAAGCACCTTTTCCCACTGAATGGCCACATATTAAGATTTGTTACGTAAAATGGCCTAATCGCTCGCCACCATGAATTAGCTACCATTTGCTTTGGTGAATTGATGGTGCTAGTGATGTGTTCCATCAATATCCCATGCTCTCATTCCCTCTGATATAGATTCAATTATTAAAATATGGCATGCATGAACAATGGAGTTTGTCATAGAATTGACACCCAAACAAGGATTTAATTGACTGTAACCGAAACTCAAACATATGTAACTCATTTATGCTTCGATCCTTTTGGATTGGGTGGATTTAATTATTTCCTTTTCTAAAGTCAGGATGATGGGAAGTTTTTTATAAAATTTTATTTTTTTAGAGACACAGGGGTGATCAGGGAGTCAAATTATAGCCAACTATCCATTATGGTGACTATCCTATATTTCAAATCTATCATAGGAGGATGTGGCTCGCACCTGGCACGATAAGCATGGACTTGTAGAAATTGACATAACAGAGGGAGATAGAACCTGTTTAAGGGGTATACATTCGAAATTGAAAAATCATGATGTCATAAGGGTTTATGTATGCAAGATAAGGCACGACTTTACTTAGCAATATGCTTCAATGCTATTGAGAACCCAAACATAAAAGGAAATATAGAATCCAAATTTATTACATGTTAATCTTATATCCTATGATTAAACATGTTCTATTTAGTTGATGGGTCAAATTCATTTCATTATATTAGTTTTTTTTAATTTCTTCTTGCCTTGACCTTTTCCTTCATGCATTATGGGTGATGAAATGTAGGATGGTTGCAAAGCTAAATGCATTCTATAAGGTCCAACAACCTATGATCTTCACATGATGGGATCATTGTCTAACCTACATAATAATAGAGGTTGTTGGTAAAATTTATCAAATAAGAATGTACTGTAATGAATAAGATTTACAACCTTTTTTCAACACTTACATGTATGTTATTGATATCAAGGCTTATTTTTCTCTTAAATGATTATGAATCCTATGTAACTTCTTGTTACTTCTTAGCTCCATATGATTAATGTTATATCTCCCCAACCCACATAAATATGTATTAATCTCAAAATAACCTACCCTTTCCCTTAATAATAAACAATATATATCAATGTAGGAAAGATAAGTTATTAGAATCATCATTTTTGTCGTGGGTTATATTGTTATGATCTATCTTTATGAAAAATAATATGGTCTTTTATCTTGGGATTGTATTAAAATAAAGATCATTTTCGTATGTGATCATATAGAAAGAGGTTTATGTGAGCACACCCTCGAAGGTTGGCAACTTATTTTTGGAATATATGGGTTCTTATGCAGTTGAGATTTTAAAAATTATGCTTGCATTGGTATTGCCTTATTAATGAATTTTTATTGATCACATTGTTGGATATTAAGAGAGTCTCAATTTATAGTGATTAATTTGTTTTCATGCAAAAAATTTAGGCATTGATGTAAAGTATATGTGGTGTTACTTTGATTTCATGAATCTAGGTGCACCTAAGTGATACATCATATGAATTTTACTCAATTACTACATAGAACCAGATGGTCACGGGATCCACTGAGATAGGTAAATTTATACCGCCAAGGGGTTTCAAAGTAGCTCTAGTACATCCCATAATAATTGTGTTAGTTTTAGAGAGGCATTTATTTTGGTATCCATGATTATTGATAAATAATTATTTGCACACATTAATAATTGGACTATTTTTAACCAGGACTTTCTATGCCTTATGTGGACATGTTTATATGAATAGTTGGTTATTGTGTGATTCATTCCTTAAATTTCATTACAATAAAACACAATACGAGGATTCCCCTTCTTAAATATTATAACTCTGTGACCAAATGAATAAATCCATCAAGTGGATGTTCAGTATGTTCGAGTGCTTGATCCTTGTCATTTATCATATGGGAATTGTTTTGTTGATCTTGAGATGGGGTTCGATGGTATGGAAGAGGATTAATAAATATATTTAAGTGTTGGTTAGGTCAAGCCACATAGTCATTCAATACATTATTAATAGCTTCAAATTAAATGTGAATACTTTCAAATAGGCCTTGGATCTTGTGTTTCATGGTAATGCATTTGTTGGAAGAATATATGTGGACTCAGTGATAATGTGATTATGAATTTGCAACATAATTCAAAAGAAATAACCTTGATGGATCAAACTCTCAAATATCATGTAAAGTAATCAAGTTACATTCAAGCAATCAATACAGAGTATTTTCTAATGACTTTTATTTAACCTTGTAAATTAACATGGTTATTATCAAGGTAATAATATTTTGTTGGTTGTTGATTGTTATAATGAATTAACCTTATAAATAACTATCACCAATTTTGGCCATGATTTGTTTCTTAGGTTAATATTTTACTCAGCTAGATATAGGTGCATTGAACCCATATTTGATCATGTTGGATTTTGTAAGCTTTACATAAACATTTTTGGTTGCATGAAAAAATTCATCCAATGATCAGTAGATGTTGAATATGACTATAATCTTAATATCTGATTTATCCCAAATTTGAATTAAATGATTGATTTTAATAAGGATTTAGAAATATTTTAGATGTTACTATATGTTAATAAATATGCAATCAAATTAATAAATAAATGCTCCAACATTTAAATATGAAACTACATGTAAATTGATATAGAGAAATAGAGACCACGCCGTTGCATTCAAAATTAGGGCACATGCCAAATAGAGTAAAACATAAGAAAACGAGTGCACTTATCTCTTTGACTAGTCTAAAAACTAATATGGGTGTGACAGAGGGATAAATAGACTAGAATTATCATTGTAGATGCTTAATCACTACTCTGTTCTTCGCTCCCCCCCCCCCCCCCCCCCCCAATTAGAAGAAATGCACTTTGCATAAGGACAAAACTGTTTACATAAGAGTGAACCATTAAGTGGTTTCGTCTTATTGGATAGTGTAGTTTGGATATAAAATGGTGTTGTACGACTATCAATACCTCCGTGAATGAATGGTATGTGAATGGATGTGAAATATTAGGCCTTTAAAATGAGTGATACAATCCATGATCTACCACCTTAACATGAAACCCTAATATAGGGTAAAACCCCCACTACGATATTGATTAAGCTAAAATGTGAAATAAGAGCCTAATTTGATGCTATTGTAGCAGTAAAATAAATATGCATTTAAGTACATAAATTACATCCAAGCAAGTAAGCTATAAATTATGAAACCCTAATTGCAAGGAGGAGAAAGAGGTACTTAGCTGATTCGTAATTAATTCTAAATTGTACTGAAGTGTTGACTAGGTGAACAGAGTAGCAACATCGTCACACAAAGACCCAGAAAAATGCAAATCTAGAGAGATAGGCTAGACTAGGGCATTTAGAGAGAGACAAGGGCACCCGTGGGCGCCCTAGGCCTGTTTCTGGGCACCTGGGTCTGGGGAAAAGCTTAGAAAACCTCTTTGAGGTGTCGCAAGTTGTTCACTTTTGTTTGCTCTGAGATTGCACAATCACTGGAGTTGCTGCGCAGGAAAACCTGCATGAAATATGAACTACAAAAACCCTAATAGACACAATCCTAAAAAGAAAAGATGCAAAATGAGGGGTCATATTTTCCTCAGTCGTCACAATGGTGAAATTACGATTGAGTGATGCACTACATCACAGACCCAATATAGTTCTATGTGTGTGTGTGTGTGTGGAATTGTGCCCTAGGTCTCTTGTGCGTGTCACGCGTGATAGCGAGAAACAAAACTAGATGTAAAGAAATGTAATAATGTGTGCAGGAATTACTGAACTTCCCGCCCATGAGTGTATGCCAGAATAACCAACCTTCGTGTCCCTTGTGATGGTGTCAGATGGTTGCAAGGGATCCCTTAGAGCTGATGGAGTAACCTAGGTGTGATAGTTAATACTTAGTGCTTGGCATTTATATGATCACATAATTAGATTTATATGTTCATTGCTTGAATTCGTTAATAACCCCTTTGAAAGGTCGATTATCATAGATAAGCTGCTCAAACGACTAAAAAGGACCCATTAAAGTGTGAGCAAAGTACAAAGGGGTCAAGGGGTCCAGAGGGGACGCAGGGCGCGGGTGTCCCAAGATGATAAAAACCAGAGTACAAAAAGACCTCATACACTGAGTAAGTAATGAGTGTATGTAAGACAAAATGGAACAAAAGCAAAGAAATTGCGGCCAAGGCACATGGGTAATTTAGTACTTTCTTAATTAGGAAATTATGAATAATAATATTGTAATCAAGACTGATTCAAATATATTGTGTAACATATAATCATTGTATTGTGTGTATTATTATTTAAATAAGATGTGAAAATCATTTAATTATAATACTGTGTGAGTGAATGTGAAGTTGTAATAAACAATCATGGTAGTTTGATCGAGTTGAGTGAGAGAATAAAGGTAAGGAAGTGATTTCTAGGAGATAAACTAGAGAGAATGAGGGAGTGTGGTTGACAACCATCTTTAGGAGTTGTTATCTCCTATATGTAATCACTACTCTATGTACTATATCCGGATGATGAATTCATGCATATTTTAGTATTCCAAAGTTTATTCTCAATATTATATTGTAGCTTCTAATAGTTGTATCAGAGCTGGTTCTTCAATTGGAAACAATAATATTTTATTCAGTCACTGTGTAATTACGTCTACATCTATTCAATCTTGGTGTGGCTTAGAATGTTTGTTTCCAGCTACAAAGACGTGCACTCATATCTCATCTTCCGGCATTTTGCTCACACAAACTTGTAGATGCACAAATGGTATGGTGGGCCAACACGTGGGGGCAGGCTCTTGACTTGCAATAGGTATGGGGAGAAACATTATGGCCACCTATGTTGAATCCGTCTCAGCTAGTTTTAAGAATCAATTCACTGGGTGTAATACCTATGATTTGCAACCATTATGGCTGTGTGATTGAAGAAGAATATTTGTAGAAACCTCAAGTTACCTGAAGTGTTGACTAGGTGAAGCAGAGTGCACATTCGTCAACACAAGACCCAGAAAAATGCAAATCTAGATGAGATATGGTAGACTAGGCATTTTAGAGAGAGACATTGCACCCGTTGGGCGCCCTATGCCTGTTCGTGCACCTGGTCTGGGAAAGCTTAGAAAACCGCTTTGTTTTTTTTTGAGGTGTCCTCAAGTTTTCAACGTTTTGTTTGCTCTGAGATTGCACCAAGATCACTGAGTTTGCTGGAAACCTGCAATGAAATATGAACCTACAAAAACCCTCAAATACACAATCCAAGATCTAAAAAAGAAACTCAAATGAGGGTCATATTTTCCTCAGTCGTACAATGGGTAAATTTACGATTGAGTTATGCCTACATCACGACCCAATATAGTTCAGGTGTGTGTTGTGTGTGGAATTGTTGCCCTAGGTGGCTCTTGTGCGTGTCACGCTTGATAGCGAGAAAACAAACTAGATGTAAAGAAATGTAATATATGTGTGCATGGAATATAATGAACTTCCCGCCTATGGAGTGTATGCAGAATAACCAACCCTTGTGTCCCTTGTGATGGTGTCAGATGGTTGCAATGGATCCCTTAGATGCTTGATGGATGTAACCTTAGGTGGTGATAGTTAATACTTAGTGCTTGGTCATTTATTATGATCACATAAATTTATATTTATATGATTCATTTGCTTGAATTTCGTAATTAACCCTGAAAAGGTCGATTATCAATAAGATAAGATGCTCAAACGACTAAAAAGGACCCATAAAGTGTGAGCAAAGTACAAAGGGGTCAAGGGCGTCCAGAGGGGACGAGGGCGCTGGTGTCCAAGATGATAAAAACCAGAGTACAAAAAGACATACTGAGTAAGTAATGATGTAAGACCAAAATTGGTAACAAAAAGCAAAGAAATGCGGCCAAGGACATGGGTTAATTAGTACTTTATTACTTAGGAATCATATGAATAATAATATGTAATCAAGACTGTTACAAATATATTGTGTAACATTATTAATAATTTGTATTGTGTGTATTATTATTTAAATAAGATGTGAAACTCATTTAATAATAATATAGTGTGAGTGAATGTGAAGTTGTAATAAACAACTCATGGGTAGTTTGATAGAGTTGAGTGAGAGAATAAAGGGATAAGGAGTGATTCTAGGAGATAAACTAGAGAGAATTGAGGGATTGGTGTTGACACCATCTTTATAGGAGTTGTTATCTCCATATAATGTAATCACTACTCTATGTACTATATCCCGGATGAATTCAATTGCATATTTTATTATTCCAAAGTTTATTTCTCATATTATATTGTAGCTTCTAATAGTTGTATCAGAGCTGGTTCGTTCAATTGGAAAAATAATATTTATATTCAAGTCACTGTGAATTACGTCTACATCTATTCAATCTTGGTGTGGCTTAGAATGTTTGTTTCCAGCTATCAAAGACGTGGCACTCATATCTCATCTTCCTGCATTTTGCTCTACACAACTGTAGATGCACAAATGTGTATGTGGGCCAACACGTGGGGAGCAGGCTTGACTTGCAATATGTATGGTGCTGAATACATTATGGCCACCGTATGTTGAATCCGTCTTCAGCTAGTTTTTAAGAATCAATTCACTGGTTGTTCATACCTATTGATTTGCACATAATGGCTGTGTGAAGAAGAATTATTTGTAGAAACCTCAAAGTTAAAAGGGAGAGCAACACGTGCACATGATTCACACCACCAGATTTGCCTTAATCCGATCTCAGTCTATTTTGTTACCAATGTTCTCTACACAATTAGGATCAGAACGAGTCATTTAACTCATGTTGGTACGTGGTACTCCAACATATCCCAAGTTTTACTCTCCACTGTGGTTTGCATTAGCGAAGGACTGAAAATTGAGACCATTATTTTTATGGCTACATAGTGAAAAATGTTGCCTTGCATTCCACGCGTCAAATAGTTTTGTTTCTAGTTTATTTAGTCTTTGGTCATAATATTATAAGTTTAATTTTATTACAAGTTAAACGTGATAATTGTTCTCTTTTACAGCCGAGTCATATAATATGTTTTATAGGCGAGTCTTTTAAGTTGTTGGTATATTGTGTCATAGTTATTCAGTAGATAGTCAATTAAAATCAAATGCTATAGTAAGAAGTTAGAGTCAAGAGTCGTATTTTGGTAGGTGAAAAGGTCATTTCATATTCTTATTAAATAGGTGATCTTAGGATTTTTATTGTATCATTCTATTGTCATCAAAATTGAGTCGAAAAGTTGTTACTAAAAAAAAGAAAAAAAAAAGGGACAAATGAGTGCATTTTCGGTGTAATCCGACACTCAATTTTTAAGGGAAAATGCAAATGAAAACTGTTCATGGATTCAGGGGCTCCGCCCCTCGACCCCACCCTGTATCGCGACAGGGAACGCATATCGTCCTTGACTATACTTTTTGCTAAGTTAGCAGGGACATTGATGGAGGTTGGAGGCAACGGAGGAAGGAGGTTGATCAACGACCTCTTGTCAGACACCATCGACGAGGTTGCGGTACTAATTTGGCGGCCAACTATTTTCAGAGCTGTGTGGTAGATAATAAAAACAGATGATACATTCCTGTTATTGTAATGTGTGACAAATTCCTATACGTAACCTTCTGATGAAAAATATAGTGGGGAAATAAAAAAAACACATGCAGACATAGATCTTAAAACAGTTCATGGAGATCTAGAAAACCACATGAGGTGAACAATAGAGTGGAGAATTGTTCATGTCCAGGTTGGTGGTAAACCTGTTGTAAAACCATAGAAGGTTGAGCATTGCTCCCTTCATTTATATCAAGGTCATGACCTATAGGCATGCCGCAGGGGTTGGCATTCTATTAAGATGTGAAAACATTTTTCTACCTTGTTCACATTAGGGGAGTGTATATTAGGAATTAATAATGTTAACAATAGGGGAGTGAATGTTACGAATATATTGTATAACATTATTAATAAATTGTATTGTGTGTATTATTATTTAAATGAGATGTGAAACTCATTTAATAATAATATAGTGTGAGTGAATGTGAAGTTGTAATAAACAACTCACGGGTAGTTTGATAGAGTTGAGTGAGAGAATAAAGCGATGAGGAGTGATTCTAGGAGATAAACTAGAGAGAATTGAGGGATTGGTGTTGACACCATTTTTATAGGAGTTGTTATCTCCATATAATGTAATCACTACTCTATGTAATATATCCCGGATGAATTCAATTGCATATTTTATTATTCCGGAGTTTATTTCTCATATTATATTGTAGCTTCTAACAAAGACTAGATAATTACCCAAAGTTCACGATTTTGCGTCTACATATATTATTGGTTGGGTTGAAATTCAATTTATGCACCACCTATGTTGGCACAACTCCAAAGAGGCGTCAAACCAGACATAGTTATCCACCTAGAGATACAACACAATACTGCTTGGATGCAACTATATTTAATAATTTGAACACTTGATAATTACTTTGTGGTAACTTGACTTTGCTTGTTCTTGACTTGGATTTTTGAGCTCTTGATTTGGTAAGTTTGGTTTTATTTATTTGGTTTAGATTTCTTAAACATGTGTGGGGGTTATTCCTAATGTATGATATTGTTTTAGGGAGATTTATGAGATATTTTCATAGCACTTTATGGATATTTGCTAGAATATCTCTTAAGAATGAACGATGAGTATATGAGTGGATTAGACTTACTATATACATGGTTTCTTGGATATAATTTCATATTAATGCTAACCTATTGTGGAAATAAGAACCCATAAAAGATGCCCAAATTGAGAAATTGATTGTTGGGTGGCCCTGAATGGGATCACTCTTCCTATGACCAATTTTTTTGATGATTTGGTCCAAGGGTAGAGAATGGTGATGTGGATCTCTATGCATGACATTCAAGAATGAAATGCTTGTGGTTCATATGAGTATTTCTATAAGTGGCTGAGTAGTGTAGTGAGGAGAGAAAGTCTTATAATAGGACTAAGGATGGACTAGGAATTCACAATTTAGCTCAGAGTAGGTGCACAAGTCACAATTAAAGGGATTAAGTTTCTACACACATTTTCAAATGATATATTATAAAATGTAGGTGTCTACAATAGATCAAAGTAAGAGTTGAGAAAATGACCAATGAGCTTAGATTTAGGAAACTTATGGGTGATTTCAACGATTGTATTGAGCCAAAATACTAATCACTAATAATATCATTAACAACTTGTCTTAGTTGAGGGAGTTACTTAAAAGGTGACCATGCTAATGTTTACTAATTTTTTTGCAAGAAAAATTATCTACTAATGAGGTAAAGGCATGAAAAATCCTAGAGATAATGCATTGAACCAATAAAGAGTATAGTATTTTAGGTTCTTATTAAATAGATTGGTCAATAATTGATCGTCACATGTGAAATCCAAAAATGAAATATAAAATGACACGAGATAATGACATGGGTCTTCCTTCCCATTGTATAATTGGAATTTACGAAGTGTAAAATTCGTTGGGAAGGGGATGATAACACATATTAAGACAAAGGGTTGAGTACGATATCACTTAAAGTCACCATGTTGCATGGATTTTTGGCCTTTGAGACAATTTCTTAATCTTATTTAGCAATTCCATAATATTGTTCATGATAATAGTCATCTAACAAGGTAAGGAATTAGTAGGGAATATGTGGAAATAAATGTATTGGGAAATAAAGAAAATTGGGAAGCATTGGGAGCAATATAAATAGAATAAGGAGTGAGTGAGATAAGAACAATATGAGATTCAAAAATAGGAGGCATAGAAGCAAGGTAAACATGTGTTTAAGAAAAGTGTGAGAAAGAATAATGTTTGAGGAAATAGGAGAAATAACACATTAGAAGGCATTTTAAGTGTCTCAACGGGAACTTGATCATTTCTAGCATTGAAGAATCCATGGTGAACAATAAGCTCATTAGGATGTTCTTGAAATTGATTTTTTGATTGAATATTTTTTATAACACTCAATATATCATCCATTTCACTAGAGTTTTACAAATTTTTTTTAAAGGTGATCAAGTCCTTAAGCCTTGATATGTAAAGTAGGCGGATATTACACACTAGGCTTCACCAACATGGATCCTTTTCAACTCCCAAAGTATAATTGATTAATTATCAATTGTTCTATGCATATTAGTGTTATGTTTGTGGAGCCTGTTTTCACGTTAGAGTTTGGTACACCTTCCATGTGTTACACTCGGATATTTTTATGGTGGTCCCACTCGCCAGTGAGTGGTTCAAGGGGGTTCGGGGGGTAAAGCCCCCGAAGCAAATTTTCATGGGTGGTTTATTAATCCATGGGTAATGGGTAACCGTTATGGGCTGTTTTTGGGCCCATGGTTTTTCAGTACCCATTGTTTTGTAAAACCGCCTCTTCGGCTACCTATTGATGTACTTATAAATAGATGGACATACAATAGGATTTATATGAGTGTGTTTTGTGAAGGTGAATAGTGTGTGCGAATTCAAGTGCGAATTCGGGAGGGTTTGTTGAGTGCAGCTCCAAACAAGATCTTATTATTGTAACTAATGTGACGACTGTTGGCTTGTAATAAAATCTGAGCAAGTGTTCTTGGTGGATGTAGCCCACATTGGGTGAACCACGTTAAATATTGTCTTCGTGTTGTGCATATTTCATTTCTGTAATTCTATTCATACTTCTTATTATTGTGATTCTGAGGAATTATTCCACATTAGATATTATTAATTCCTAACAATTAGTTTTCTAAAATAAAGATATAGTGTATTGGAATTTAACTGCAAATTGTCGTAATAAACATGGAAGCATAAGATAACATAAAACACAAACTATGAACACAAGTATTTGACCTAAAGAAACCCGACATGGGAAAAAATTTAGTGGATGCATCAATTGGACTCCCTAATCCATTATGTATTTCAAATCTACCTGCTACTACCAATACATGGCTTTCATGGAGAAAATTTAATGTAATTTATCCAAACACTTGCATTATAGCTTTGTAATTTTCCAACCTTCACACAAGATAATCCAAAATACTAAAAAAATCACTTCTTGCTAGGAGAATAATGATAAATTGAACATGGAACCAAACTTACAAATTATGCACTATAGTATCTAATTCACTCGACTAAACACTTCCAAAAACACCCATATTTATACCTATGCATCAAGAAACTCGTCAAAAAGTTGAAACAAACAGAAAAATGGGAGAAGAAACATTTGCAATTGTTCCTCTACCCACATTGTTGTCTATGGTGAAATCTCTATACCTTACTATGGTATCAAGTGTTTAGGTCGTTCATTTTCCTAAAAAATGTGTTCTAGCCACAAATAGTCATTCTAGAATTTCATGTAGCTTTCGAAAACCATAAAATTTTGTATATGAATTGTTGTCCCAAATTTGCACCCCTTGCAAATTTGGATAGCTTATCAAAAATGTACTTAGTCATTTCTTGCTTTAAGAAAGTTGCAGGAGATTGAGTTAGTCATCCACGAAGTGCAGGAACTTAGTGTTCCAAGGGTTCTCCTAACCCGTGAAACAAAGGAGCACCAGTTCGGGACTTAGGCAGATTTGCAACGAGCAAAGACCTTCGTGGAACCAACTAGGTCTCTCGCAAGTCAAAGGTAAGTCAGAGCATTGTGGGTTTTAGGCCCTCGAAAGAGATGGAAATTTGGCTAAGGAAAAAATGTGCAACAAAGAAATGAGAAGCTCAGTACTTTGCGCTTGGAAGCACAATATCACACAGACCCATTATACATAACATTCCACTGAGTTTGTTAATTTTGCGGAATCAAGGATGAATTCCACTATGTAGAAGCCGCAGTTTGAAGGAACAACGCTACAAGGTACCATGCGGTAATTTGGATAAGAATTGAAATGTGACTAATGCTGGAATCTGTGAAACACTATCCTAGTGTTTCGTGGGTTTCCCAATTTTAGTGTTGCGTAGTTTCTCTAGAAGTTGTGGAACAACGGAGCATAAATGTATATACAATGCCACACAAAGAAGAAGGTTAGAACCTTGCAGCATAAGGATGACTTCAAAAGACAAAGTGTGGAATTTTTGAGAGCCACTGTGAAAGCCATGAAACAAGTAAATCCGCAGAATGAGAAAAAGTCCATGGGAGGCACAGAAGCCACGCCTACTTTGAAATTCAAACACTCAACCACTCCAATGACCAAAATTTATTAAAGTATGAGCATCGTCCTTTGCGAACTGTGAAGCTGATGGCGTGCAATAGAAGCCATGCCCAGACACCCACATCTCTGTGTAGGAATTGATGACAATTGATTCTTGGTGATTGAATCCACCATTTTGGCGTCTCTCTCTCCTTATCTCCTCTTTTTCTCATTTCTTTATAAATATGGAACTCACACATTGTAAAAAGGATCCCTCTTTATTGTAATGACACCATGCCAAAATGGTGGTTGACTTCCCATGAGTTTTAAACCTTGAACTTGGTCTTTGTAGTGTATTCTCTCCTTCTACCATGAATGTAACTAAATGTGCATCCTTTAAGAAATATCATCAAGTTTTTGTGGCTATTATCTGCCATATTCTCGTGTTCTATGTTTTCTTGCCTCTTTGTTTACATTTTGGCATGTTGTTTGTATTCCCTACTTGCAGTTTTTTTATGTGTTGTCAATGCGTGGGAAAGGCGAATCGACATGGTTATGGTCTGTGACACTCCTGTTTTCCCTCTCTCCCATGTTTTTTGTCTTTCCTTCCCATTGCGGAGAGCGATCAGCCGATTCAACCCCTTTTTATGGTGCTATCACATCCCCTTTTAGCTTAGGATTTCCCTTATGCATCTCCTTCTCACTCTGGTCTCTTAGAATCGAAGATTAGTGTTAGGTAGCTACATTTCCCATATTAGGAGCAGTTTTAGCAGTACAAATAGGTAGAGGAACCGACCTTCTCCAGATGTTTGTCTCAATTCGCAAGGTCCCACAACTTGGATACACTCCCATGTTGCCTCAAAATCCTAGGTTGTCCATGACTCAGGGCAGGGTGCAATTTTGAGCTCCAACATGAACTAATCATGTGTCTTTTTTCTTGAAGTGTAATTTTATAAGAAGAACCCATATGTAATCGAAACATACTTTTGATGAATTCTATATCTAGTACAATCCTTTTAATCAAACACTATATATTTAATCAAGACTTTTGGAACACAAAATTTGTTGATTACTTCCCTAGTATGTCTAGATCATCAAAATTAATCTAAAAACTCTTTGTATTAGTATTTTTACATTAATTGTCTTACAACACGGTCTTACAAGCATGGATAATAGAAATGTGAATAGTGGGTCTTAACAAACATACATATCTATTTTATTAGATCCATAATTTGGATCAAGCCTATATGAGTATTTTGAAGCAATCTCTTTCCCTTACTATGAATTTCAATAGATACACAAAGACCATTTAAAGTATTATCATCCATAGGGCTCTTAAGAGAGGTTGGAATAATTTTAGGGTGAGCTTAGGTCTCATTAAGAGTCACCATATTCTTTGTCACATATATCCTAGGAGAAAACAAGGGAATTTTTACAAGATCAAACAAATTGGAATTTATTTTAGCACTACATTGAGTTGGAATCTTAGATATAATAAATTTTGATGCCATAAAATATATATAACACGTAAATGTGGAATAACACACAACCAATAGTATACCTCTATTAATCACGAGAGCTCTAGGGATAAAAGATTAGAAATTAATAGAACAAACCTTATGATAATCAACAAGATGTAAAAAACATCCCTAGAATGTAACAAGAAAATATGGGTTTACACAAAGTGGAATATTAGGCCGAGTGCTAGATAAGTTGGGTTTATTAAAAGAGAAACTATAGGTTGGGTATTTGATGTATCATGGGCTCATCAAAATATAGGTGTGGAAAGAGGTTTTAATACACAAAATGTGCTTATAAATCACATCTAAGATGTAATTAGGCCCTAATAAGTTTTAATTAATAATACAAACCTAATTATAGAAATAAAGGTATCAACCTCAAACACAAAAAGTACATGAATAATTGGAAATAGTGAAAGAGTTACATAGTTAAAAATTAGAGTTTGTATAATAATACTAGATTTTGCATGATTTTAGAAACAATGATCAAAGGTAGACTGAGTAATACAAGTCCACAAATTAGCACAAATAACTTTGATTAAAATCAAACTATCAAATTCATGTGGCCATTTTCATTAGATGATGACAAATTTCGCATGAGAAAAAATGGACAACTCTTGACAGATATGGTGATGTGCATTTTTATGTTCCCTAATATGCGAAAGTATGTCTCAATTTGTCTCATTCCTTTACGAGTCAACGAAAAATCAATCTTCTTTATAAAAACCCTAATCCACACTCAACTCCTTAACCCATAAAAATGGGGAGGTTAAGGGGCTCCTTGTGCTATCCCTTCATTATTATCACACCCCTTATGAATAAAATGTATTGGCAACACAAATGGATGTAAGCAATTTGTCTTGTGTCCCAACCCTTATCTTTTAATACATGCAATAACTAATATCTTCTAAAATGAATGTCTCTAGTACGAGTATGCTCCATAAATAGAATAAAATCTATTCTTCAATATCACTCTTTACTACCAATTCAGTGTGTAGTTGATTTTCCCTAAATTTATAATGCACGTATATAGTTCTATAATTCTTCAATTCAAATTAGGACACTATTAATATGCAAGCCAACACATAGGAACCATGGAGCATAAAACTCAATAAAACAAAGTTAGAGGGAAAAAGTGCCGAAGGGTAGGATAAGTGTATTTGTGGGAAGGTGATCTTTTTACATAGAATGAAAATGATCAATGTCTCGTGAAAGTGATCAAAGATTTAGAAAATGCCAGAAACAAAGTTGGAGATTGAAAAATCAAGAGAAAGGGGAAAACTTATGATCACATAAGACGAAAACAAGAAAAAACATAGATAAATATTCTCAATAAGATGAAGAAGAGATAAAATTGACACAAAAAGAACAAGCCAACAAATGACGACACAATTAGGTGTCTCAACTAATACATGCATATATGGACAAATATATACTATAAACATAGTTATATTAAATTTAAAAATAAGGGTTGCACTTTAAAAGAGGGAAATTAAAGCTAAAGGTGTATGGGATCCACTTAACCTTAGCTTTTTCATACACACTAAAGCCTTTTATGGAGATCTGTTTAAACCGCCAACAGATTTTATTAAATGTACTGCAAGAAAATTCTAATTTGGGACTGATAGTACTTACTACCATGTAAAAAGACGTACAAAGCACACCATCACGGTTCCTTAAAAAGGACAAACCAAATATCAATCATCGTTCATGAGATAGTGTATTTGACCTTAGGATAGACCATTGATAGAATAGTAAAAATTAAAAATACAAGAGTTATAGTGCCCATTCCTCTACATAATAAATGTGACCAAATCCCATGTTTGCACTTAATAAATTAAGGATTGAATTTGTACAATAAGGCCGCAAAATGTCAGGTTATGTTGTTTATGTATGTCGATTAACCGTATTTATATACAGATGTTAATTAATATTTGTTAAGATTATTGTATGGATTTAGTCTAATGATATGTACAACGGTGTAAAAAGTGTTTTCTAACCATTCAGAAACATGTATAAATTTTATGAGATACCAATAGATAAGGGATGAGGTCGCGATTGTGTCTCAGGTGAATTTGATGAAATGGATACCCTTTAGTCATTGAAAGGTAAGCCGAAAAATTATGTCCACTTAACCTGCGCAAACTTCATATTTAATCAAAAAAATATTTATTAATATTTTGTTTGGTAATGTTTTGTATTGGTAACATTTATTAATTAAAAAATATAGATAAAGTAGTATTAGAACATTTAGTTAGTTTTAATTATGTCAAGAGTTGTTCTACAATGACAGAAAGGGCTGGGATGTGATGGTATCACTAAGTAAATGTTTATTCATGGCATTAAATTTGATGTTTGTTTCACTATCACATGGTAACTTTAATTTAAAATTTGATTTTTGTTTGTTTGTCACTTAAAATCTTATTCTTTTCACTTGGAGAAGTCAATCGGAGAATAATAATATCTCAGACATATGATTGAGTTTGGGGTCCATTTTTATTTGAAAATACTATTTCAGGGCAAACACAACAGTACAACTAAATTGATGTCATTTGTCCTCAGTTAGTATAATCATAATAAAGGATGTAATATCTGTTAGAATGTGTTGTATATTTTGTATACTGTATACCCAGGAGTACTGTACACCTCTTCCACGAGCGTTAGCTGAGGTTTAGGGCTAGCCATGGTTTTGGTACCCATTGTATTGTAAAACTGCTTTGATAGTTTCTTACTATTTTGCTTACAAATAGCTGGAGATGTAGTAGGGTAAAACAGAACTTGTAAGTACATTATTGTATTGTAAACGGTTAAGTTAATGCAATAAGAGAGAGAAGTTATTGTTGGGTTTTTTCCCAAAAGGGTTTCCTAGGTTAAATCTTGTGTTTTGTCATTTGTTTTCTTTGATTATCTTAGATATTCTATTCAATATAGCTTCTTGTTTACTAGTTTATCGGATTGATTCTCTTCATTTGGTATCACAGCTAGGTTTTAGCTTTTATGTGAAGAGTTAGGGTTTCTAAAACCTGTGATAAACATTTTTGAGTGGGAGCTTTGCCAGGGAATTTTTCAAGTAGAAGAAAATGACAGTAAGCACAAGGATTGAAATCGAAATAAAGGATGTAATATAGTTATTAATCAATATTGCCTCGAAAGAAATTAAGAGGAAAACCTTATGTTGATATCTTTCGACATATTTGTGATATATGTATTTAATATTTCTATACTATATATATATATATATATATATATTTCAATCAAAAGGAAACTTCTTCAAGAATGGAATAAGGCAAATAATATAACCACCCATTGCATGTATTGTAAATTGTATTTATAAGATAAACCATAACTAGCAATCACACCATGAGGGTGCAATATGTATGTCGATAGGCAACAAACACCAAGGAACACATTATAGGTGAGAGGTAACAACGTTGGAGAGGAATGCAATCTTGTACTTCGAAACTGATGACAACGTTAATTTCAGTACGATCGAAGTGTAAGGAGGGAGGCCAATGTGCTATAGAGACTAGGTGGAATTTGAAATTTGAAATTTGTCGTGTCTGAAAGGACAATGTACGAGAATGTAAAATGAACATAACATTGACAAAGAAAGCAACTATAAAATGCGAAGGAGCATGTTGTTTTTTTCCTTTAATTCCAACATTGGAAAAGAGTACGAAAAACTTTTGTATATTGAAAACCGAACATGAACAAAAGAATGTATTTATATCCACAATATTTGTTTGTTGTAGACACTGTGAGGAGAAAGAAATATAAAATTTGTCGTGTTGTTACCAACAACATGCGAGAAAGACAATACCATGGAAAGCATTAAAAATGAAATGCAATGGTAGGCCAAAGATATAAAAGTGTTGGAGGAGGTAAGAGAAATAGAACCACACATGTAAGTAGTAGTTCAGGGATGAAATGTACATAATATCGACAAAATCAACCATATAATATCGGAAGGAGTTTGTTGTTTTTTTTTTGTATATTTTAATACCCAAAAAGAGCAACACAAATGTTCTTATTTATGCAACACAAGTAACAAGCTGTTGTTATATTTGAACTATTTGTTTTCATGCGTCCCAATGGCGGGTGATGTCGCTAGTGTATTATGTTGTGCGGTTTGGTATACTTTTGTTTCTTTTTGAGTGGGCATTGCAGCGGTGAGTGGACATGTATGTCCATCTATTGCAGGAGTAGTGGAATTTTCAGGCGATTGGTTCAACATTACTAGTGTTGGACATTTTGATGTAAAAGGGCAAACGCAACCATGAATATTAATGTATTCTCGAAAAAGAACAATGAAAGCAAAAAATTAGTTAAGGAAAAGAAAATGTTATGATGCACCCAAAAAATAGAGATAGAGGAGAATTTGATTGAAAATAGGGCCTTGGAGCTTATGAGTTTGGAAAGGGGCATTTTGGGCAAGAGTCACATTAAAGTTTTATGACATGATAAGAGAAGCTTACATATGTTTGAATCCCTTATACCTTTTCCCTTGCCCTCGAAACCCTTTAGCTTGACTTGCACCTTCATTTAGTTCATACACATTTCTTATGTTCTATTAACAATTAAAACAACCATAAACATAACCAAGAACAATGAAAGTCGAAAATTAAATAGAGAAATAAACTATAAAACAAAAGGTGGATAGGAGATTGGAGTGAAAGTTGAAAGCTACCAAGATTCCATACACTTCTCAAGCTTTTGGTACACTTATTTGACATATATTTCTTGATGTAATATCAATAAAAAAATGTCATGCCACTTAGCCTACTACCATTTTTTGTTTTTAAATAAACAAGAAAAAATTGTATCATAGTAAAGGTAAAAATTAGTCAAATCGTCCAATTTCTATCGATCAAAATAGAAATAATTTATTATATGAGAAATTATATTCATGTAAATATGTCAATTTTATAATTATACATTGCAAATGCAAACATCACTAAAAAAAATTTCAAACATACAATTGATTGACACACAGTACTAATTGAATGAGCCAAAAGGTATAGTATCTTGCTTTCGTAGAGCTAGTAAAACATGTTGCATATTTCCAACTCATCTCATAGAGTCACATCATTCAAATATGAATTTTTCAATATTGCGTTTGAAAATGTTCAAAATTAGTATATTACGAAAAACTACCATATACATATATAAAAGTTGGAAGATACTAACTAGAATCGCACGTGAGGTGTGTGATGTGAACGCCGAAAGGGAAGTGGGGGCTTGTATATGAAATGTTAAATTAAAAGTTTTGAATGTGTAAAATGGAAGAGGAAAGAAGCAAAAGAAACAAATCTAGAATAACAAGAAAGCATATGCGATAAACGATAATACAACGCAGGGACAACAGAAGATAATTTTATTTATCACAACAAAATAAAGGTGAACAGTGGATCATTTTATAGAAGAAGAAGAGGAAAGAAAGGGGGAGTGTTAGTAAACATGAAAGGGGAAGAACAAAATGCAGGGGACATGGTCAGGGTTGAAGGGGGGAAGGCTGGAGAGGCCGGATGATGAAGAAGAAAAGGAGGCAGGTATTAGGAGGCGGGGGAGGCAGGAAGTGATTGGAGATGAAATTATTCATTTTTATGGAATTGGAGGAGGGGGGCAAAGAACATTCTGGAGTAACGGTTAAAGGAGAAAGTTGGGCAGATACGAATGTTATCCAAGGAAGCAACTCTGGAAAGAGTAGTAAAAGTAAGTCTAGGTCTCTCAGTGGATCCAATGTCAATGGTAGCATGAGGAAGGGTGAGCCCCTGGGATTTGTGAATAGATAAAGCCCAAGCCATTTTTAAAGGCAATTGTCTATGAGAACCTCTTGAAATGGGGGGAATTGGGACATGGGAGTGATTAGATGGATTCCACGAAGGACCAGTATATCGATCAAAGTCAACAACAATGAAAGAAGGTAAAGAAGGTGGAGCGGAGGAAGGGTAATAGAAAATGTCAATGATAGTGCCAGATGCGCCATTAACAAGGCCTGCAACAACCCATAAATTAGCAGTGAGCATGATTTTTTGCTTTTTGCAAAGGAGAATTATTTGTTCAAGATGGTCATCATCAAGATCATGGGAGTCACTCCTCCTTGTATTCATAGCAATGGACAAGGCAATTGGAGAATTGAGTTCCTTCAGCATCTGCAAATTTTGGTTTTTAACAAGTATATTTGTCGAGAAAAGGTGGGGGGAACTGTGGAAGTTTACAAGTTCTTGTTGTGAGAGGTAAAAATATATGTGGGACATCAATATCTCCCAATATGGAAGGGTGGGAACACCATTTCAGATGTTGTGAAGCAAGTTGTTAAAGGAAACTTGAGCCGGAGTAGAACCTTGTTGTCTGAATACAGATCTCAAGGATATTGAATTAGGAAATGTGTGCCAAAGGGATGCACCATAGGAATTGCTGACATATAGTGGAATGTCCATAATGGGCAGAAGCTGCCCAAGGTCTCTAACCAAAATCATTTATATATTTCCGAAGGGGGAAGTATGGAAATGTGGAAAGGCCTTACGAAGGTGAAAGTCAATTTTTGCAAGAAGTTTAGGGCCAATGAAGCTCATTTCATCAATAAAAATGTGTCTAATATATTTCAATGAGTCTTGGAAGGAGGCCAAAGCGTGGCCTTCAAGGGGTTTTAATTGTCTGATGAGAATTTGGAGGCAAGAATAAACGATTGATGTAGAAATGTTAAAAGCAGTCACACCAGTAGGGGCTAGTAAAAGAAGGGGTGAAACAATTGGGCTTGTGAGGGAGGAGAAGGAAGATTTGAGAGATTGGATGAGGAATGAATTTCATGTGCCTGTAGTTCCTTGAATAATGAGATGAAGGGGTGGTAGGTTTTCATTAGAGGAAAAGTGGTGGAGAATTGTGTCGAAAGCTAGCTACTAGTCATCGTTGAATGTAGATGGCGAGGAGGAGGTGGAGGTACTTGTATTGGGAGGGAAAAAATTGGCCTTATTTGTTTCAATAAAAGAAGGTTTGATATTGACAAGTTGAACCGGAACGCTGTGGCAGGACCAATTATAAAGGGAGTCAAATTCTCGGAGGCCAAGCATATGGAGGTGGTCAAGACCTTCTGTTTGTCCTAGATGGAGTCCTGCCAAAATTTGAAATTCATAGATTTTCTTTGTTGCTTGCATGTTTTCTGTGTCAGAGTCACACGAGGCATCTAGAACAATATCAGGTTCTGTCTCTGTTCTTCTAACATGCCACGGTTTGTATGAACTTTTGAATAGGTGCCAATTGGAAGAAACAATAACTGGTGAAGAACCAATATCTAAAGGAATGTTGTGCAAAGGTTTGTACAATAGGAGCTCAGACCAAAAAAAAATTGGAAAAAATATGTATTAGTTGGTGGAATGATGGAAAACCTTGGGTACACCCAGACAATTGTTGGTGGAGCTCATTTTTTCCATTTGTCATTCTTTTGATATTTGTTGTAACTCCAATCTTGAGAAATCTGGATAATGGAAAGGGACTTCATTGATGGAGGGCAGATAAGGTATGCATCAATTTTTTTAGATGTATCTTGTTCTTAAATATCTGATGTAGAAAGGTGCCAAAGTATTTTCTTCCCCACATTCAAATAGATGGTTTGGTGGTTGGACACAACAAGAGGAAGTTTGAGAAGCATGTGACAAGATTCTTGTGCACTGATATCATGTTCAACAAAAATCTCTATGAATGTGAACAAAGTCTAGAGAGCATCTGGTGGTATGTCTCTGAACACTTCTCTACTTTGGAGGCATACTTTGTAGTGTATTTAAGAAAAGCATGTTAGGACAATACAGGCTGACAGTCAATGTTGGCTCTCCATATAGCTAGCATAGCTTTGTTGTTAATGTTTAATCTTTCATCATTCCTTGAAGGAAGGTATTTAAAAGTTTTCTTGGTATCAATGGTTAAGGAAGAAAAAGGTTGTGTTTCCCAAGGCGTATTGTATCGACATATAACTCTAGAACCTTTTTTTATTAGACATGTTTCTTCAGAACATTTGGTGTGGCGCTGAACTCGGTTTATAAGTTCCTCTAGGTCCTATAGAGGGTTGGAGGTCAGAAGCTCCACAGAGGAAATCAAGAAGAGATCATCCTCGAGAGATCTTTGTAAGAATGTTGGCCTGCGCTCAGAAGCTCGAGGGTTCCAGGTGGAAACATACTGATTAAAGTACAACTTTGTTGCATAGACAGAAGCATCATCATTCCAATCAATCTTCTCAACACTGGGGTAACCTTTGAGCCAAAGGAAACCATGAACATGTGTGGACCCTTTATGTTTCCATTCGTACCTATAGGTAGAAGGTAGTTAGAAAGGAAGAGGAAGAGAAAAATGGAAAATGAGTGATTTGAAATATTTTTACCTGTACTAGTAGTCCTTGGCCCCAATGTGTTTATGCAGCACCTCCTCACGGAATATTGTGAACATCTGGTATAAGTAAGTAGAAACATGGTGGGGTGGTTGATAATGTTGAGCATTATGAATCTTTGTGCGAATCAAGGATCAATGGGTGGAGCACCCAACATGCATTTATGAAGATCAGGCCATTTAGTATCTGCAGCAATAAGAGTGAAGAAGAATGTTGGTGCGCCTAATTGTTCAACCATGTCTAAGATTTCCCCTCTATTTTTTTACCAGAAGGAGCATGTCCTGCGAAGGTTATTTCCAAAGCGCATCAAGGTATCTGGAAGGGAATATGCAGGGTTTTCCAGTAGTTGTTTTAGAGGTCTGCTATAGTTAGTGGTATGCCATTTCTAGGTTTTGTTGCATGAAAATGACTGATGTAGATTGGATCCTATGGCACATGATGATGTTAAGCAAAAAATAGCTAAATCGGGGGTGGGAACCGAATCGGTTATCATGGTAATGGATCAAATGGAGGGCGTATTCGTGAAAAAGGACTTCTTTCATGTGAGGTTTCCTAAGCATAGTCTTACCTTTAGGAAACAAAGTTTGAAATGCCATGGAAGGGAGAAAGAAGAGGACATTGGAGAATACATGGATGGTGGGGGGGAAGAGGAATGAGTTGAATGAGCAACTCCAAAGGTGCATGGGCCTCAAAGAAGGAATGAGTGGAAGTGTTTTGTGTAACGAATGGGCTAAGAGGAGCAGTAATTGGAGACTGAAAAACACATGCGGCCTTGGGTGGGGAGGTAACTCGAGAGGTAGAACCTGAGGAAGGAAGGGCAGGGGTCGGGGACCGGAAAGGTGTGAGATGGGATAAAAAATATGTACATGGTATGTTTTTTCTTGCATGGTAAGGGCAGCGTTGATCCACATTTATCCGTTCTTTGTTTCTTGCGTAGAGTTCTCTTCTTCGAGCTAGTCTTTGCTCTACAGACATGGGGAATGTTGCAATGCTCTGCGGAAGGAACATAAGTATGAGACGAGGAAAGAAAAAAACCTGTATATAGTCATGCATGGAGTAAAACAAAAGAATAAGAAATTTGTAGTGTGCATGTATATTAAAAGTCAAGGAACATTGCACTAGCAAAGCACATTCAATGAAATTTATAAATACAGTAAAGTGTTTGAAGGAAATAACATGTCCATACGATATAAATGGCCATTACAACTATTTCTTTTTCAAGCAACAAGGGTTAGGAGTTCCAATTATTGATATTCAATAACGTAGAGATTTCGTCAACAAACACAAAACAAAAAGCTATATATATTGATATTCATTAAAGCCGAGTTTCCATAAACAAACACAGAGCAAAAAGGTACAAGTAACTATTCGATTGTGCAAGAAAGAGTTCCTTGAAAGGGGGCTAGCACATAAGGAGACCAAGAGAGGTTAAAATGGGGAGAACATCAATGCAGGGAATCTTGTATACTTATACATAAACATCATTCAAGGATGGGAAGTTGTAGCTTCAAGTTTCTGTGAATTAATAATGTCACATTTAAACTATTTGTTCCCACGGTATGTTTCAATTTTGATGGAAAGTGTAAATTGAAAATCTTGGCCTATAATCTGGTCTGCAATCTCGGTTGTTGTAGTGTCATCTATGCTTAAAAATTGCAAGTCTTCAACTTTGATGCCCATTACATTCTCTGTCGTCTCATCAAATGCAGTTACAGATTGAAGTTCCCCCATGTCGTCTTTTAAAGTGACATGTAGTGCATACTTGTAGTCATATTTTTGGATAACAACATTACATTTCCCACAAAACCAGGACTTGTTTTCCAATTCTTGCACTTCCTTTTGACATTGTGTACCATTTTGCACTGTAGGGCATGCCAAGTAATAAAAATTGTCCAATGCAATGTCTGTGATTTTTGCCGTAATTGCAGCCCATCCATGTTCTTTGTGTTACCCATTTGCAGAACCTGAGCTATTGTTGTCGGAGAGGACAAGGCAGGTGGAGGCCCTAGAACCCTGTTTGTGATAGATGGTGTGGGGACATTGAAAACACCAGATGTAACCCATTCTTGCAGAGAGAGACTTTCAGGGATCACTGGGTTAGCAAACCATTTTGTAGTGGATATAGTATCAAGAGATGTTCCGTTGAAGTTGGAAGCACGTGCAGTTTTAAAAGCAAGCACTGGTTTCTGTGGAATGGAAAGGAAGTCTTCTAGCTCTTCTCCAAGTGCAATTGAATGCTGACCACACTAAGTGATGGAAACACTAAATGCCGACATGTCTTTAACTTGCACTGTCCTCTTTACCGTTTCTATCTGATCATGTCTGCGAATGGTGGATCGCGGAGAAATAGCAAAAACAACACCAATAATGTTGACAAAAGAACTGACATGTCTTCCAGCTATTTCTTTGATGGGGAGAAAGTGGAAGTGGTGCAAAGGTATGATTTCGTTGTTCACATGCAGAGGGCGCACACTGGACGTTGCCAAACGGAAAATTTCCAGCAAGTTGTTCAGGATGTTGAACTTTGCTTTTTCTTTTCCAATTCTTCCGTTAGAGATGGTGTACAATTTTTCATTTTCTATCTTGTCATAGAACTTTTCTATAATCTCATTGAAACAAGTGACACGGATTTTGCCACCTTTTTTGTCCATGAAATCGAAGCCAAAGAAACAACCACTGTCGTTATCATTACTATATGTCCACATGGAGTTTTTTGCCAGCGCTCTGCCCTCAATGGACCAAACCTGCATGGTTGTGTTCAAGTCGTTTATGAAGATGACCTTTGACGAAGATTTTGAGGAAGCATATATCTTCTGAGGCGGTGTTTGCGGAAACAAAGTCTTGGCCACACCCTCAGTCTGGTCAACATGCACCTGTTTGCCACGAATAATATGACTGGGGATCTGGGAAGGAGAACCAATCTGCGGATATGTTTCGTTTACTATATCCATATCAGTAATTAAAACGGTCATGCAGGTAGGCAATGACACCAAGGAAAATGTTAGAAAATACTGTACGGGACACAAAAGACAATAAAAAAGTGAAAATAACGACTACATACATTTCATGCTTGACTATCCTACAAACGGTTTTTTGCAGGGGAATAATTGTGCCTTCCTTCAATGTTTTGTTGGCAATCAATTTTGAAAATTTGGAGGGCAATAATGTTGTCTAGACGTGAACACCGTCAAAAAGGTTAACTCGATGTTGGGTTTCACTATTTAATAAAGAGCACACTGGACAAATGTTGAGGAGTTGGAACACAGAACCCATATCCGAGAAACTGACCATTAGGCGTGCAACACCTCCCTCTGTTAAAGTTGTGTACATTTTCTCAGTGCGCAAAGCATAGAAGAATGGATGCGTTGCATGACAATTGCAACGGTTAACAACAAAGTCGATAGTACACAACAAGATAAACAAATCAATCGAATGCAATGCCGCCAATCAGAAAAGGGGTAAGATATTTCTTTTTTCTTAAAAGCCATTGTGGAAGGGAAGGTTGAAGTGAATCAAACGATTGATGCCAGGTTAAGGGATAATAGCGTAGAGTTTGTACAAACAAGTTAAAATCGAATGCAATGCCACCAATCATAAGAGGGGCGGCATTTTTTTTATTAAAATTCATTGCGGAAGGGAAGGTATAAATGAATCTAAAGAATGATAATAGGCTAATAGATAGTAGTGTCGAGTTTGTATAAATAAGTTAAACAAACAAGTAAGAAGCAATAAACTAATGAATGGTGAATCAAATATGTTATCATTGACTGTAACAGACATCAAAAAAGCACATAAAAAACAATGAACCAAAATTAGCCATCATTCAATTTTACGTGGCATCAAAATTCAAAATATCTAAAACTTGTGAATGTACACAAAGTCAGACCTAGTAAAAAAGAGTTTGTAATAACTGATAGCCGTGGCTTTCAATTTCGAACAAGCATGAATTTAATAGAGCTATGCATTATTTAAACATATTCTATACATGCCATTTTACCACAGAAGAGGAGCTTGTATGAGAAAATGTATCCGCAAAATGATTATGCGAAAACTACATTTCATTGCTTGGCAACAAAAACTTGATTTTTTGGGGGAAAGACACTGGAATTCGTTTCGCAGAAAAAAACAACTATGAGCCAATGACATCTAAAAAAGTGTGGAATGCCACCAATCACAACAGGGTCGAGAGATTTCTTTTTATAAAAAGCCATTGTGGAAGGGAAGGTTGAAGTGGATCAATCTTGATGGTGAGATATAAAACATATATTTCTCACTCAAACACACCTAAGCTTTGTACGATATTGAAAGAGAACGAAAGGGAAAACAGAGTATTTAATTGAAGGAATCACATAGTTACCCAAGCTTTGTATGATATTGAAAAAGAACGAAAGGGAAAACAAAGTATTTAATGGAAGGAAGCACATAGTTTCCAAACCAAAGCAAGGTAGATAAAATAAACATATATATGTATATTTCGACCATCGTATGTACTTACAAAACAGGGTTTAAGTTCAACAACACCCACAAAAAACCAAAGTACAAGATAAAGCAAACTCGTATATTCGGGCCAATATTTACAGATCCAAAATATGGCTCAGTGTAATAGGTATACTTGTGGAAAAATCCTTACAAAAATGCCTATAACTATATACAATCTACAACTTTATTCTCCTTTACAAGGTGTTTGGGGAGGACGTTATCATTTTTTTTCTCAAATATTTTCTTGTTAGCACCAACAATTTTCTTTGCAGCTTTGTTTTTCTTTTTTCTGCTTTCTTTTTTTGCAACCACACATTTTTTTAATTTATAGGATGGTTCACATTTCATTGCAGCCTCCTTAGAATCGTAAACCAGGTCAAATATGCGGTACTAAGGTCCAACAATATGAAATTTGGACATATACAAAGGGCTTTGTGGCAAAAGGCGAAGACGCTCTCTAACCAATTATGCTATAACCAGTTTAGGAGGTTTGGGTTGCCTGTAGTGTAAAACGTTTACAACAAACTGAATCCTCTTAAATTGCTCCTCTTTGCAAGTGCGGTGTTGTAACAATCACACTACCGGGGCAGAGACAATTGTGTTTCTAGTCCTCATTCTTTTAAACTGAAAGGGAAAACAACCAAACATTAGGGAAAGCAGCACCAGAGGCAAAATGTACGATGAGTTGAACGAATGTTTCTTTGTTGGCACGCAGCTTTAAAATCCTTCCCATTGAACAATCTAACGCTCCGCAAGGGTTGCTTGCGGGACACTTCAAAGTGGCTTCCTAGGGAGATAACTCCCTCGGCACACTAGGAATCATGCTAACGTTAAAGGCACGTGCTCCTCCTTGCCATTATTACTCAGGGCAGATATTGTTTGCATCTTCATAAAGCATAAGAAAAGCCTCACATAAAATAATTTTTGAATGGAAAAGATACCTAACCATAACAACAACACATAATGTATGTTTCATTTACTATTTCCACCTATCGAACAAGTTGTATACAACATCTAACTTGCAGCCAGAGATATGTAGCATGCATAATAAAACATTAACTTGTACGCAAATAAAGCACAAAAATGATTGGATTGTTTTTTTTTCCATTTGTTTGTTGCTCAAGCAAGAAACTATGATTACACAAGAATATGAAGGCTACCAACAAACAACAGACATGCTTACAATTTTTTTTTAAAGTTCATTAAATGCTTAAATGTACAGCAAACAGAGGGCTTGAGTATCAAGTGAAACCAAGACGGGCTTACCTTTTTTTCCTTCCAAAAACCTTTGTTTTCCCGCTGCCCTGAAAAAGCCTCACAATACGCTGTTGTGCATCCAAACAAGGGAAAAGGACAACTTGTTATTCTCCACCAATTTTCCTACTTCTAACATCAAAAGAAATGCAACCCTCACATAAAAAAAGGACACAATAACAATTTGTTTCTTGATTCGCAAGGGTGCCAAGCAACTGTAAAACAAACAAACGCAAATGAGGGTATCCTGAAATGATACAACGGATAAATAAGTAAATGAGGGTACCAACAGATTGAAAATCGAATATAAAAATAACAACAAATATAGAAAAAATCCATCACTTGTAATAAAACATGTAAGTATACTTTATTATCAATAATTCAGACAACACCGTATAGATGAAAATTTGGGACACCCTTAACTTTCTCTAAATAACCAGGAGTTGGGACGAATGAGGGAAATCATTGTCCAGACTATTATTACATTAAGCATAAAGCAAAACAACCTTTTCCACAACCATAACAATGTTTGAAGAAAACAATAAAATAAAACTTCCTCAAACAAGTAAGTTTAGGCACTAAACGAAGCAAGCAATGGAACAAATGAAATAAATCAGAAAAACAAACAGTTATGTTTAGTCCTTTTGTATAGAACTAAGACTTCTCCCCATAAGAATAAGAATATATATGAAAGGAAAAAACGAAAAAAAATGTCGCGGTAGTATATGTATGCAAAACATGATTTTTAAGAAAAGTAAGAACCATTTGTAACATGTAAATTATTAACAATTTGTTGTCCATGTAGACCAACATTATCAAGCAAGTCCAACTGTGCAACAATAATTTCATAGAAAAGCGGAAACAATTCTTCATCATGGCCATGGTGCAAAGCTCAAACATTAGTAGATAACATAGCAATAAGTTTGGTTAAAAAAATGAAATACGATTTGGGAGCACAACAATAATCAGTCGGTGTTAGAAGGAAGAGTTGAATAACATAAAATATAAAACAACCATTATTCCAAACAGACAATCGAATGAGTCAACCGTCTTTCAATAAATCAAATCCAACTATATATTACAAGCAGTTGATTTTTCAAAAACTAGGACAAACTATTACTCCCAAAAAAAATAATCTTAAATCGGAAACTGTGAAAAAGTGGAAATAGGCAAGGCATGCAACAATTTCAACCCTAAAGCAAAAAAAGGATCCCCAGGAATCCCCTATTTTCAAGCATAAAATCCATTTCATTCAAAAATTTCTAAATGTTTGAATAGCTGCGAAAAGTTATAGAGGATGGAATAAAATCATTGCCCTGTTGTTATATCTGGCCACAACCAAGAAGAAAAACCAAAATCTATTGCCCTGTAATGCACGTCGAATGACCATTGTCTGGAATTAGCATATTTTGACATTATCATTGATGCGGAACAACCATCAAACAACAAAACCTTCCAACCAAATTGTTCAGTAACAACCACCTATCGAAACCCTGAAAAAGCTATGGTAAATATAAATAAACAAGACCCACAAAAGAAAAAAAGGAAAAAAAAGAAGAAACAAAATTACAGGTAAGATTTACAAGAAGAAAATAGACACTTTCCCCAATTTTTTAACTAAAAGTTATTCCTTTTTGCATTTTTATTAAGAAATGTGAAAGAAGACATAAAAACCACATTAAACTACAGCAGAAACACCCAATCTTTGGCCCACGAAAGCCAGAATAAAACAAGGACAAAAAGAAACCCAAAAACATACATTGGCGCAGATACAGTTCCCTCGCCGCCTTCACACAGGCCTCTGAAGCACGCAAAGCAACCTGCTAAAATCCACGACAAAAAAACAAATAACTACGTTAGCCTGTCATTTGGGAACGGTTTTTTCATTCACGAAGGCAATAAGAAATCAAAACCTACCCACAGAACAACCAGAACAAAGACGATACCCTGAAAAAAAGCAACAAAAGCTAGCCTTTACACAAATATTTATAGCTAGGCGCGTGCAAATCCACTCACAGCCTTCCTTTCTGCATTTCTCATTTTTCGGAAAACAGTGGTCTACCTCTTCCGCGTAGATGTAGCCTTGCTTCCGCGTACACTCTGCAAAAACAACACCAAACCCTTAATACCATGCAGGAGAAATTTCAGATTCAGGAAATGTTAACTCCTCCCCCACGCAATGTATTATGGTTCCAGTATCATTCTGCCACGAAATGCACTTCGAGCATAGGCGCATGCTCTCCTCGGTTCTGCTTTGCCCTCGTCACTAACTTGACCTCCACACCCTCTCTCCTCTGCATCTCGACACAACCGCCTTCTTCTCTATCCTAGGGTTTCCACCCCACTCCATCCAACGGCTGGGAAGCACCCGTACTCAACATCTTCTGCCCTCCCGTCTCAACCGTCGATGCCTCTGCACTGTGTCAAAGGCTGCTCACCCTTGACCCAGTTGAAGGATGCCTTTTGGCGTAATTATCAAAAAATTGCGAAGTATTTTACCGCTTAAAAACATGTGTGAACGGTTGTTGCATTTAAACCCTAAACCACAACCACATCATCTAATGCCACGTAATGCCATCATTTATTTATATACAAATATTGTATCAACTGGAACCAAATATAGAAAACAACCAGTTTTGAGTGCATTGTAGTAAATAAGCGTAATCAACTTGTGGAGAAGCCATATTCAAAAGCCATATCCAGAATGGCATGTTTTAACGTATCATCTACTGCCTCTTTTCCTTAACACACGTAATTTTAATACGACTTGCTGGTTGCTTACAAAGTGAGCTAGCAATCTCAGCCTTAATATCTTCATTGAATATTTTCTCTTTATTTCAGCAGCCTTAATATCTTTATTATTCTGCAATCATCTGATGCTTTTTTATATGATTCTTTTAGCACCTTTTAACTGTCCAGTCAAATTCAAATTCATCACGAACTTGCATTTGTCTGAGTGAGAACCACTCAACAGAACATGGGTACCTACATTTTAACTTTCTATACACATCTTTTGGTATTCCAACACATCTAAGCTGCCCCTGTTTTATGATAAACAATCAATGAAATATGTGTCTACCATGCAATTTGTGTGAAGAATATGCACCGACAATCACATCAGTGTCTACCATTCAATTTCATATTTAAAAAAGAAACCCATCAAACAAAATTATGCTATTTACTTAAGTGGAAGCAGAAAGGAAAATTTATTATACTTCCCATTATATGAACAAGAAGTAGCTGCAAAATACTTGATTAAAGGTTTTCCACTTGCCCTAGTGAACTATACCATAATCATGTCGGGAGATCCAGTGACAGGCATTCTATAATGTTAGCCTAGGGAGTGGTAGTGAGCTGTAATACCTATGAGAGGTCACTGGTCTTAATTTTAAAGTCTATTTAATTATCACTAGAAAACTTTTTTTTCTTTGTGAAATCAATAAAAAATGTAAGATCTTAATCATAGGGAAGAGTTGAGAGCCCCTTGCTTTTCTTCAAAAATGTTTTTTCTAACTTAAATTGACACCGTTTATTAGGGAATCAGTGTATAAAATAATGAAATTATTAAATGTTTTGTTATATAAAAAATTAGGATAAAAACCTTGAAATTAATATGTTTCAACATTTGTGAAAAAGACACATTAATATGACACAGAAGGTTTACCACTTAATTGTTCATATTCATAATATAAATGCAAATGTCATGAATACTGCTTACTTTATTGGAGTCAAATATCATCACCCGTTGAGCCACAAAATTTTGACAATTTATAATTTATGATCTTGGTACCAAAAGGGGTTTCCTGATAAGTTCTATTTTTGTGAAATTATCATGTTTTTCATAGTTGAAAAAAGGACGACAAAAAGAAAGCAGCATGAAGAGCTTCTCGTTAAACAGGACTGTGTGTTCTTTCATCCTCAAATATTCACCACAACAGTCTCCTACTGATAAGTTACATTAGATTTGGTCTTGGCTGGTCAAGGGTTGATTGTGATTACTGCATTTATGTTTATGTACCCTTTTATATTTGTGAATTACATTCAAGATAATGGTGGCATATATATTAGTGTTAGTATCCATTTCCACAGTATAGAGAAAGAGTTTACCTTGGTGATGTAGGAAACAAGGGAGCGCAATGCATAAAGCCTTTCATTCAGCTTCCGGCATCTCTTCCTCTCTTAAATCACATTATTCGTTGCTGTCAAACGCCCTGCATCATCCCACGAATTCATTCCTGCACACTATGTCTCTGTTATGTGATAGCTGTCATCAGAAAAATAGTCAGGCTCTTGTTTGTTCACAGGTCTGCCCCGCTCTAAATTAACTAGTTTTCCAGCAATCCCTGCCCCTACCCCATCTCCTTTACTCACCAATGCGGAACCTTCCCTGTTATGTAAATGCCCAATGGATTTTGCTCAACAAAATAAAACCGAAAGAATCCTTCCCTGTTATGTAAATGCCCTTATTCGCAGAAAATCGCCATACTAACGTTTCGTCAAACAGTTGGAATGCCCTCTGTGGACAACCCATTTACACTGACTACGTTAAATAAACAACAGTCTAGCAATCTTGTATTCAGCTCCATAATATAATGAAACCAACTCTTTATTTAACATTCAGACAACGAGATCATATGCATTCAAGACATTCAGGCAACTAAATACTCAGAATACATTTTGTCAAACAGTAGGCATACCCTGTACTAATGCTTAACGTATGTCAAAGAATTTATCAGCAAAGTTTTGGTATCCAAGAATAAACAAGGGAAAATCTATGATCAGCGTACACAGGCCGTATATAATGCATCTTGGCAAACTACAAATTTGTTTTAATGACAAAAAATCAAAACAAGCACTCGGCAGATGGTTTGAGAATGGGTTTGAGCACGCATGGGAGATGCCAGGAGACATCTCTGACCGCGAAAATCCTCAAAAGATACATAAATAAATCAACAAAACGAGGTTTGTCTTAAAAAAAACTGACTACCCGTTAAATAAATAAATCCTCTGCATGTTATGCGTACCTGCAATAGCGCTCCACACCTCCCTGTTGGCCGCAATAAAATTCCTCCAAGTCATTCACAGCAATAAGAAGGGAATCCGGCTTGAGGAAAACATGTGGCAAAACCCCACAAACAGTGAATCCTGTCTGTATGTTGACGGAGGAGGTAAGTTGAAGGTCACGGCTTCGCAGAGTGAGGAAAAGGGTAAGAGTAAACAGTGTTAACAGAGGAGAGACGATGTGGTTGAGAAGAGAGCTCCGAGCAGCAAAAAATGTAATATCTAACTTAACTAAATAAATGTCTGGAGATTAGTATCTCAAAAACGTATTATGGATAGATGTATTTAAGATATCTATATTAATTTAGATTTTATAAAATAACTTTAATCATATTTTTATGTTTTTTTATTTTTGATCTAGTGAATTGCAATTTAAGGAGGATGGTAGTAAAAAAAAATATGTAAATTAATAATGACATATAATTTTAATTTTTTTTTAAAAATAAATAAATAAATTTAATTTTAAAGTAAATAAATGTAATCTAATACCTAACCTAATCGAAAGTGAAGTTTTTAAAATGTGAATACTTATACTAATATCTAAGAACCATTTTCTCTTAAAATTGTTTAAATACTCATCAAGGTTCTAATGTGTAACAATCGGCGGACTCCCAGTGGGATTTAATCCAATTCTGGAGATAAGACTCAGACAGAATACGACCACAGAAATAGGCCAAAAATTGCACAACAAAACTCAATAGTCCGGGGGAGAGTCAAAAGCTTTTTGAGTGTTCCGCTTGTTGGTATATAGGAAACACCTTGCTTGTTTTGTCATGATGGAGCCCTGATTTCAACCCAGCTAACTAGGTCTCTCTTCGAGTTCTGGTTTGGGTTGAATTTCCAGGTCTTCCATTGCAACTCTGGCCGTTTTTTAATGATATTGTCTGCCCACTCGGCCGTGTGATTTTTCATGAGCCTGGCCATTTCTTTTATGTTTGCTCGCATAAACGGGTTTGTGTTGAGGTTGATTTAGCCTCTGATATGCGGGACCACATAGACATACAAGTTAGGTCTGCATATATCGCGCAGAATGTCGTCTATTTCAACTTACCCAACACATGCTTTTGTTGTCAAGCGTTTGATCATCGTATTCATGACTGTCCACTATCCCAACATGCCAAGCTTTCCAATGTGCAAAATGTGTCTGTTTCGCAGGTGGCTAACGTTGAAGGTTGGACCCAGGTTGTTAACAAGAAGGTGGCAAGTATGCCTGCCTCGGTGGCTACTTCGCCTCCTCTTAAGCAGTCTTTGGCTCCTCAACCATCCACTTCTATGCCTGCTAAGTTTGCTCAAGCTACCCATGCCATGTAGATCCAAATCACTCTAGTTCAACAAAATGTTGGGAAGATGGTTGCTCCGTTGTCTTCACAACATCGCTCCCGGAGTCCCTATCGGGATTCTGCGGGGAACATTGGACCGAACTAGCATAAGTGTCGTTCTAACCTGATGGAGCCACTTACTTCAGACTAGTTTGGTTTTCTGTCAAATCGCTTTGGAGTTTTAAATTCGGAGGATATGTTGTAAGATGGATAGGAGGAATAACATTTCATGTCTATCTTTTCATGAATTGTCTCTCTTGGAATGTTAGAGGTCTCATAGAATCCTCTCAAAAAATTTCTATGAAGCATGCTTGTCAAATTATTAGTAATATTGATATTATTTGTTTGCAAGAGGTTAGGGTTACTGTTTTTTTGCTTTAGACTTCCTTATCATGTATTACACCGAATTTTCTACATTTTTATTCCTCTCATTCGGAAGGCAAAGGTGGTATTTCTATTTCTGTGTCACCTATATTTTCTGCCATGATCTTTGCCACGGGTTATGATATGACAACAGGGAAGTTTGGGTGCTCTTTAATGATAATGGATTTTCTTTTGGTATTGTTAATCTTTATGCCTCTAATAATGGCCCGTAAATGATGACGTTATAACAATGGTTAGGAGATGATTTTCCTTTTTCATATTGGTTATTCTGCGGTGACTTTAATATGGTGGAACATTCCAATGATAAATTGGGTCTTCTGTCGATGCGATGGTGCGTTGGAGAGCGCGAAGCATGGTTTTATTTCAAAAATAGGTGGGGCATTAAAGACTCTCTTTTTAAAAGGTTACAGTACTTTACTTCTCAAAATTTGTTTGCTTGGTCCAATTTTTGAGAAGGCTCAGTGTGTGTCCTCAAACGACTTGATTGTGTTATGTTATCTTAGCACTTAGGTTTTGAGCTGACTTCCAATGGTCACTCTCATGTAACCACATAGCCTAATATTATTCTGTCAGATCACAATATGATTTCCTTTACACTTACTTGGGATAGCGCCTCTATTAAAACACCAAGCACACAATTTTATATGAATGTCTCTTTGTTGAGTCATCCGGGGGTTTTGGTGTACATTGCCCAAGTCTGGAATATGACACCACATCCTCCCTATGCTACCAGTTGGATTTCATGGTGAAATGAAGCCATTCAATGCACTGTCAAGTTTCTTCGCCACTTTGGTAAACAGGTGGCAAGGGTCCATAAGCACGTTGACGAGGCTCTCCAACAGGAGTTCTAGCACATGACTCGATTACTTGAGTTCCAACCATTTGACGCCACTGCTATGGTCTGAGTTGTTAATCTTAGACATCAGCTCAAGGTTATTGAACAACATCGAGCCAGAGGAGCTTAGATTCGGGCTCACTTGTACTGATTGAAGACTGGCGACATGGCCTCAAAAAGTTTCTTCAAATTCTTAGGGCTGGGAATGTCAAGGAACAAATCAAACCTATTCAGTTGGCTCACTCTCGTATCATAGCTTTACCAGAATTTTCTTCTACTTTTGTGGACCATTATACCCTGGTCTTTCAAGCATAGGAGCCTTCAGTTGAAAGCGCAACGACTCTGTGCCAGTGCATTGAAGTGGTTCCCTGTAAGCTTAGCACACATGATCAAAAGCATTGTGATGCTTTTATTTCTTTGGATGACCTTCACAAGCCCTTCTCTATCTTGTAGATGAAAAATCACCAGGATTGGATGGGTTTCCATGTGAATTTTACAAGGTAGCATGGCACATTGTTAGGCTAGATCTTTTGCAGGTTTATTAGGAGGCCTTGCAATCATAGTCTCTTGGGAACTATATTAATAAAGGTAATATCAAGTTCATCCCCAAGGTTGGCAACCCATAGTTTTTAACCAACTGACAGCCCATTACGCTTCTTAATGGTTCTTATAAAATTTTGGCTAAGGCTCTTGCTCTTCAGGTGGCTTCTTTGCTCCTAAAAATTGTCCGACCTAAATAATCTAGTTTTGTCAAAGGCCATTTCATTTTGGACAATCTTATTGCTATTTGGGAAGGGTTGGAATGGGCTTGCTCCTCTCTTCGGAAAGTGGTTTTTCTCAAAATCAATTTCGAAACCCTATGACCATATTGAGTGGCCTTTCATTCTTGTCATTCTTAAAGCCTTGGATTTTGGAGAATTTTACCTAAATGCGGTATGCACTCTTTTTACTGATGCTTCATCTTGTCTTACCATTAATGGACACCAATGTTTTGTTGTTGGGTTGTTTTGATCCATAAGGCAAGGTTTCCCCTTAGCCCCAAATCTATTTTTTCTAGCTGTAGATGCTTTTGGTTACCTCCTTTCTAACAAAGTTGTGCAAGGTCGATTAAGATGCATATACCTGCTTGATCATCAATCCCATGTCATTAATGGCCACTTTGCGGATGACTCTTTTCTCACTCTAGTTGAATCAGAACAAAATGTGCAAGAGGCGCTTTCTTGTTTGGATATTTTTTGTAAAGCGTCCAACTCCAAAGTTTAGTTTGCCAAGTCATTGAGTTTTCTCCGAAGTCCTTGGCCTATGCTTGACTGGCTGGCAACCTATCCCTGGCACTAGATTCAGATAGGAGAATGATTCCACTTTCTGGGAATTCCTTTTTCTTTTGATAGTGAGTCTTCCACCCTGTGGCAATTTTTGGTTAACTGAGTTGAGTAGAAAGTGCAGAAATAGATCTCTCGTCCACTGTCTTTGGCCGGGAAATTCTAAGTTTGCACTAAAATTTTGGATGCTACTCAGGTCTATTACACAACTTGTTGGTGACCATCTCGGGCTTCCTTTGAAAATATGGCTAAGCTCTTGTGGGATTTTCTTTGGTCTAGCTATAAACAAAGTGGTTTTCATAGGGTTTTCTAGGAGGTTTGTACCCTTCCCAGGGAATAAGGTGGTATGGGTGTTGTTGATGTCTATAGGCAGAGTGTTTCTCTATTCGCTAAGTGGGTTATTCATTGTACCCAGGGAAACCAAGCTTGGCAGATTTTGTGAAGGCATTGTATTTCTTTAGGAGCACCATATGGTAAAAAATGTTGGAAAACATAGGTTTTCATACTTTGTTAATTACTAAAGTTCCAGTAAAAATACTTGGCACCATTGTGGTTAAAAGCACTTGGAAAGCCTTTGAGATGGACCTTAAACCTTTAATGCGGTGGGTTGGTGGTGGATTCAGAACAAGTCTCTCTTTCAACGAGCATAATTTATGGTGGTCACCCATTTTTTCTCTCGATGATCTCCCACTGGCAGAGAAGCCCAACATAAAAGCAGTGTGGTTAGCTCACAAAGGCATCTCCACTATTTGGGATCTGGTTTCCTTCCGGGACTAGCTTCCTTGGCTGACACTGAAACATAAATACAACCTTGCTAATTCTGATTTGCTTTCAATCTTAACTATTCAGGATTTTTTGCCAGATGTTATGCTACACAAATTGGGTCTTCAGCCACCTCGGGCTTGGTGGAAAGATTGGTGGTGGAATGTGGACATCCCGTTGTTACAGTATAATTCTAGAGTTATCTACTCCTTGTTATCTCCTACCTCACCGGCTTTAGATAAGCTCAATTCCAGATGGTCTTTATGCTCCTCTCATGTCACCTGGTTAAAGCATCTCTAATGAGCCTGGAACCCCCTCTTTGACCCGAAGCTCAATTTTTTTCTTTGGTGTTTGATTTATCAGAGGCTTCCTCTAGGGAAAATATTAAGTCATATTGGCATCCCTAACCTTATCTGTAGTTGTTGTGGTCACCTCAATTCCTTCAAACATGTCTTCTAGTTTTTCCCTCGTGCTCAACATGCTTGGCATTGGATTCACTCCCTCTTTCCGCCTTTTCATCTTGAGTTTTTTTATTGGAAAGTTACTTTGTTTGGTGACCATGCTAATTGGCCACTCTACATTGCTTCACTTTGGAATTGTTTTCATTTTGTTATTCTGTTCCAAATCTGGAAAGCTATAAATACTTCCTTTTTTCAGCATTGTACTCTTTCTGCAGAACTAACCATTAAAGAAAAGGTGACAATCCTATCTTCTCTTCATATGCAGATCCAGGCACAAACGCAAAAGGTGGCACTGGATTTTGCTCATCTTCAGCAGCTGCTTGATCACTGGGGTAGTGCACCTTGTACCATGAGTCAGGTTCCTCTAGATGATGATGATCGCCATCCCCCCGCCACCTCAGCCACCTCCTAGACACCGTGGATGATCTTGTAGTCACTCCAGAAGCACCCGCCCATCTTTTCCGCAAGCTCGCCCAAGGCCCTCTTCTTCTAGTCCTGGTTGGAGCCCGCTGACGTGTGGCAAGGCAGTGACTGACTCTTCTAACTGGGGCTCTCTGCCTGGTAGGGCTTACCAATTTGGTGGCTTGCCACCCCTTGGGTGGGGAATTATGGTTCCGCTAAGTGTTCAGATACTTGATCAGGTTTGCTGGCTGCTCAATCGGCCATCTCTTGGTTTTTTTCCACCGCGGGATGATCCACCTCCTCCTCCGGGTGCCGTGTCTCATTGTGCCTAATTCTGCTATGATGTGATATAGTTTTTGGTGCTTTCTCCTCACTTGTTGGCAGTTTTTTGTTGCCCTAAGTGGCGTGATTTTGTTCACCCTTGTGGCCTGTGTTTTGTCTGTCTGTGTGGCTTCTGCTCTTTTTTGAGGCTGTGAACATTGCCATCCACCCCCTTACTATGTAACACTTTGTCTATTTAATATAAAGGTGGTTCCAATAGTAATGTGTAACAACAAAAAAAATAAATTCTTTATACAAGATATATTTATTATTTAGAGGTGATTTTATTGTTTTATCTCTAAAACTAGTCTATATTTAAAACTGCCTTGATAATTTGATTATCTATCCATTTATTGTTTCTGTATATTTATACTTGTACAAAAATGATGATGTATTGGGTTATAAGTTGGTAATCTAATTTATAATATTAAATTTATTTCTCCTCTTTCTTGTAGTGTTTAGATAAATGGTAATAAGTAGTTATATATTATAGTGATAAATGGTGTCAATTTAGCTTTATTAACATGTTAGGTTTGAAAATATATTTTTAAAGAACCCATTTCAAGATAAATAAAAAACATTTAAATTGAATTTAAAGAACTTTAAATTTTAGGTAAGCACTCCCAATTTCATGATAACACAAAGATATTACACATTTCTTATTTGAGTTCTTCAATTTTTTTTTTGAAAACTATAGTCAAATAAATTTCAAATTTAAGATTGAAATTGATTGTTAACAACTCAAGATAATTACATGACCCCATCACCAAATCCATTGGAGTATACTTATTGGCATAACAAGAGAAACCTATATCTATGAAATTGAATTTTTAGATAAAACTTTATTTTTATTGATTTTAAAGTTTCCTCTAATACGTACCAAAATGAATAAAAATATTGTCATAATTACGCCAAAGGTGTTACCCCTATGGGAAAGGGCTTTGCGGACATTCATGGGACTGTGTCAAATTTGACGGTCTAAATTATGGTTTTGCTATTTTTAACAAATTTGTTTTTTAGTTTTCTAACAATTTTGCTTTTCTGATTTTGCTTGTTGCTTTGGCTTTACTATTTTTAAATTTTATTTTATAGTTTTTGCATGCATTAACCTTTACTTTTGCTATTTTTACCAATTTTACTTTTTGCTTTTCTAACAATTTTGCTTTTCTGATTTTGCATGTTGCTTTAGACTTTACTATTTTTAAATTTTATTTTATAGCTTTTGCATGCATTAACCTTTTTGCAGGCTCTTTGAGTTCCTGTCATTCAAATTCTGCAGGTATGCATTTAAACATAGTCCGACCCAAGGTCAAATTTGACGGCCACAACTAAACCATTTGGCCTGCAACCAAACCATTTTTTGCTATTTTTAACAATCCATTTGCTTTTTGTTTTTGCTTTTAGCATAAGGGTCCTTGAATTTTTGACCAACTTTTTTGACGTTTATCTCAACCAAACCAACCATTTTTTGCCTAACAATGTACCTTTGCTTTTACCCTGATGCCTTTACCAGGATTATATGCATTTGATAAACTATCAACCTTTTTATCGCTGGTTTGCTTCAAATACTGTATTTTAGTCATTTTGCATTTCAACATGTGTATGGACCTACCCCACACCTTACCATTCTCTTATACCCTTTATCAACCCTATCCCTGATTTCCCGTTCACCCCAATCACCTAACCTTTAACAGGGGAAACCACTCATATTATTGCTCCGCGCATTACAAAACAAGCTTAAGGGGCTAATGTAGACACCAAATTCATGTTTACGATCCCTTGTGACCCACATCTCATCTCGCAACCTAAACTCATCACCTAAACCTTACACAATTATTTATTAATTGCATAATTGATTCCACATCACCTTACCCGCCACCCTCAATTGACTTAGCCCTAACCCTAAACTAACCTAATTAGGACCCATACTTGGTCTAGACTTTAACTAATTCCTTACTCGCACCCAAAGCTGACCTTCTAGCCCACTTGACCAAGCCCGCAACTGATCTCTCGGGAGAAAAGCAGGGAATGGGCTATTTTACTAAAAATAGCCTACTTTTTTTGATGCCTCATACTCGACGGTTACGCAACCGCCATCGGTTCCCTTAAATGGGTCCCCAAACCAAAAACAACGGATTTTATTTTATAGTCGAAGGATTGTTGAATTTTGCAGAGTCCAGAACTTCACTTGACCAAGCAGAGACGAGTGAAGAAACCAGAAGAGTTTAGCCAAGGAATACTATCTTCGTCACCAGTAAGTTACATCTTGCATGTCCTCCTATAACATTTCTTATGCTTTTATTACAGTCCTCCCAAATGCGTTTCTAGATCCATTATCCAACGTACCATTGCCTCTAGCTGTCATTCTTTTGTTTCTAACCATCCCGTTCCCCAAGAACTATCCAAAAATCAGCCATTACAAACTCCACAACCAGCCCAGAAGATCCTAGAACCCACCGGTATCGGTTATCAGTAACCGCCATCGGTTATAGGTAACCGGCATCGGTTCCTTTGATCAAAAACCAGGAAAAAACAGCCTTTCCCCTTTGAGCCAAGTAATTTAATTGATATTTTACAGTTTGTGTTAAATATCGGCAGGGGAACTGACCACCTTCGAAAGGAAGTTGGGCCCAAAATTTACTATCTAATCAAAAATTCTGCAGGTAGTCCTTCCAAGACAAAAAGGAGTTCTTCGCAGTCAGCCTGATTTACGGTACGCGCACATCATCTCGACATTCTACAGGTATTCCTCCTAACCCTCATCTGTTTCTATAAGGAACGAAGCATTTCCGAGTGAAACAAGTCAATTGGTTGAATTCATTTGATCTCATACACCTTAAAAGTGATTGTATATAATTTTGGATACTTAATATACATATTTCTATTTTCTATTATTTTCTTTTGAAATTATCCCTCTTAGCTCTAGAATATTGGAGAATTGAGGTCGAAATTAGTGCTTTACTGGTTTGTGAATTAGAGCTTCGAGTTAAAATTTTTAAAATGATATTTAGGTCATATTTACAGGTTGTCATTGTTAGATTTGGGATCACCAGCCTAGGTCTTGTGGGCCTTGGTCGTTTTTACTTTCTGCCACTATATCGATCTCTGTATCCATAGACATAGTCATACTACCCTGAGGCTCAAGTGTGGGGTAACCTGGATGGAGCACAGTTAAGTCCTTGTAGTGTTTCAGGCTCTTTGCAAGAGCAAACCTCAATTCCTCTGTATTTGGCACCACCTGGGTATTCATATTAGAAACCATGGACGCTGAACCAATCCTTCCCCATTCTTTGGCTTGTATGACAACCAAGCTCCCTGAATTTCCATATCCAATTTTGGGTACAAGAGATAGATTGTCTAAAGCCAAGCTTTCAACATGCACTGGTTTGGTGCCATACTCTATATGTAGCGTAGGTGAATATTCAGGGACATTCTTTGCTTTGGGTATGAATGGTCTGGCACCATAGTCCATTTGTAACTTAGGAGCATATTCAAGGACATGCTTTGTTTTGGGTACATGACTGGTATGGCACCATACCCTATCTGTTGCTATTTTTTTTATAATTGGTTCTCTAGTGGCCTCAACTCTTTAGTTGTATTTTGAGCAACTGTGATCTTAGGTCATAGAGTAGAAAGATATTAGCATGAATATCTAGAACCACGTGCTACAAGAAACACTAAAAACTATGCAAAAGTTTCCCACCCTGACAAAAATGGGAGGAGGAAGAATTGAAGGAGTTTTCCAATAGTGAGAGAAATAAGGAAAAATTGTATCTTGTAATTGCGCCAAAGGAAGTTCTCTCTTAGTTGTTGTTCTACTAGTGCAAGCAATACCATCCATTGTTGCTCTTCAAAAACTGTAACTTTTACATGCAATCATAGAGGATACAAAGATAATACTACAACCTGTACATATCGCATACCGTTTGTCCATTCATGTGTCTCTTCCTCTAGAGTGAGCTCATACCACCACCGTAATGTATTCTTAACTATTCAATCACACTAAAACCATTTCTATCACTATTTAATAGATCTCCATATCCTGTTCCCAACAACTAGAGCTTTGATTTAAACTTTTTAAAATGATATTAAGGCCATATTTACAGGTTGTCATTGTTAGATTTTGATTGAATAACAATTAGAGATTTGATTTAAACTTTTTGAAATGATATTAAGGTCGTATTTCAAGGTTGTCATCGTTAATATTACTTTACTTAGTTATATCTTGTGCATAGCTTTTGTAGTCCTATATAATGAATTTTCCTATACAGTTAACATTGAGTAATTGATCTTGTTTCTCAACTCATCTAGACCTCTCTTGTATATGTGTGTGTGTGTGTGTTTGTCTATAATATTCTTATCATAGAAAAGTATTTTTGTTAGGCCATATGTGTTCTATTCTATCTTAATCATAACAATTTTTTAAGCAATGTTTATGCAGCTGATATGTCAATTTAACAGAAATCAGGAAGATGTAAAGCCTTGGAAGCTTGATTAATGAGATTTGGGCTCATGGGTCTGAAAATATTGTAAAATTACCTCTATATTAATTTTTACCTTTGAAAATTGGTGCTCAGCTATTCATTGATCAATTTATAATCTTGTCGAAAATAGGGTTGTTTTTGATGTAACTAATTGAATAAGTATAGATATATTTAGTTTTATTAACTCCTTTTTTCACTTTTTGTAGGGTATTTGTGATTCTCTTTCACCCGCGGTAAAGAAGAGGGTGTCGTCTCTAAATGAACTTCAGGTGAGTTTCAATATTGATTGAAGTATTCATTCATTTGTTTTGTTTATTACATGTTATGGATTAAAAAATTATTGTAGAGTGCTTTCATGTTACTTGTTGTTGATTATTACATTTTTATTTATAGTTGACTATAATCCTTTTTACGAAGTGACATGTGGGGGCTTGTGCCTTCGTCAATGACATGATTCGTTATGTGTTGAGGGTCTTGTTCCCCAATGAGGCCATTTCGAAGCGTCCCAAGTTGGATGTTAGACTAATCATTGACAAGGCTTTTTAAGTTGCCTATCATACCTAAAAACATCTTCTAGAACTAACATACTTCTTTTCCCTCTCCAGTTTAATATGATGCAGAATAGAAACACAATTCCCCTCCCTACAACAGGATTGACATTAATTAAGCCTCGCTTACAGAGGGAGGAAGAGTTTAAACATATTCAATTTGTTGTTAATGTTTTACATTGTAGACAACCGAAACCACCTAAAATAGTGATAGCCAAAATGATTAGAGATCGACTCCACCTGATGGCAACATCCCCAATTTTTATCTCCAAAATCCAAACGATTGGAGATCATTCACAAGGCTTCTTCTTGATTTATGATTCTAACGAAGATGCACTGAAATATGAACCACCCCAAAAATTGAGGAGAATGGGAATACTAATCAAGGCATCAACAACTAGACAAAAATACAAGAAATGTGCACAAGCAAAAAACAAGAAATTTGATTTTAAAAAATAGCTTGTAATGGTTAGTTTAAAAGTGTTTGTCTATAAGTGTTTTTGAAACAAACTGTAACTCATTCCAAATAATTCCTTGTATGTATTGTGGCAGTATATATCCAACAGAGAATCAAAGTTATTAAACACATGTTCAGTTTTTGTTATCCAACAACTATGCATTCCTAATTTCTTTATCATTGTATCTCCATACAAATACCTATAGTTTTCTCACTTCAAGTGTACATATTATTCTTATTATTTTCCATTCTATTTGCTTAAAATAATAATTTGTAATTCGTTTCAAATAAATGCATGTATATATTGCGGCGGAACATATGGAACACAAAATCTAACTTTTCAACAAACGTGTTCGATTTTTCCTTTATACAATTGTTTGCTACTTTATGTAAACCAACAACAACGTATTTTTAATATGTTCTTCATTATATCTTTCCTTTATATAATCGCTCACTTCTTTATGTAAACCAACAACACATTTATAATGTGTTCTTCATTATAGTTACACACAAATACATATAGTTTTAAAATGCCGAGAAAGAATTATGCAATTTTTAGTTATATTCATGCAAAGCTTTGTACATTCTATCACTTTTTTGCATATTGAATTATTAAAGGGTTAGAATTCATGTTTGCGATTTTTAGAAAATATAAATGAAAAAGGAAGCAAACTTTAAAGGTTCTCATTGCTTACAAATGCATGCTTTCCAGAACACATCCTTCATTTCATCTTTGATTGCACTACAAGTTTACATTTTCCACCATACATTTGTAGAACTTCAACTATCTCAAGCATCTTTTAGTTACATCATGGAAATAACTTTGACACACGAAGGCATTTCTCAATTGATTGAGGGTGACTCCATTATTGACCCCACATTTCAGATACTGCACTTGTCCTCCCCAAGGTCCATTCTCAACACGGTAGCCCAACATCATGTTGACCTTTCAGATGGGATACATTTTAAGACAACACTTATACCCTCCAAATTTGTAAGCCATGTAACTAACAAATCATTACAAAAAGGCTCCATTGTGTGCTTACAAAAATCCCATGTTAGAATGATCAAAAGTGAACTGTAAGATTCATCTCCTACTTGATTAAAAATGTATATAAACTCCCTATATTAATTATAATTTCTTAATGTTTATTTTTTCATGATTTTCTTTTCCATTGCAGGGTTGTTCTTATCATTGAAATGGATGTTGTTGTTGAAAAACATTTGATAATCGGTTCTCCAACATGATTACCAAAAAATGCTCTCCAAGACATCCAGTTGTCTCAAACAGATGCAAGTTCCAATTGGGTTAACAAATGTTTTGCGAGAACACCAAATAAAATAAGAGGATTGAATACATCTATGCACATGTGGTCCGTAGAGGGTTGTGCCCTAGCAAAAACAACCCTTCATGAATATCACAATGTAAGGGAAGATGGTTCCGTGTTTGGGTTTAATTTTTTGGATCAGGAAGAAGGGGAAATCCACATCACCTGTTTCAACGATGCCGCAGAAGCATTCTATGAGTAGATTGAAAATGGTAAGCTATATACAATTTTCAACGGGGGATTGCGAGAATTGCTGATGCAAAGCTATATTACAACCATTTGAACAATGCTTTGGAGATTTTCCTGTAACCTTCCTCAACCATATCTCCACTCATAACAAATGAGAATACAATACCTTCCCATCACTTTCACTTCACCAAAATCAAGGACATACCTACAAGCGTTGAAGGTTCTACTGTTGATTTGATTGGCATTGTTCTTACGATGTCACCATGCTCAACAATTCGTCGACATGACAGGTCTGAAACAAAGAGAAGAACACTTCAATTAAAGGACATGTCAGGATTCAGTGTAAGTGTCACATTGTGCGGACAACACTTAGATGAGATAAAAAAAGAAGTTGAAGACATGCTTGCTATACCGCATCTTCCGGTCCTTACCTTGAAAGCTTCTCGCGTCTCCAATTTCAATGGAAGCTCAGTTGACACTATTTCAAGAACCAAATGTTACTTTAACCCTCTAATTTTAGAAACAAATACACTTCATGGATGGGTTGACTCTGATGACTACTCCCTTTCGGTACCCTCTATCACAAGTAAATTTCTGGGACCTCCAAAAAGCTTGACCTCTATAACAACGATTTCACATGTCATATAGATGGGGAACATTGAGAGAAATGAATGGGCCATGGTTACTGCAAAAATCACAAATATCAACATGGATAACTTTTTTACAAGGCATGCCCTCTTCAAAAAGGTGACAAAAAATACAGGGAAAAGGTGAAAGAGAATGGTAATGGTTCATGGTTCTGTTCAAGTTGCAATGTAAAACTTCAGAACTATGATTATAGATATGCACTCAGGATTGATCTAAAGGACCCAACAGGAGAAATCTAGTTAGTTACCACTTTTGATGAGACAACTGAGTCAATCATGGGTGTTGAAGCTAGCGATCTCCACTTACTTTTTATAGATGAAGATGCGACTAGTGAAATTACAAGCAATGTCATCGGCAACGAATACTGCTTCACACTTTCCCTAAAAAAGAGACATACTGCGGAAAAAATAGATTGAAATGTGTCATCCTCAGTTTTAATAAAGTGGATAACAATGCAACTCCTTAGTAACCTTATTTATGCAAATACTTATAATGTATCCATCCCTTCAAACTTTACACCCTCACCCATCCCATTCTAATCTTAGAACTATCACCTCTATGTTTCTTATTTCAAATCTATGTTTCACCCTTTTTCCCCGCTTCAAAATAAAACTTCTATAGTTCCTTATAAATTGATATACTATTGTCACTTGCCTCAAAATCAGAAGGCTCCTCTGCAGTCAACACTTGAGATATGAATGCATGATTAAATGTTTTGCACGCTCATCTCACTTCCTCTTCCCTTCTTGCTCAAGAAGTTGTGTCTCAAAAACAAGATACAAGTATCATTTTGGTATACTATTCTACCAAGGATTTTCTGCAATATCCTTATACGCCAGCTCATCATTATCATGTGTAATAGTACTCAACAAATACGACATGTTATTTTTCCATTGAAGTGTTGGACTCTGGTTATTCTGATGTTATTTTCAAGTACATTATGTTAGCATACATAGGGCATGTGAACTGTATGATAAAATGCCTCAATGAGTTGTGATCTCATGGACTTAAATGATTGCAGGATATGCATGAAATGGGTTTTTTGAAAATTCCTTTAAATTTTTTAGGTGAATGCATTTGACAAGCGCAAACCTAGCCTCCACAACCTTTGTTAGCATACTCCCTTTCTATGCCAATATGGGAGCCTTAGCACAAGGTATGAACATCCATCAAAGTATAATGAAAAATGGATTTTTGTTTGTAAAATGACTCAAATAGATGCGGTCTCATGGAATGCCATAATTTTAGGATATGTAAAAAATAGCTCTGACAATGATGCTCTCAAACTCTTTGACATAATAAAGCACTCTACAATGTACCCTAGCCATTTAAGGTTTGTTTATATTTGCTTGCATATTTTGTCTCATTTATGTTTCTTGGAGAGCTAATATGTTAAAGCACTGAGTGGTTCTTTAAATCTACTTTGACGTCAACACTTCATATTCACTACATTCTCAAGAGTGAGTGTTAGAAAACTTACATGTCTCACTTGCATTTGTATTCGATTATTACACAACTAACTATTATTTAACATCCCTTCCAATGTACTTTGTAACATTTTTTTGGCTTTAATAGAAAATCAAAATTGTCAATCATACCCCTTATCCACATCAACTACAAAAGAAATAACTATCCCTCTAAATCAAATAACATATTCCATTCGGCGTTCACATCGCATTGTACACATGTGATTGCTAGTTTAGATACTAGAAGTTACGATTATTGTTGCAAAGACACCTCAATATATATTAGAGGTAATATAAAGAAAAATATTTATAAAAAATTGATACAAGTCAATAATAATATCAATTCAACTTTAATGCTACAATGGAGTTACATTCTGAAGAGTAGTGACGATCTAGGATTTGAATTATGTTCCGAAACGTATCCAACATATGCTATAACGCAATCAACAATAAATGACACGGAAAGAGACAACGAGAGAGAGATGAATTGTTTTCGATTATTGTATGGAAAAACATGAGCCCTACACGCGGCATTCCAAAGGGAATTTATGATCTAGGCATTATCGTTCCAAAACGATTAGTTCTCACATACTTCCCACCAGTCTGTTACTGTTACTTGCTGTGGTTAACGCCTAATCTAGATGCTACGAAAACCCATTTTTCACTATACTCAAATATTAAAATATAAACGGTTAGCTACCACTAGAAGATGGTTAAGGCCTGAAATAGGATCATGAAAACATATGATATGATTGAATCCAAGACTTGGAAACTAGAATATATTGATCTTAAAAAATGCTAATATAATAGTCCATTAATGGTACTATAATTACAATGTAGGGACTGAAAGATACAAAGCTACACGAAATACTTATCCATAATTAGTCAAACGTATGCAAAGAAGAATAAGACAGGTCTGCTTATACAATGTAGGAAAAATGAGCTCTCCATGTTGAAGAATTTGGGTATATCAATCAGCGCCTGACTGGGTTGGAGGGTTTGTTTAATAATGGGTCTGAATTAAAACATTGAACAAAATGCATACGATACTGTTGAAGCTATGACGATTCATATCACATATTTGGTAGAAATGCTCATGGAATAAAATCCAAGTGAATGATTTATATCAAACTCTCATCGGTGGTAATATATCCGGTAGGATAACAATGCTTCTAGAAATCTCACCAATTAAATGATTTACTCGTATATGGAATTGGTCATGTTAAGAAATTTTTGATTTTTCCCAGCTTCTGCACGATAGCTTTGAACTTTAGAGCATGCAAAATATTCTCTCTCCATCAAATGAATAAGAATGGCGGTAGTGTGAATTCGACAAACATTAAGATAATGTTAGCGATTGTCTTCATTCAAACGGGTCCTGTACTTATTGCACTTCCAAGGATTTAAATTATGTGGTACTTACATCATCCGACCAGCTAAAGTGACAAGTGCATTTGCAAGAGAAACCGATTATGATCATGCCTCTGTTGGGTCTAGGATTTACCAATGTATTTCAAGCTTAAAAATATGACATCATCTTCCTCATTTAGGGTTTTGTCATATCACAAATTACTTCATAAATTTCCTCATGTGCCAATCACTACAGCACCTATTCGTGGTGACCAAAATGCATTAATGACTTTTCATGGCAAACATGAGTCCTCTGAGTATGGTGTATTCGATGTGTAAGGGTCATGGTGATTAACAATCTAGTTTATCAAACTCAAGATCTGTGCGCATGCCGCTAGTTGATCTATAATTCCACTTTCAAGTATTAAGTTGACGAGACATTGAGCTCTGCTGCATTTTACAAGAAAATAAACAATTTTTGAAGCTTTTCGTATGGGGACTAATTTTCCTCATTTACGAGTTTTCTCGTGAAAAAAGGTCTCCAAGTATTATCCTCAGGGGCAATGATCACATCACTCTCTTCTTCCACTTTGTAAACACATAGTACTCTGGAATCACATGTATCTGCCACCATAAAAATGTGTCCTGAGTGCTTGCACTCTAAGAACAAAATCAGGATCTATGTCGAATGTTAGGTCTAGCATTCGAATGATGAATTCTTTTCAAGTTGAAAATCCACATCCACGATCTTGACCTCTTCATTGGGTATAGGATTTAAATCTTTGCCCCTTGTGTACTATATTCATCATATCGTGTTCCTACATTGATGGTCTCCTTGTCTGAAATAAATGTTTCTTTACTGCTACTCTTTCTCACGACCACATGTTAACTTACCTTTACCTTGTGTTATGCATTGTAATTGCATTCCATGCCAAATTTGCCTGGCTTCCTTAGTCACACATTGATCGGTCCCCATTCCATCATTAAATGTAATAATATTCCTCAGATATAATAAATTCGGTGATAATCATTACAAAATTGTATTAAACTTCCTTGTGAAATAGAATCTATTCCTAGAAACGTAAAGCATATTTTCTATGCTATCTATCATATCCATGGCCATCTTTAATAGTCAATTTGTAAAACATATTGATGTAATATGGTGAACATCCTAAGACCCACCCTGAAATCTAAGACTACCCCCATGTTGTGGATAGAGAAACGAAGAATAAGTTCTTTTAAAAATGGAATGGCAAGGTCTGTTTTGATGTTTTTAGTTGCGGTAGAAGATGTCGTGTATTACATAAAGATAGTCCTCTAAGCAGGTGTAATCATATGAATGGGTCAATGGTGATTGCAAATACTGAGATGTCGAAACTCATTTTATCCCTCCAGCAAGTTTTGTTTGAACGATGAAATTTATATTTCAATTATTTATTAAATAAGATAATGCCTCTGCTAGGTTAGGAAGTAAATTGTACTCTGATTGAATCTTGTTGAAGTTTTTCATGCCAGTATTCACACATCTCAATAGGGTTTCTGTTTGAAGAATGAAGTTTGCCAGAGCTTTCCTCATGGGAAATGACTTACTAGCACACGATTGTTTTGTAAACATATTTATGGTTCTTCATGAGTTTTTTTCCAGTTTTCCCCGTCAGTCTTTCATGCCCAAAAATTCCCCTGGGTCTGTTCTTTAGTCGACTGTATAGTCTGGGTAATGAACCTTCAAAAACATATGGAGATCATTTACGACCGCTGCACCAGAAGGAATTAGCCTTAGAAAGAAAACTTATGATACAAATTACTTGAGCAATGTCTTAGCACAAAAAACCTCTCCTAATGGCAAGCTCTAGGTGTCTTATTTTTGGACATCCCAAATCCAGATCGAAGCATGCAGTATGGGACATATCATGGTAGTGAGAAACAAAGAAGAACATGAATTTGCGCTGGGGCTACCTTGCAGCTTGAGTATGTTTTCGACCATTAATTCAAAGTCACTTAAGCTGTCAATGATGAAGTATTAGAGGGTGAGCATAATGCAAGAAATTTCTAAAGGACCTTCCTTGCAGTGTAAAAATTCCCATGCTATAAAAGAAAAAATCCCCTTTTAAAACACCAGCAAGAATTTCTAGATACTTGCCTTGCAGGCGTAAAAATTGCACACATGATGAAAGTCAAATAACTTAAGTACCAAGAGGGGATTAATATTGGAGCTGCAGTACTTTGTGGTCTAAAAATTCCCATAACAAGTTAATTTCCTTAGTTTAACTACACAACTACCTTTGGCCTTAAACATAGTGTGACCCACCTTGGGTGAATAACAAAGTGGCATTTAAGATTCAATTTATATAATGACTTATTCACCCAATTTCTGGTGCCATACAAGAAGAAATAAATATCCAAGTGCATGGTGGAAGAGCTATGGAGACCAGTCAAAGATGCATGATAAATAATGAAAATGATTTGTTATATTCAATCATTTAATTTAGTGAAAAGATTACCAATAACATGCAGACTTTGTTGAGTTGATATCCCATAGATGCCTTATGGATGACATTGCCTTGTGTTTTATATTGACAGTAATGTACTATTAAGTTCAATTAAATTGACTAGAAATATGGTACATAAGAGTCCAATCTATGTTGATACAATTTTAGCAAGCACAAAAAACTATTTAATTTTCCATTTGGGATGCTCTATCATCTTGAGCAAAGAACTGTAATAAATTCTATATTTCACATGAGGAGTTGCAATCCCAGACAGGTTCCAATGGCGCATAAAGAGAACGCTAAGGTATTGTTGAAAATTTTTTGCACTTGTGCAAAAATGGGCAACTCGAAACTTCGTCGTTACGATGAAAGTCATGGTGAAGTACACCTAAGCTAAGGAAGTTTTGATGTTATTAGTTACTGCTGAATTAAGTGCAATTAATGCTATTAAGTGAAATCTGCAGCTATGTGTGTTGTTACATAACGTAGTAGATCACATAGTCTGCAATTTCATGATACCTTTAGCAAAAGAACACAAGGGCCCGAAGGACAACTGTGTTGTCTTGATGAAGAAACCAAATTACAGAGTAGGTGAAGTGTTGAGTTTTGGGACAGTAAACATAAGTGCAAATTACAAAAAATCAGAGTTCATTATTGAATGTTACAGGTTCTCATTGATGTTCTTTCCTTCATGATTAAGACATTCAATTAAATGATTGAGTTGTTTAGTTCATCATACAATCCATCACAAAAATATGAAATGCAAGAATGAAATATACAACTCATTTATAAAATTTGATGTTTTATTCATAAGGAATTTTCAAATGTTTCCCACATAAGCCATGGGATGTAACTGGAAATTAAAGTACAACTACTAAAATAAAAGGTACACATGCTTGAAAGAGAAAGTAAAGTAGTATGAGGGAACCCATCATTGCCTTGGGGTTCCTTTCTTCGATTGAAGCATCTCCATCTCCATATTTTGTTCCTTCTTCATCTTCATTGTAGAACCCATTGTACCTGAAAAGAATAAAAGAATAACTACCAGCTATGAGCTTCGCGGATCAAATCATATTCCTAAACTATCCTAATTCGTGCATATGAATCTCAAATAATAGGAGATGTAATTTACTTGAATATCAAATTATGCATACATGCTTTATTTACTTAGCAAGAGTGAAGAAAGAGAAAAGAAAAGAAGAAAACATGCACATAAGAGAGGCCAAAAAACCTAAGTATTTTCTTACTGTTTTTCTAAGTGTGCGGGTACAGGTTGCAGCCAATGAATAAATAGACAGTTATAAGTGCATGCATAAAAGGGAAGAATGTAACTCAAAGTTTCAGTAAGTTTTCTGAAATGGAAAGGGCTTGAGTATAGAAAAGAGACTAACAATAGAAGCACATGTTTCAGATTGCATCTGAAGAAGTAGAATCAGATTTCAGGAAGTTGGAGTTGATTAAAAGAGAAGGGGTATAGCTGAAACTCAGACATGAAAAAATAAGATTCTGGGAAAAATTTGACAGGGTTTTGCCATGTAAAATAGACATTTGCATCTTTCCATCATGTTAAGTTTTTAACTACTACATGCTTAAAGAAATTATTTAAATCAAGTAAGTGATACAGAAAAAGCATTAAATCATGGCATGATCAAGATAAATAGCTATGATGTCTCATTTTTATCTAGATTCAAACATGAAGTGTTATGTTCTATATTCTGAATCAGAAAATACAACTACTATAGCTGGAAATGGATGGAAGAGAGAATTCTAGAAAAAATTTGCCAGGGCTTTGCCATGAAAAATCAACATTTCAGATTTTCCAACATGCCAGAAATGTTACTATAAAGGGAACAAAACATCTATGTGAAAGAAACAAAGTAACATAAATCTTAACAAGCATCTGAATCAAGGCTTATGCCTAAAAAATAGCAGCAAAATAGATGAACTGCTTGTAATTTCTAGAAAGTACATACAAGATTTATGGTTATAGAACGAAAAGCTGATAAAGTGCACAAAATGCTACAGTATAGCTTCATAGCTAAAGATAATGCACGATTCACAATTTTTCAAAATACAGTAAAATACATAGTGGAACTTGAGTCACTCGACTAGCAAGGAAAAATAGTAGAGCAAAAGAATGGGGTAAAAATGATTTCCAGTACCCTTATCAGAGGAGAAACACCCAAATCTGGGTTGCAATGTTTCAAAGCCACAAATTGAAAAATATGTAGGTACAGATGTGGGAAAATGAGTTTGAGAACTCATAAATATCAATGTACATGCAATCTAAAAGGGCCAAAAGTATAAATGGTCTAGATCTAAAGGGGATTCCTTATGAAGACAAGTACCAAGTAAACATATCTTGGAATATTACTCGGAACACAAACTCAGTGGGTATTAATGGTCAAATCAAATTGGATAAGTGCAGAACTTAAGATAATGTGAAGTGGATCACAAATTTTCAGAAAATATTATACCCTTCAAGAACATATAGTAGAATCAAAAGGAATGAAGGATTTTGAGTAATCATATCAATAAACATTCTATCTGGCAAGTTTCAAGCAAATAAGAATACCCATTTAGTAATCAAAATACAAGATCAGACAACAAACTTCAAGTTAAAATGCATACACATCTGAGTTGAGGAAATATTCGAGTATTTCAGAAGTTAACACTCCCATTTAAACCAATCAATCTCGAATTGTAGTATAGAGGGAAAAGATACAGATCCTGGTTCTAATCCAAAAACCCATTAATGGGTACTAAAATAAGAGTGGGAAACAAGTACTTACCGGTTAAATTGAAGTTGAGCAAACCCTCAAATGATCACATAATGAGTTTCAAATCAAAGACCGATGTTTCCCCAAAGATCACAAAATATACACAGAAGGATGAAAACATCAGTATCTCGAAGGACTAAATGGCAATGACGAAGTGATTACAAAACTCAGAGATCAAAAACTTACCGACCTCATCAAACAGTGATGCCAGTTGCATAGCCGAGCTCACAAAGACGAAAATTTATGGCCAAGACAACACGCAGAGATCTCTTTTAAGGAAATTATTTCAAAACTCGGGATGAGAAATATATAGTTGGGAAATCACATGAGATCGAACCCACGACAATGGCGGAAAACACCCACAACTACCTTGCTGAGAGAACTCTTACAGAGTAGAAAAACAACAAGATACATGTACAGGACTTTGCAAAGCTGAACCATCAGAGTTTGAAAAAAAAAATGGCGACCACCTTCACATTCCCAAATAGAGAGTTCAAAAAGAACAAGAATGGCTACGAATATACCAGATACAAAGTCACAAAGGCCCCACAGGATAGGGAAATGCTTAACGCTGAGCTCGAATGCTAAGAATAATGGCGAGGAAATTTTTTGCCAAGGCTTTGCCTGCGAGCTGAAAACCCAAATGAAATTATTATTAGGGTTGGATTGACCTTTACCAAGCAAACCTGAGGGGTGAGTTAACAAAACTCAACCACGGTTAGTATATCAACGATCAAGCTTCATCGAGTACAAAGATCAAAGGTCAAGGATATATCTCTACAAACAATGCGAAGCATGGGTCAGGATTTAAAACGCATTTATCACATGTCAGAAACCCTAAAATCATGCTTTATGGATCAACGATAAAAAATTGACAAGTACAGAGATCAACTCTCTCAAACAGTTCATCAAGATCGATGCAAAAGTAGTCCAAGTGAAACGACGGTCATTTGACCAACTTATAATTTTCAACAATTTTAGAAAGTGTCAAAATTTCCTCTGCAGGCCCGAAAGTCCGCAGAGTACACGTGGCACCATCATGACAGGAGCGGAAAAATGGAGGTCGGGAGTCACTTTTGTTTTTTTTAAAACTGTAAAAGTGCAAAAGTTAAAAGTTTCCAAAATTTCCCGCAAGCTCAAGCACACGAGGAGAAAGTCAAAGCTGCGGGGAGAAAATTCAAAAATCGGTTCCACATAGTATCGGCGGAGTGACAGGCTTTCTCAAAGTTTTGAGACTTAATACAAACAGGCCTAAAAACTTCAAAAAGGTCTGAAAGTCTACACAGGGGACAAAACTTCAAAAAGGTTTGAAAGTCCACACAAGGGACAAAACTTCAAAAAGGTTCAAAAGTCCACAAAGGACTTAAATTTTTTGAAATTTTTCCCATATGCCCGTAAAAGCAAAGGGGCCGACCAAATCATGCCTTGAATAATCACCAAAAATGTGAAATTTCAAACTATACACTCTCAAATGCAAAAGCCGACCAATATTACATGGTCATGTTTAATTAAAAGGTAGCAGAGACTATGATATACCATGTGTGGCTGAATGTAATATAGAGACACTTTTCCAAAGTGCCCTTGTATTATTTTAAAACCATAGTATTATGATAAGTCCACAAGAATGGCCAATACTCATTTGAAGACAAGTGTACAAATCAGAAGTGGTCTCCATAGTGGCTGGATTATTTTACGAATTTTGCAAGTGTTGTAATTATTTTTGCTCACAAATAGGGAGTTACATTTTTGCATGCCTTCACAACATGACAGAATAGAGATGAAGACAAAGTTGCATGTTCATGGAGAGAGACTTGCCTAGCAAGCAATCTTATTTTTAGCAAATTATTCACCCTTCTTTCTTAAAAATAGATCAGTCAACTTCAGTTGACCAATTGTAATCAAGGCTATTAAATGCCTATTTGTAATTGCATGTTCTATTTTTATTCCTTTATCTATTATTAAATAAAGGATAAAAATAGGATGCATGGGCGAGTACAAGCCTTAGGCTATTTTTAGGAAGAGGGTGAACTTTATTTTTGCTATATATTGTGTGCCTTTGCAAAGCACAGAGAGAACTTCTGGAGGACTTTGGGATATAAGAGTACTGAAGCAAATTTTTGCCAGTTTTTCCTTCTGAGTGTGAAGTATTTCTGCCTTACCAATTATTTGCAGTCTTGTGTATGTTTCTTAGTCTTGTGAATGCAAATTCCCTGATCAATCATCTTACCCTACTGCAAATTCAGTATTTTCTGCATAATTTTAATGTGCATGTTAACTTATCAGTGCTGTTGTGATATTTTTTCCTCAGTACAACCAAGTGTTTGCCCTTAAATTCTGTAGAAAACTGTTGGCTCGTGCATCAAGAATCTTTCACATATCAATTGTGGATATACTTAGTCAAATCCCTCATACAAATTTGGTGTATCACCTTAGTTATAATTATTTTACAATCATCTTTTACCCTTAAACCCCAAAATCAATTTAGGGTACATCAACAAGGAACCGACCTTGATATCGGAGACTCACGTCAAAAGAGGTATACGCACAGACATGAGGTGTTTCCATTATATCTTTGAAATAGAGAGAGATCAAATTTTGCAAGCTTAGAAAACCTGTAGCCATCTTTCTACAGGGTGCACTTTCAAGAGATAACAGGTATCTTGGTGGAAAGATTCCAAACCCAACATGCCGGTTGTGGGAGATGATCCAGTTGATTCATTGGAGGTTACATGGTTAAATGAAGATGAGGTATAACATAAGGATGACATCCTCATTTCTCCTTCAGTGTTGAAGGTTTAGGGCTCGTATCCTCTACAACTTTCTAATGGTTTTCCGCATCCTTTAGGTCCGTCATTTAGCACTATTTGTGTTGGCAATAAAGAGTCTCTTGAAATTGTGTTACCAATCCACAATGCAAAAAATGAGGATCCTAATAAGAAGGTGGATTGGATGATGGTGAAAGGTAAAAAGAATAGAAAATTTGTTTTAGATCCACTTAAGATGAACTTAAGATCCCACCGTAATTTAAATGGGTAGTCTTGGTTCTTGGTTTTCAGGCCTTGCTTCTTGTTTTCTATTCTTTTGGGCCTTCTTGCTTTATAGCACTTGGTGTTGTTAGTTGCTGGAAGAGGTTGATCCTTTTGTTCTTCAGTGCTAAATCTTTTTCTCCCTTTTTACACGGGGTTTTTTGGTCCCCTCAAAACCAAAGTCATTTTGAACCTATTTAAAAAAAAAAAATTGGTTAGTTTTTCAATGGAAAGTAGGCAAAAAGGTCTCTAGGTTAATATTACTATGCATAAGTGCATACCCTTCAAAGACACGTTCCACTATATTATTAACACTATAATATAAAAACAATTACTTTTTAGTTAGAACAAAAGACATACTTTAGCATTCTTCTACATTTATTATATATATTCTATTTTTTTTTCATTTTTTTGTTGATTATTATGTATCTTGTAAAATTTTATTGTCATCTTAATGTAACTAATGAACTCTCTAAACTATTAAATGTATTATTATATAACAATAACACATATATAGCGTATATAAAATGTGAACACACTAACCATACCTCTCACATAATTGAAAACCATTATTTTGCACAAAAAATACCATTCATAGTGCCTTATGTGCTTCATGAAAATAGAATGATTAGAAGCCAATTAAATATATGAATATCTATATTGAAGCTATACAAATTTATGGTTTTCAAAATAAATTATAGTTTTATCTCAAATCCATCCAAAAGGATAACAAGGGGTGGTAATACCAAGGTTTCCATCTTGCAGGGTATTTAATGTTTTAAAATTATTTTTTGAGTCCATGTTTGAGTTTGTTAAAACAAAAAAGTTAAAATCTATTTTACTAATTGGCTATGTTTTGCAATATCCCAAACACATGGTAAAATCCAATACTGATTCCAAAAACATACCATAATGGGGCTGGCCCCTTTGGTACATTTCAAATATGATAGTCTCATACACTTTTTGCATTTTAGCCCTAAAATATGTGTATATGTTTGAACTCATTGTAAATTCTAAAATACAAATTTAAAATTTATGTTTCATTTGTATATAGGTATAAATACAAATCAGTAAATGCATGTTCAAAATTATTTTAAAATAAATAAAGGCTAAGTTTAACCTTTTTAAATATTGTATTAATACTCTGCTATGTGTATTATTAAGAAAAAACCATTATTGTGACATAAAAAATGTTTACCATGCATAAATCATTGTCAAATTTAAATATTTCCCACTTGGATAGTGACTTGGTATTATAGGAGAAAACCTATATCATTGATGCAATGCAGTTAGAAGGATAAGTAATCGAGACCCATATATGCATCATTATGATGAGAGAAACTAAAAATGAAAATAAAGTTAAAGCCATAGGATAGTGAATTTAACATGTAGTGATGAGCATGGCAATTACTCCAAAATAATAGTAAAAGTACATAAAAGGAAATGAGTGTTCCAAATATGAATGAATCTTGAAACCATAAGTTCCCTGCACCTAAACATTTACCATACTAACCCATTATATGTGCATGAACATGTAATTTACAATATGTACCAACTTTTCTCCTATTTTTTTGGTTGAAAATTTAAAGCAATCATAAAGATTGAAATCAGATTTCCTATTGCATGAGGTGTCTGATTCAAGTCATAAATATTTAAATCATATTTCCTAGTGCACGAGGTATTTGATTCAACACATAAATACGAGTGCATTCTCTATGCTTAACTTTGTTATATACTACAAATATCACCTCCAAATCATCAAGTCCTAATTTTCTCTTGGTTAGGGAATTTTTCTTGAAGGAATATCATCTCACAAAATGGTAACCTTAAGTTAAAGTTCTTGAGGCCAAATAACAAGGGTCTCATCTTTTTACACTTCAAAAATAACATGCACTGTGTTATGAGTTTCTTAAAATTAGACAATTTCCATTAAGGATTTCCTTTAAAGTAACTAATATTTCAAGGTCCTAAGAAAAAGAGAAAATTATACTACCATATACTCATCTTTGAGAACCCCCATACATATTTCCTTCCAATATTTATATTCCTCCACAATATAGAAAAATCATGAAGTTGGCTTTGACTCTTTAATTCCTATAGTAGGGTTTGTCATTCCTTTCTTAGTTCTCTTCAAACTAGAGATGTATTTATCTTTGTAACCGGGTTGTTATTTCTAAATAGGAACAATCACATTTATTTTAGACATTTTTTGAATTAGCTCATTGAAAAAATGATTCCAAGTATGCATCTGGTGTATCCTAGTTATCTATCCCCCAATAAACCTCCAAATAAAGAGTAAATGAAATTATCCTAAAACATAAAAGTTAAATAGTATATATAATATACAAGCACACTAACCATACATCCTAAATTATTAAAGACCATTAACTGTAGTGAAAATACTATCTATGGTGTCTTATGTGTATCGTGCAAATAAAAATTATAAAAAGTCAAAATAATGTATGAATAACAAAATAATGCAGGTGTGACAATTGTGTTAGGATAAAGAGAGAATAAAGGATCTATGAAAAATTTGTGGATTCAAAAATAGTGTAGTCTTTTATTTACTCACTCAATTGTCATGCGCACTAGTACCTCATCCAGACAGATCTGAATGCTCAACCAAAGCACATGAAGCAATTAGGTCCCTCCTTTGTGCTTGCTTGTCAAGGTGTTAGCATACATATCCATAATAACCATTACTAAAGCAATCATTCAAGTACAAATCATTACATGCACCATATCAGAAACCAGATATAACCGGAGAACATAATAGATCAGATAATAACTAAGATCAATTGCACCATGTATTCACCATACTCAAACACATCAATAATCATAATCCATCCTCCATAATCCATTATAAAAAAGGTATTACATAACAGAATCTGAATACATCAATATACCAAGGTGCTGAAAAATACGCAAGTATCAAACCCTAATCCATAACCTCACATACAAACATTCTTAGCACTCAGACATGAACGATGGGACGTGGTACCAAAATAATGACATACAATATGTGTGTGTGTGTGTGTATACATATATATGTATATATATACATATATACATATATGTGTGTGTGTGTGTGTGTGTGTGTGTGTGTGTACATACATACATAAATAAATAAATATATATATATATAAATATATATATATATATATATATATATACACACATATACACATATACACATACACACACACACACATATATGTACATATATATACATATATATGTATATATATATATACATATACACACACACACACACATATACATATATATGTATATATATAGATGTGTGTGTATTATATATATATATATATATATCTATATATAAATAATATCTATATATCTATATATGTATGTATGTATGTATGTATGTATACATACATACATATATATGTATACATATAACACACACACACACACACACACACACACACACACACACACACACACAGAGTTAGCATACATATCCATAATAACCATTACTAAAGCAATCATTCAAGTACAAATCATTACATGCACCATATCAGAAACCAGATATAACCGGAGAACATAATAGATCAGATAATAACTAAGATCAATTGCACCATGTATTCACCATACTCAAATACATCAATAATCATAATCCATCCTCCATAATCCATTATAAAAAAAGGTATTACATAATAGAATCTGAATACATCAATATACCAAGGTGCTGAAAAATACGCAAGTATCAAACCCTAATCCATAACCTCACATACAAACATTCTTAGCACTCAGACATGAACGATGGGATGTGGTACCAAAATAATGACATACAATATGTGTGTGTGTGTGTGTACATATATATGTATATATATACATATATACATATATATGTGTGTGTGTGTGTGTACATACATACATACATAAATAAATAAATAAATATATATATATATACACACACTATATACACATACACACACACACACATATATATATACATATATATACCATATATGTATTATATATATATATAGCATATACACACACACACACACATATACATATATATGTATATATATAGATGTGTGTGTATATATAATATATATATATATATATATATATAGATTATATATATATATAATATGTATGTATGTATAGTATGTATGTATACTAACTAACATATATATGTTATCCATCTAAACACCTACCCACACCCACACCCACACACAACCCACACATACACCCAGACACCCACCTATTTCTCGCTCCTCCTCCTAAAACCATTATAATCAATCATATTCAGTACCACTCATTACATGGCAACCATATCAAAACCACATATAAAACCGGAGAACATAATATATCCGTAATCACAAGATCAATTTGCAAATTGCACCATGTATTCACCATACTCCAATACATCAATAATCATAATCCATCTCCCTAATCCATATAAAAAAGGTATTACATATAGAATCTGTACATCCAATATCCAAGGGGCTGAAAAATACGCAAGTATCCACCCTAATCCATAACCTCACATACAACATTCTTAGCACTCAGACTGAACGATGGAAAGTGGTACCAAAATAATGACATACATCTGTGTGGTGTGTGTGTACATATATATGTAATATATATACATATATACATATCTATGTGTGTGTGTTGTGTACATACATACATCCCTAATAAATAATAAATATATATATATAATACACACACCTATATAACATATATCCACCCACACACCACATATACAGATATATATAATATATTATTATATATAGTATAGTATAATATAAGATGTATCTACATATACCTCTATATCTATATATGTATATACATATACATATACATAATATACAATATAATATATATATTATATATATATATGTATATATATATATTATAATCTAGCTTAACTATATTATAGATATAGATGTATATGTATTATATAGTGTTTGTAAATGTGTATATGTGGTGTGTGTATATGTGTATATATGTATATATATACACATACACAACACATATACACATATACACACACACATATTATATACAGATACATCTTATCTATATATATATATGATACATGTGTGTATATGTGTATATTATATATATATATATTAATATACCACACACCTGTGTGTGTATATGGTATATGTATATATATATATATATAATTAATATACTATACGTATACATATACATATATATACATATACCATATATATATATACATATATCATATACACATATACACATAACACACACATATCTATTTACTTACATCTATCTATATATTATATATATATATATATATTATATGTATGTAGGTATATATATGTACACACACACACATGTGTGTGTGTGTGTGTGTGTGTTTGTAATGTATACATATAATACACACACACCACACCTATACAGATATACATATATATATAGGTATTATATACATAATAATTATATACACATATATACATATATATAATATACATATTACATATATAACATATGTATGTATGTATATGTATACATACACACACACACACAAATATGTGTGTGTGTATGTATATATTTATGTATACACACACACACACGTGTGTGTGTACATATACATACATACATATGTGTGTGTGTGTATACATATATATATACATATATGTATATGTATATACATACATACATATGTATGTATGTATGTATGTATGTATACATATATATGTATACACACACACACATATGTATGTATGTATGTACACACACACACACGTGTGTGTGTGTGTATGTATACATATACATACATACATATGTATATATGTATATGTATATGTGTGTGTGTGTGTGTGTGTGTGTGTGTGTGTGTACATATACATACATACATGTGTGTGTGTGTGTGTGTGTGTGTATACATACATATATATGTATATGTATATACATACATACATACATACATACATATATATATTTTGGGGACTTTCCCTTCACCGCCCATGCACTCCTAATATAGACTGCATGCTCAAAATAGCCATGCATACATTAGATGCATTACGTTCCAAAATAACCATGCATTAAGAATTGGTGCTAATAATAGATTATCCTATAAATAAACTTTGCTTTGATGTTGTTATTAGCTTAATCTATGCATGTCCCTTCATCTTCGATCCACATGTGCTTTTACCCATAATAGACTTTGCTTGATCAAAACTCTAACTCTTTCTTTCTATTTTTATCTCGTGGTACACAAAATCGGCTAAGTCCCAAAGGTTCCTTACTCAGGCGCGAACCTCCACGTGCTATCTCATTATACCTATGAATGCCCCTTCGCACCTACCTTGCGTGCACCCTAGATCCTCACGCACGACATGTACTTATTCAATAAATCCATGCAACATTACCCCACACTAATTTGGATTTCCTTCCTCAGTAATGGTTTACCCAACTTGTTCCTCCAAAGAATGTATGAATAATCAATAAAAGAATAAAGAATAATCCCACTTATGCAAAAATCTCATTAGGTCTCAGGTTTTTGGAGAAGTTATGGGAATTTAACATTCAACTCACCCTCTAATTTCTTCCATTCATTAAGTTCTTCCAATGCTTTCCCAAGCGCAACTTATACAACCCATGATATTTGGTCAGGTGCCAACTCTTCCACTCTCCTCTTGAGCTCTTGGATAACCATAGTTAACTTTGCAACCACCCCTTTGATCGCATCCATGTGCTCAAGCACCATGTTATGAAATTGTCTTATCTGGATCTCTAGCTTATCCTTCTTGGCATTAATCATCTCTTTCTACTGTGATAACTTGGCCATAACCTTAGTGCGTTCTATCTTATTTTTCGGCATATTTTATGTATAATTATGATCTCTACCTCTTCATTACTTACCCTCATGCCAATGATAGGGTCACACTTTTGGCACATGTTAAAAGCCAAGTCAACTTTACTACTTGCTTCCTTCAGCTATGCGAATAACTTCTCAAGTTCAGTGATCCTGGCCTCAACAACTATTTTATTTACTTCCTTTTCCCTTACCACTTCCTCAGCGGTTGGCCCCATGCCACTTTTAATATTCACTATAAGCATTCCAACTAGGTCCTCAAGGTATTCCATCTCATCACTATAATCGCATTTCTCCTAGCTCACCTAGATTGGGCATTGACCCAAAATCTATTTTACTAATGCACATGCCCTGTCATATGCCTCCTTGGTGCGCTTTTGATCTCCTTGAATTTCCTTCTTAAGATTCTCAATCTTGTGCTCTTTATCCTTTTTATCTACTACCACCACCCTCATTGTAGCTCTGACATCCAAGTTTCTGTGCATAGGGCACTCTTAAGCTCTATAACACTGAGGGAATTATTACTTCCTTCAAATTCAGGTTCCTCCACATGTGTATGCATATTCTAGGATAAAATCTTCCTGGTGCATGAGACACCTCCATGTTTATCCATTACATCCCAACCATTAATTTGTCACTAGTTATTATGCTCTAGAATCGTGCCCTCGAAACTTTCATAGGATCATCTACAAAGTCCATATGTGGTGACTTGGGAGTCCATTGTTTCCTCACCGCCTTCACCTTAGTTCACTATTTATTTGGAGTGAAGGCGCCTGTGATAGTTCCACCTTTTGCACCCTTATATTCCTTAATAACATAGGCATCATCTCATTCTTTTTCCTCCTCTCGTGCCTCCTCACGCACGAGTGACTACTCCTTTCGTGGGCTTCTGGGTTGGTCTTCACCTTTAGGGGCTTCGTTCGCTGGGTCAAAACCTTCCTGTGTTTGCGCCTCCTTCCTTGCCTCCTTCTCCGCCCACTCACACTCCAACTCCTCCAACAAGGTCTCTCCATTTTTTTCCTCACTGGAATCTTCGTTGGATATCATTTGAGATCCCCCGCCTTAACCTTTGTCTTGTCTGTACTATCCTTGGGTAGCTGAGAGGTTCCTGCACTATCACCATTCTTCCTTCTCATGTAGTACGTTTTCTTTCTACGTGAATGATCAAGCCCACCCTCTTCTTATTCCTCTCACTCAGGGGTATCTTCCCATGTTCTCTTAAGATGTGGTACAACAATTCTCCCGAGCTATGGAAGACAAGTATATGTAACCTCCATTTGTACTCCACCTTCTTTTTTTGGTGTCAAGACGACAAAAAAATCTACATATCATCCCCTTTATTGTGACGTTCAATTGGGCATACAGGTCTAAAGTATCTGGCTCGAAAGTCTCCAAATATGCAGGCCTAGAGTTATACCTTTAGGCAACGCAAAAGATGTGCTAGTCAGAATCCACCTTATCAACATCAAAATTCAACTTTTGTGTGTCCTTAATCTTGTTTACCACAAACTTGAAATATTTGGCAGTGAATGCAAATGACACTTTGCACCATGGACCCATCTCTCCATCTTATCCTAAAACACGCAAGACTGTAGTGTTACATCACTACAAAGTTCGCTTGCTCTCCAACCTCTATCAGAAATTCATTATCAAAAGTAGTTGTAAGAATTTGGTTAAAAAATACAAATCACTAATGATATTTTCAACATCCTTATACCTTTATCCATAAATTTAATAGTCATAGTAAACCAATTCAAGTTCATTGAAAATAATAACATAATATAAATAGATATTATAATCAAACAACATATTTTCATTTAGATATAAACAAGAGTCATAATTTTGAGTTTTTAAACACGAATAGTAGTGAGATTTATAAGCTATTGAACACATATCTATACTAATACACAAATAATCATTTGATAGGGATCAAATTATTATTTACAAAAGAGTAGAGTGCATATATTTTGTTCTAAATCAATCAAATAACATTCATCATTTTTGTGTATTAGTAACAAAAGGAATGAGGATACCTTCTCTTCTTTAACTTTCCCTGTGGGTAATGGGAATTTAATTAAAAATGTCAACATAAGTTGAACCATACAAAAACAATTGATTCTAACTTTTCGGATTTCATCCCCAAGAACGTCAAAATGGGAATTCAAATAGTTTTAAATGTTTAGACTTCCCGAATTGGTTTGTTTCGCCACTTCTTTCATCCTTCGGCAGAGGAACTATAAATACAAGCACATTTACTCATCTAAGCAAGAGGTTTGTTGTGAATTCAAGTGTGAGAATATGGAGAAAGTCTGAATTGTTCTTGTTTTGTTCATAGATAGCCGAGTTCTTTCTTGTTGAGGATTTATAAACAAGTAATTGAAGACCATCTTTTAGCAGTGAACTTGTACTATTGTATTGGATATTTACATAGTGAAGGGAGGCACTCGCTTACCCATATGGAATTTTTTCCACATTGGTTTTCTCCAAGATAAAATTCTTGTCTCATTGTCTTTCATCTCTCAATGTTAGTATTGTGTGAACAATTTTTACATAACATACTAGATAATAAGAACTTTGGTAGTTATTTATTCATTATCACTAAGATAAGATTTGTTTATTGTTTAAAAGAGCTAGTTTAGGGAAGGGATTCCTATCTAGATAGTTTCTTAGAAAGAAATCCTCTGAGCATAACTTCCTTACCTAAATTCTTGGATTTTCTAACTATCATAATTTATACAAATGGGTAATGGATGGAATGTTTAATGAAATGTACGAACAATGTGAATGATGTCATTTTCATAACAAGACATAAGACATTATATGCAATAGTTCAAGTACTGCAACATTATTCGTGAGTGTGAACTAGACATTATTTATAGAACATCACATAATGTGTAAAAAAGTGAAATCCTAATTGCTCATTTGCGCAATTAATTATGTTTTCTATAGTCATGGGATGTAAAAATTTTAAAAATGAATTTGACGAGGTATTATTCGGAAAACTTCTTTTCTTGTAGAGTGTATAATCCTGAACCACAGTGTGTGACCAAATTTCGGCTCTCAACTCGTCTCCTCCCAATTTTTTTAAGTACAAAATTGACCATATTTTTCTAGATAGGTTTTACATAGCGATTTTTGTATTTTTGTATTTTTTGTAAAATAAACATATATTAGTGAATATTCACGCATAGTTTTGAATGGAGTTTAAAACCTTAGGCTTAAATCATAATAAGAAAATTTACCCAATAAAGAAGTTCTGTGTATACAGAATGAAATCGAAAGAAGTTGAGTGTGCCGTTGGTTTGTCTGGGCTGTGTTGTTTCTGTTCTTTTTCTAGTTTTAGGCTTCTTACACAATTTTCTTGAGTTGTAGTTCTTCTATATCGAGTTTTTGGATAAGGCTTGGAATGACATTTTGGTTGCCACAAACAAAATAATATTCATATTTCGTAATGGCAACTTGAATTTCCTGTTATTTCCTTTCAAATCTTTAATTAGATATGCTTATTTGCTACAATATAAAATCAATGGTCTGCATACAATCAAACATAAATGATCTCAAGTAGGTAATTGCACTTTTCTTCTTTGAAAATTGCGCTTCACTTCTCTTTGAAATTGGTGCTTCACTTTTCTCGTTGTTAAATACAAAACAGTGATACATATGTTAGAAAAGAAATATACTATTCTTTATGGAGTACGAAATATAATATTCTTTATGCTCCTCTATTCTTTTAACAACAATGAATTATTCATTTATTAAATAAAATATTATAAAATAGAGATATTTATAATACATATCAACCAACGTTAACTGCTATAATGGAGGAGATCACATTAATAATCCATTCTATTATAAGTTGTAGGACATGTTTATACAACAAACTCACAATAATAGAACAAGTTTTATTTTATAATAATAAAACACATAGATTTAACAAACTATCTTAGTTTTACATGAACAATCAACTCACTCACAACAATGGTAAAGTAATGACCAACTTATTTATTTTAATATAGTTTTAATCATTTAAAACATGAGCATAAATAATCTTATAACTTTTACATGTATAAATACGTTAATGAAAGTATAGTTCACATTTAAGGTAGACTCATCAACTTCATCACACAAGTAAAACATAATCAGAAAAACAAAATTCTTATACAAAAACACAAACAACAAACAACAAAAACAGTAAGTATTCATCTGTAGGTGCTGCTATCTTGTCTTTAGGGGAGTTTCAGTTATGGCGGTGAGTAGAGAAGGCCAAGCGAGAAGAAATGGCGGAATGATACATCCCATCCTTGCTAATCTTCGTGTCTCGCACCTGTCGTCTTAACCACCGCGCCTTTTCCTCCGTTATCACAGTCGCCACACGTTTACTCTTCATCTCGTCTACTTCCTCATGACTAAGTGAAGCTGTACTGGTCGTGCTCTTTTCTCCTTGCGGCATTGTTATCTGCGATGTTGTCGCAGCAGAACAGGGGTTCGAACCCCACAAACTACTTTTGTTGATTAAAAAAGAGCGGCTCACACCATTAATCCCTGTTGTTGCCGCCATCACTGCAAGCAATTCAAAGTATTGAAAACAATAGATGTAAGTGCTCATGATTTTGAGTATTAAATAGGGGAGAGAGAGTAGGGTATCGAAGAAAGTATATGCTTATTCTTAGTAGAACAGAGAAAGTCATTTTGATTGCCTCCATTTACACGCAACCTATTACGTGCATGAATAGCGGCATTGTTGGAGTTGATGTTGCCATTCATGGTGCATGAATATATCTCCCCACATAACATTAAGAGTGGGACTAACACTTGGGCGGTGGCTATTCAAGATTAGGATTGGCTTGATACATTTTTAACTTTATTATTTTATTTTTCTTTGTAGAAAATGTGTTTTCCACACTCAAGTTTTATTAGTGGGGCACTTTCCCAATTCTATTATATCATATGGTAACAGCTTAAAGTAGTTTCAACACATTTTATTACCCTGTAGAGGACAAGGATATTGCTTTCAACACATCCATTAATCTGTTCCAATTTTTCTAATCATTATTTGTCATGTGGAATATTTCATTGTTAGATTATAGTTTATGTAAAAATAATAATTTTTTGTAATTTTTAAATATGATTTATCTTTCATGTCATTGGGAGGTCAACATTTCCCTTTATTTGTTGTAAAAACCAAGGCAATGCACTATAATTATGCAAAGTCTTTACTCTATTTATTAGAAAAGAATTTGTCATGGCCCGCATTTAGTATGGTCACTGTTCATGACAACCTTGATTGCTATTGAGGGCCTCCAAATTAAGCATTTCTCTTTTTTTATTTGAGAGAATGTTAGATTTATTTAATCATTTTCATCCGAACAGGAAGGAAAGACTCAAATTTGTGTCTGATGTAGGGTGGAGAAATATGGGTAACTATTCTTTGTGTAGCCAGTTCTTTTTCTGTTATAGATTTGTTGGATGTGCACTCTTTTGGTCATGTGTCTGGTTATCAGATGAATTCAAATACAAGTTCTTGTGGATGCATACATGAAAGTGGGTTTTCATAATGCATATCAAATGTTACAGAGATGAATCCTCCTACAAGAACCTTCACTAAGGTAAGTTGTTTATTTTCCTCCCTTTCTCTTTACATGGTCACAATCTTCCTTTTCACTTGCTGATTAACCAAACATATTTTGATCAGTTACCGGGTCTACAAACTATAGTCTGCCGAGAGATCAATGGATGTAACACGCTTCAGAGGTTGTCCAAAACTGGAGGACAGATCAGTCTGGCAGCTTGTAGTCATTGACACGGAGAAGGATAGACCCCCAAAGAAATCCTAGGTAGCTTCTTTGAAGTGGATATACAAAGCAACTGTACAAACCCTAGAGGAAATATACGCTTACAAAAAAATAGAGGAATTTATTTCAATTTTATTTACATGAAAGAATCAGAAAAATAAAGAATGGTAGACTTATGCACGGGAAAATATTTTAGTAATATGAACGGCTAGGTTTCAGTCTCTAGAAAAGCATATTCACATATGATGGCCAAGAAAATACAAAAGATCATCCACATTGTCAAAAAATTCTTTGCATTTTCTTGATGTTGTCCGGGAACTACAAATCCAAGGCCGCAAGGAGCAGCTCTTCGGCTTCCTGCGCATCCCATAAAATCCACATGAGGCCATTGTAGGAGTGGCAAGTACGGTGGATAAGGTTCTAGTATAGCCATTTTCAAGGAGTGCAAAAAAATAGCACAACTCGTTATCCGGCGGAATCCTTTCCAATGCCGTTGCCGAACGTTCTGATCTAAGAAAACTGATCTTTTTAGTGTTAATTGCGGTTCCCTATCAGTTTGCTGTGATGCATAATTGAATTCTAAGTATTTTCAAAGGACACCCAATTAAATAAAATAGTGGCTCTGATAGTCCCTTCATTAGAATCATAGTTACCAAATACGGTAACATTTCAATGAATTTTTCCTTTTTTTACGTTTTTTTATAAACCGTATAAAAATACGAAATTTCTAGTTAAAAAGTATTTAATTTAATTTTTTTTTTCAAAAAAATTCAGAAATAAGAGATTTAAAATAATATATGTTATCACTTATTTATTATTAATCCTCACAAAAACATGTTTAAATGGAAAAATTTCAAGATTTTAAATTCAGCAGATTAAGGGATAGTGTAAGGCTTATTTTTTAGAAGTATTTATATGATTTTCAGCAATTTAAGTCTTTAGAAGATGCGTAACAACCTAACTTGTAGAAATGGGTGACAACAACTAGAGAAATAATTGTGTTGCTGGTAAACTGTATTAAAAAAATGGAATATAATCACAATTGTCTACCAATGACAAAATACTTTGTAAAAAAATACTCAAATACAATTGTGATTCTGCGAATTATTTCTGCAGAATACTATGAAAATATAAGTAGTGATGAAGAAGAGCTATCATTCAACTGAGCATAAAATATTATCATTATTTTTGTATATGTAGTTTAATCCGTAATAACGGACTGATTTAAATCGACCATTTAATACACTCTGTACGAAAGTTGCTACCTTGATTATAATAATGGGAGCCTCAGGCTCGAAATTGGAAAAGGCATTAGGTGACCAATTCCCAGAGGGTGAGCGTTATTTTGGGATGGAGAATTTTGGCAATACGTGCTACTGCAATAGCGTTCTCTAGGTGATGTTTATTGATTTATTGAAAATGAATGAGATTTGTAAATATGAGGTTTTTTTGCAAATAACTTGGGATTGTGCCGGTTTTTTGACATTTTTATGGTTCCCGTGACTCGCTTTCTGGATCGATCTGTTATGGGTGGTTTGGAAAATAAAATTTTGAATGTCCTCGGATTTGGATAGATGCGCAGACTGTTTTGGTTGATATGGGTATTAGTTCTTTTGCAAAAATCAGGGCTTCGTTTGCGTGTAATTGATTTTATGTCATGGGACGTGGAATTCCCTCATGTTTTAGGGTAAATCTATTTTGGCTGTTTGGAAGTCCTGACATCTGGATGGATGCCCAAATTTTTATTTTGATGTGGGTATTGATACTTGTGCAAAAACTAGGCCTTCGTGTGTGAATTTTGGTTCATGTGGGTGTTGATACTTGTGTAAAAACCAGGCCTTCTTTTGTGTATGTAATTGAGTTATCCCGTCCGACGCATTTGCATTACATGAAGGTAAGATAGAGGCAGGGAAGGCAGGGAAACATTATTTTCAAAATAGACCCTGTCTCAACACCTTAGGGTGAAGCCACATGGGACTGCAATCACAGGTGGGAGAGACTATCCACAGTTTCACTGTCCTAGTCTCTGCCTCATGATCCCATTCATTATTATATTACAAACATAGGAAGTGCAGATAGATACCTATTATTATGCATAATATTACCTCGGCATTTATTATTCTTGTTCTTTCTGGCCTGGTTTGTAAAATGACAATAATGTTTATTTTATTGCATTCAAGCATAGACTTGGATCGGACTTTCTAACCATTGGTAATGGATATATTTTCCTTAGGGAGTTTGTCCACAAAATTTCAATTAATTAAGATACTCTCTCCTCCAAAAGTGCAGCAGATGAGTTGGGAAGGTATGGAGTAGTTGAGCTCCATTCCTACTCAACAACCAAAAGTAGTAGTTCAGAGAATTGTATTGCTAAAAAACATCGGCTCCATTATGACGTCTCTTGGCCCACTAGACTATTAATAAATGTCAATTATATTATAAATTGTTTTGTCCTGAAAAGGACGCTTAATATTAATTTGTGTCTTTAGTGAAATGAATAAATACACTTTGATTTGAAATTATAATGTATGTTTGCATGGTCTTAAAAAATACGAGATCAATAAGATCAGATCAGGTGGCATTTATCATCACTCCTTTGACTGAAGTCAATGAATTAAATGTTGTTTGAAATGTCACCGAAATAGAAAATAAATTGCATAACAATTAAACACTAGCAGCTGCATTAGTTGCAAAAAAATGTGACAAGATCAATTGTTGTAGAACTATTCGAACACTAAAATAATTTTTTTAATAAGGCTTATATATAATACAAAATATGGGCATTCTATAATCTCAAATTTTGAGATACAATTAAATGTCAACTTTTAGATAAGTTATAAATTTGTGAACATACAATCAACATCAATATTGTAAAGACAAAAAAACTGGAATAATTTTGTATAACTTGTTCTAATGAAAAATCTTCATTGTGTCATCTTTTTGGACTCTAAATTCTACCATTAAAAAATTAGAATTCTTCATTTTCAAAACAATAAGATTCATCCATGTTGTTCTCCATGCCCTAGATTTACAACAAGCCTAAATTTTTTGAGGCATAGAATTATTTGATATCTTTAGGTCAACCTACAATATTGCAGAAAAATGTCCAATAAATTATTGATCCTAATCACTTCATATCAAATCAATTGAAACCACATCTACGCTTGTTGATGATTGTCTAAAAAAGTATTTGGGAATACGACATTACTCATTCAATTGGGAAATACTCCCTGAAAAATATCTTGATTATAATTTCAGTTTGCAACATTGCACATAACACTAAGTACATATCCAATTGTTGCATCATACTAGTTTTACAACATTGATTTCAAATCCAATGCATTTAAACATCTATGCTTGTTGATGATTGTCTAAAAATGTATTTGGGATTATGACATTACTCATTCAATTGGAAAATACTCCCTGAAAAATATCTTGATTATAATTTCAGTTTGCAACATTGCACATAACACTAAGTACTTATCCAATTGTTGCATCATACTAGTTTTACAACATTGATTTCAAATCCAATGCATTTAAATAATCTCTTGGAAAATTGACCCTACTCATTGTTAGCATAGTATACGTACCTAATTTTATTATTAGACTAAGCTTCTATCTATTCCATTATTCTCTCACCTACATCCATATCTTCCTCCTTCAGTTTAGGGGAATATTGTTTATTGCCTCTCCTATATAATGTACGTACTACTTCATAATAATACAATGTGTGAAGAGTATTTCACTCCACATTCTTCTCTTCTATCTGGCTCCTACATTTTGGTATCAGAGAAAACTTGATCTCTACCTGTGCGTCTGAAGGAGAAAATTCTAACATAGGGGAGAAAAAAAAGGTGACCTGTGTGCGTGGAAGAAGTCTTCTATTTTGTGTGTAGAAAGGCTTGGATATTTCTGTGTTGCATTGAGGAGCAGACCGATCAAATTTCTTGGACACTAGCGATCTACAAGAGGCTCATGTGGAATTAGGACTGTTCGATCAACAAGCTGGAGAGCTGTTCTTTGCAAAAGCTGCGTGAAATTTGGGTGAAGATCATTCCCTACTCGTGGCCACCCTTAATACTCTGACCTATGTACATAAAAAAATCAAATGTTTATCAGGCTGGACATGGTCATCCAGAGCCTTGAGTGGGAGAGAATTGTTGCTGTGTGGGAGTATGCAATATTTTTTATTTCTTTTTGGACGTGGAGATCTGCGTAAATAGCTTTGCGTGGAGAGTTTTTCTCCCTGCTATACGTGGATACTGTTGCATAGTCTTCAACAAAGAAAAAAAACGTGTCACTTTGGCTTTCCCTGCTGCCATCTCTGGTTGATGGGATCTCCTTCTCTCCTAGGCACACACTTTGCTTGGTTGTTGGAAGTTGCATGTAGAGTCTTTCAACCTACGTGTAGTTACATATACTTCTGAGTGGAAATTTGTGACCAAATTTGCGTGGGAAGGAAACCGCTGCTGCTGTTTTTTAACTACACATTTGATTTCTACGTGAAGGTTGGCATTCATTGCGTGGAGAGAAGAATTCAGAGTTAGAAGCTCCTCTCTGCGTGGAGTTTTTTGCATTTCTGCATGGAATTTGACCAAAGAGCCAGTGTAAGCAGCAAGAGACAAGTGTCTGGTTCCAAACTTGCGTGGAAAACAAAGAAAAAGCACCTGCGTGGAATTACGTGGAAGATTCTTTGATCAGCATGAGGTGACTATTTTGCTCTGTGTGGAAGCTTAATATTAATACTCTACCAAGACAATGTGAAGTTGATCCTACTACACTTCACCGAATGTTGAGTGTAGACAACTTGATTGAGAGCGTCAATAACACGGTCACCATAGTCAAAAGCTGGAATATCAACTTGCAAGCTAGAGAACACTGTGAAGAAGCTCCTGAGAGCTTTGGGTTCTACTTTGCATTGCTCAACGAGCTTCGGAACATTGACAATCTAGCCTTCGACAAGCTAGTTTGAGGACTTCTTGAATATTTCCTTTCCGACGTCAGCTGTCAAGCAAAGTGAGTTCAGTAAGAATTAGAAGCCAGGTACGACATTGACTGTGATGATGAAGAAGAACGCCCCATAAAGCATCACCATCTCACAACACGTGAATATCGTGAGCATCTACGAGCCAACAATTCTCATTAGTGAGTCAAAGTTGTAATAACTCTTGAAATCAATAAATAATTTATTATTATTATTACAATGTCTGCTCCAAAGTTGCTTCTTTCCGATGTTTAGTTACTTAAAGGGCCCAATTTTGCCTGGAAAACAAAAATGAAGACAATCCTTTAGTTTGAAGGATTATGGGGCATCGTGACCAGATCGGTGCCCGTTCCCACTACTCCTGACGAATTAGTTAAATATGAGATGGCTAGTGCAAAAGCCTTGATGCTGATAATGCTTAGTATCAGTGACGATGTGCAACCACATGTTCAGAATGCGGACAAACCAAAGGAGGCCTGGGACAAGCTAGCAATAAGTTATGAAGCCAAAAATCAGATGAAGATTCTTCATCTTCAGTCAAAGCTGCACACCCTCTCTATGGGGTCAGATGAGAAAGTGGAAGAGTTTTTACATCACGTGGCTGAGCTGAGATCAGAGTTATTGGCACTTGGTGAAATGGTGGATGATAAACTTCTCGTCGCAATCACCTTAAGAGAACTCCCTTCTCAATTCTGAGTGTTCATTACGACACTAATGTGTCCAAATAAATAGTGACATTTGAAGAGCTTGTGAATTTTCTGCAGCAGAAGGAGGCCATCACTTCAGCCCAAGAGGAGTCTCAGGATAAATCCTTGTTCTCAAAGCCATATCATGGCCAGAAGAATAAGAAGGTTCCCCCAGAGAAGACAAATCAAGCGCAACCAAAACAACAATAGAAAGATCAAAAGTCAAAGAGGTGGTGTCACATTTGCAAAACCAACACTCATGACACTTATCACTGTAGGTACAATAGCTTGAAAAAAGGGTCTTCAAGTCAAACAAGCACATCAAGGCGCGAAGATTTTCAAAATTCCAAACGACGTCCCCATTGGAGAAAGCAAAAGGGACATCTCGCAGCCCAAGAAGACGATGAATATGATGAGGAGACATCAGAAGGAGCCCATTGTGGTAAGAACCTTGTACTTGTCTCTCAAACTTCTCAACCCATAAAGAAAGTTTGGTTGATAGACTTCGGTGCAAGCAAGCATATGTCAGGTGACAAGAAGCTGTTTGATTCACTACACGAAGAACCAACTAGAGATCGGGTTAGGATAGCCGATGACAAAGAATATGTTGCAGAAGGAATTGGAAATATCACCATTCCTCTAGGACCATGAAAACGTACACTTACAAAGGTACTATATGTTCTTGGCTTGACTAGTAACCTCTTGTCAGTTACTCAGCTGTTGAACCATCATCTTGAGGTAGAATTTCTCATTCAAAATGGCATTAAATCGGGCTTAATATCCAGACAAGGTACGGTTCTTGCTAAAGCATTTATAAAAGATAAGTTATTTATGGAAACGTGAAGGGTGATGCAATGTGCTTATGTACATGAAGATGCTTGCAATTCAAAGGGAGATCTACTGAGATTTCAACCCAACCACTGACAGTACTCCCTTAGAATAAGGTAGAAATAATGTGTAAAAGAAATGTTCAAGGAAAATACATGAATTGAATGTTAGAAATAAAAACACATTATGTGATCCATTTTTCCATATCTATCGCCCATGCATTATGGACATGAATGTAATTTACGTTTAAAGGGATGAAAATGTAAAAAATGAGGAAAACCCAATGAAAATTTATTTTCAGTTTCAAGCTTGAGTACTTGTAGGGGAATAGGTGATGCTTGAACAATAATTGATAATGGAGCCACTCTAGTAGTTGGGCATATGAGTGAAAGGTGTAGTTTATTTTACATTTGAAAGAGGGATTTTTAAATAAAACATGGGAATTTAATACATGTTTTTCCCACACCTATTCTTTTTTTAATATTATTCCTACCAAAATAATATATGGTATGTGCTCTACCTTATACAAAAATGCGGAAATGGTTCCATACATAATTGTGATTAGGGGTTTCATATGAAGTTGGGATTAGGGTTTCTATCTAGCTATAAGGGAAAATGATAGGGCTTGTCTCTATCCATAAAAGGAATGTTAGGACGTGTAAAAGGAATGTTCAAGGAAGACAAAGACTACACGGACTGAAGGTTAGAAATAAAAAAGTGAGAATGTATGCATAAAAGGAATGTTCAAGGAAGACAAAGACATGAATGTAAGGTCAAAAATACAAATTTGAGAATTAAATACATCCATGCCCCACACTTCTTTGATGAGTTAGATTGTTCTAACCCAAAAAAAATTGCTACGCACTCCAATTTTTTGTCTCGATCTCACTTGCAACGTGCACATGATTGCAATTTATGTTTAAAGATATCAAAATTTAAAAATGAGGAAAACCGAACAAATATTTTTTTTTAAATTTCAAGTTTAGCATCTATAGGAGAACATGTGATGCACGGAAAAACATTCATGATTGAGCCATGAAAGTTGTTGGTCATAAGAATGAAAGGTGGGTTTCATCTACCATTCGAAAGAGAGATTTCTAAATAAGAACATGGGAATCAAATACATGCATGTCCCACCCCTATTCCACAACTTAGTAAAAATGTGGGATTTAAATACCTGCATGTCCCACACCTATTACCCAACTTAGTAAAAACGCAGGAATTAAATACCTGCATGTCCCACACCAATTCCCTGACTTAGTTTTTTTCTTATCTAAATAATATATGCTATGTACTCCACTTTTTTGTCTCGATCTCGTCCTCATTATTCACATAAATGAAATTTGATCTTGCATGATATATTTCATCTTACATGATTTGTTTACGATAATCATAGTCCATATAAAAACTTTGGAGCTAGAAACACGGAAATTCCATAGAATGTAGCAGGTTGACATCAAAACCAAAATTTCAATAACATAAATAAGGACATAAAAAATTGAATCTTCACAAATTTATCAAGGTTATTTGCATTGCTAAAAATGATGTCAAAATACAAACAAATAAAAAATGATATAACGACATTGTACTAGAGTTTTATTCTATTTGAATATGCATGTTACATCCGAAATTGTGTGGGTGATCACTTAAAGATATTTGACAATCGATAAAATTTGCTAAGGAAGGTAAACATTCTTTAAAATGCAAAATGAAAAGAAAGGGTAATTTGTTTCATCACAACAAAGACTGAAGTAGTATCTCAAATGGGGAAGTCCCTATGGTCAAGAATTCTCGACCTCAATGAAAATGCAATATTATGAAGACATTTTAAATAAACATTTTACCATGATATACAAAAGGCCATAAAAGTAAACTAATGACTACTTGGACCAGTGGACCATTTGGAACAAATATCTCAACCTAATCTTGTTAAACAATGCCTTATATGTGTGTATGCGCAAAGAGAGCGGGCTGCAGGGTACCTGAAACTAAAAGTGTATCTTGACATCCCAGAAGCTATTTCCAATAAGGCATTTTCCTTTCCTCCCCACCATTAGCATTTATCTTATGTAGAGGTGCCTTTCCCTTGGTACTTTCCATCCATCATCTGCCATTCACAGGGCATTTTCTTCAGATGAGGAAGAAGATCACAACTCTAATAAAGAAGAAAACCAACATGCATGGAAACATAACCCACAATCACAAAAGAGAAATGTGATAGGTATGAACCATGATTTCATTTTCAGAAAGCCTAAATGTATTCAAGAGTATGAGCTTGCAGGAAAAGAACAATTCATTGATAAAAATCAAGAAATTAATTGGTGACCTAAAAAAAATGAAATGACAAGTAAAATCTTACATGTAAAAACATGCTACAATGGAGCACATTTTCAAATTTGATGATGAACAACACCATAAGGAGTTTGATGAGAGATGAGCTCAATTTGTTAGAGTCAAATCAAATATAGAGAAGTTGGATAAGAAAATAAAAGATGATCTGCAGAAACATAGTAAAGAGCTACAATCTTGCACGTAGAAAAATGAAAAAGATATACAATAGTACAAGGCTTGGGAAGCTAAATTTGTTATAACCAAATAAGGAAAAAAAAATTGACGAAGATGAACAAAAAAATAGCATATTATCTGCAGAGGGCAGAGGAGGAAGTGAAATCTTATACTAAAAAATTAAACAAAAATTTAATCTGTCAGAATCATTGCAGACACAATATGCTGCATTGCAACAAGATTTGGAATTTGTGTCCCATGGTTTCGAATATTATAAGGCCTAAGAGAGGTGTTTTGATGACGTGTGAGCTCAATGTGTTACACACAGAGCAAAAACACAACAAACACACACATGATCATTTTACTTTGATATATATATACATAAACATACACATAAATGTGGGGTATATATAGATACCTAATGTTGGTATATGACTAATTAATAGCTATGTTATTAATGTATTATGTGTTTATTGATTATTGTTATAAATCAGGCTCTTGCTTGCATATATTAACCCCCCCTTTACAAATTTTAACACCTTTGACTTTCTACTTACCATTCTGTTCATCCTCTTTGTCAACCTTGTGTTCTTCTTTGTTTAACCATATCTATTTTCTCTTTTTGTTTCCTCAACCTTCTTCATATAAATTTTCCTTCTTATATGGTACATCTTAGCAAAACCGTAATATTGCAATAAGAATTTCGCAGAAGTTTCCTACAACTAGAGTTCTAGTTAGTCTTGTCACTCCCCTTTTGTGGGATTGAAGTACCTAAATGAAATTTGTTTTGTGTGGCAAAGAAATACCATGCCAAACTCAATTTGATATCCATTCGTTATCTAGTCATGGGCAATTTATTTCCACCGTTGGCATCAACTCCGCCATTCGTATGGTCCGAGAAAGTTTTGTGAATAACGCCAACAACGCTGCTGGGACTACTGACTACTATTTTGTATTTGGTCTGCTCTTTCATAATGTGTTACGCGTAGTAAACGGACACAAACAAAATGACTTCCTCTGTTATAGGAAAGACCCACACCAAATACGCTGAACCCGGATTTCGGCGCTTTCAGAAAAGGAATAAGCATATACTTTCTCCAATACCCTACGTTTCTCTCTTATAAAAATGACTATGTGCATAATCGTGAATTGCCCCCCTTTTATTTTGCAAGAATTTTAACACTCTAACTTTCTATTGTGCCTTACAACTATTTTCATCCTCTTATCGACCTCATGTTTGTCTTTGTTTTACCCTATCTATGTCCTCTTCTTGTTTCTCTTTCTTCCTTTATTTTCTCTTCCTTCTCCATATAATTCTTCCTCCTTAAAAAAGTCATAATGCAACGATAATGGTTTTCCATAATCTTAACAAAATTGTAGCATTACAAATATACTTTTTCATACTATTAGCAAAATTGTAGCATTACAATAAAGGTTTTCTATAATTACATCGAAGTCATTTCCTTATTTGAATCAGGGTGGCTCATTCTGACACCACTCAAAGTATGGGATGACAGGGAGATAATCTTTAGGGATGTTGACATTCTGATACAATCATCACCGTCTACATATATATTGGTGGTAATTCCATGTTCTCCAACTCTACCGAATGAAACATCATCTGTCGATGGCTACTACCTTCCCCTGATCGCATCGTTTACATAAAGGTTTATGTGATTACGGCGTCATCTAGAACACGATGTCTTCTCAAACAGCATGGTGGTATCTGTAGGCATGTTTTCTAGCTTGTTCAAATCATCAAAGCCTATATGCTTCCTTGCAACTATGTAATTATAACTCCATGGTGCCTCACCCATAATATTGCTATCTAGAAGCATTATGCAAACTATGGGTTTATAGTAATCTTCGCCCGCATTATCTCCGAGGAAACATTTATCCCCATGCATATGGACCTTCCAAGACCTTCCAACGTTGTTCCCCACCTATGTGATTATTCATTTCACTAAGTTAATTTTTTTTTAGAAACGTGAAAATCTCTTTTTCTCTTTAGTGGTGTCTCCCATGGTGCCAAATTTAGGGAAGCAATTAACAACTTGAATGAAGGCACTATAGGTCTAGAAATTTGAGGTTGGGTAGCTGGCTTTGTTTCTTTGTTTCAACATTTCATTGAAAATTATTTCGGGTAATAATTGAGGCCACTTATGATCTTGATCTTGATAAGGAATCTTCCGCCTTGTAGAGGAGTGCATTGGCTTTGGAAACTAGTTCTGCAATATTGAGATGGGTCACCACACCATCTATATTTCCTGAAACAAATCCTGCCTACACAAAGTGCTCCACCCGCTTGGGATCCGTAATGATTTGCAAACACAGTTTTGGTTGTTCCAACTATAATACATATAAACACCATTAATAGCCACATATTGGCATACATGATTTCTCTGACATGTCGCTCATTGTGTGCATTGCTTGTGCCTCCATTCAACATTTGATTGGTATCTATAATGGGAGATTCATTATAAATTTCTATCAATCTGTTTTAGGCTGGTGAAAGGAAACGTACATTTTTTATGTTACATGCCACATTATTGGAATGCCAAGTGTTTAAAATCCCACATAGTGACACACTAGTTAAAAAATCACATCTCACATTAAGGGTTTTTGCTTCCTTTTTTGTTACACCTAAGGTGAGGTTAGATTTCAAATGTAGAACCTAATATATTTTTCCCATTATTTATTTTCTTCAATTATGAACAAATTGCCCTCACAAGAATAATATCAATGATATTGAGATGATAAAATTCTATGTGGGACATGCACATATTCAATTCGCACCCTTTTCTTTCAAACTTTAAGATCATATCTACATCTTATCTGTTTCACCGAATTGTTAACCGATTAATATAGATACGGAAAAGGTCAAGGAGGAATACCTAATGATTATGTAGTTGCTAGGTTGAGTGCACACATTATTGATTTTATCCAAGGTTCTTGTAGAGAATTCCTTTTTTTTCTGGGAAGGGACTACCTATAGAAACAAAACAAGACCACCAAATGATAATAAATAGCAAGGGTCAGAGGGACTTCCCAGCAAGGCTAGATCCGGGAAGTTTGATGCTTCCTCGAATGGTTGTCAATCCTCTGTTTAATACATTTTAATGAAAATAAATACAAGAAATGAAGTTCATATTGCTAACACTTTCATTTAGGTATCTCGAAACGTTATCAACAAAGTAGATTAAGAAAAGTATTAAATCTAAGCTAATCTAGCATAATACAATGTATGTTTCTGGTTGGGACATGTCACATGGTTGTCAGGTAAGGTCACAAAGGTATCTAGTAAGGTTTGGGTGGAATTTGGGTGATGTTGGAGGCAGTTTAGTGAAGGTTAGTAGTAAACAAAGAGACTGATGTCATTCTGGTGACCAATGCTGGTGAAGAGGGGAGACCGACGACGGTTTAAGGTGAGTGGCGTTGATAGGGGCAATCTGGTAGTAATTAAATAAAAGTTATTTTGGACTTCTCTATGATTGACAAAGAGAATGAAGGTAGGATGGTTGGGTTTTTAATAATGACAAGAAGACTCAGGGAAAGCATAGAGGTTAGGTACGAAGAGCCTGATAGCCGTGGGTGATAGGATGGGTAGATTTGTAAGAAGGTGGGGATTGGAGGAATGCAGGAAGGAATAAGATGTAATAACAAAAGATAATGAGCCTACACTTTAAGCAAGTACAAATTGATGAAAATCTAGTATACTTACTTGCATTTGTAGGTCTGGTAGGTGAAGGAAGGCAATAGTTGATCCGTGGAGAGCTTTTTTTGGTCAGTGTCATAGCAATACTCCCAGAGTGTGTCTTGTGAATATTCAAATGCCTTAGGACAAGCATCAGGTGCTTGGTGTCGGTCCTGTGGCTGATGTATATCCCATCGTCTGACTACTGAGAAGTCTATGATTCATACTTGAATGCAATAGAACTCTCTGAACTGAAAATGACCAACCTTGGTAAAGAGATATGAACGGGCATATAAGGTAACCGACATCGGTTGAGGGGTAACCAGTGTCGGTTTAAGGCGGGAAATCCTAGGTTTACCAAAAATATGAAGATCTTTACTTATTTTTGGTGTGATTATGATTGAGTCCACTTAGGGAAGCGGAGTTCACGTGAGAGAAGCTAGGAAGGTCATAGAAGAAGTCCAATTAGGTTCTAGGAATAGTCTCAGTTAGTTAGGTCAAGTGGTGACTCAACACTGGGAGTGATGACTTAGTGCTGAGAGTGATGAGTTGGTCATTGTGAGTTAAATGCCCCTAGAATAGATCCAGGGTGAGGTGTCTAGGTGATGTGTAAATTAACTTAATTAAAGTAATTAAATTAATTAATAATGTGAGGATGGACATTAATTCAATTATAAGTAATTAAATTAATACTAATGTGGGGTACATGGGTTATGGTTAGGTGAACACCTTACATTAATTGATTGAAAGGGGACCAAGGGGAGTGTGACCCAAATTTGCTGTGTACATTTACCCCTTTTTGTCGTGTAGCTTGTATTAATAAGCGACACCGACAAAAATATAAATTCTATGCTCCAGGTATGAGTGACGGTTAGGTTGCCCAAAGTGTGGGTGGAGGTGATCCCCCTGAACCCAGGAACTAATGAGATGTTAAACAGAGTCGGTGAGTGGTTTGATAAATGGGTAAGTGGTGAAAATGAGGGTAGGTGGGTTGTAGGTAAGGGTATGTTCATTTTTGGCAATGGGTAATGGTCATATTGGGTAATGGGTAACGACAATCGATCACACACACAAGTATTGATTGCAATATTGTACTAGGTGAAAGAGCTTGCAAACTCTATGTTATCAAAAGGGCAATAGGTTTATCCAAACAAGGTTGAAGTGATTTAGGTATTCAATGTATAAGATATGGTCATGAAGCACAATGAGGTTTGGTGTGGGATCGGGTAATAGGTTTTGTTCCATATCACCAAAGGTATGGTCGGGATAAACATCACGTCATTAGGCAAGGTAAGGTTATTAGGCTTAACAACACGGATAACAACATCGCAAGGTATAATGAGGACACAAATTCAAATGTCTCAAAAGGTGGTTCAGGTCAGGGTATGTATGTTAGGGCATTGGTAAGGCCACGGAATAGGCAAATAGTATGTCCCTAAATGTAGTTAAGGAAATGTACAAGTAGTGTAGGCTGGTGGGTAGCGTATAATAGGTATTGGAAAGGATAAAAGTTGTTGGATCAATAATGTTTTTAGGAAAAATAGGCATGGGGTGGGTCTAATGGGTATGTCAGGTGACCGATGTCGGTTATGGTGTAACAGACGTTAGTTATGGTGTAACCAATGTCAGTTGGCTAGGGCACGACATGACTGACATCGTTCATGTCGATATGGGGATAAAAAAGAAAAATCCGTGTTTTACGGATTCAGTTTGACTTTTCCACTTGTAGAAAATGACATAGGAGAAGTTAAGGAGTGGAAAACAACAGTATGAGATGATGAGCTAAGTTGGCGAGCCACGTAGCAGGTGATTGGTGAGTCCATGAGATCTATTTGATTGATTTGATTGGTTTGGCGGTGAGGAGTTGGCTTTGGCATGGCAAAGGTGAGAGAGGGGTCCGGTGGACCACCAGTGCAACAACCAGATGTGCCACCATGGAGATGGTGCCGAGATGAGGTAGGAGTCAATCTGAATCCGTCATTTTGTTGAAAATAGTTTGTTGAAATCAGTTTTGTTTAAAATTTGGGTGTAATGTGAATTTTTGAAATTATGGGTAAAAATGAAGAGGATTAGGGGTGGGAAGGTCCAATGTATGGTAAAGAGGTTTGGGAATGAAGCTAGGATAGGTTGGGTTTGTTAGAATAGGTTTTTATGTTGGTTTTTTGTGAAACTTTGAGAATGGGGGATGGGTTTTTTGGCCAAAATAGAGACCGACGTTGGTATTGGGTTGGCCGACATCGGTGGGATTTTGGCTGGCATCGGTCAAGGTTAGGGTGAACAACACTGGTCAAATAGGACCGATGACGGTTAAGGAGACCAATGTCGGTCACGATTAAGAGTAAATAATTGAAATAAGGGCTAGGTAGGAAAGTAAAATAGGCAAGGAAGGTGTAGGTGAAGATTTAGGTAGAGGGAAGAGAGTAAAATGTTATTTTGGAGATGTGGGATAGGTAAGTAGGTGAAATGAACTTAGATAATGGGTAATGATGATATAGGATAGTAGGTTTGCAGGTGGTTATTGTGTAGTGGGTAAGAGGTGATTTGAGGTGGTCAAGGCATGATAAGGCTGTGTTGGATGATGCAGTTGATGATGCGGGACATAGTACCACCCCTACAGGTATAAATGCATCCTAGTGTGACCACAAAGGAGTGGGAGCACATGAATGAGATTGGACTTAGTGATGTCCAACACTATAGGCATGTAGCCCGGGATCATAATTTGATGGTCGCTCACATTGATAGATTGGATTTCACGACCAATACCTTTCACTTACCAATGGGCGAGATGACTGTCACCTTGGAGGACGTATATAGGATCCTACATCTTCCTATTGTTAGGGAGCCAATATATTCCATTTCATCTGAGGCATCAGTGGACTTTATAGTGGCAGTATTTGGTGAGGCGATGGGTGAGCTAAGGTATCACAACACGAGTTTAAGCTATGGGGACATGTATGTGGCCTACCCATAGGAGACCAGGCTATTGATTTTGATGATGGTGACAGTAGGCTGTTTTGCATTGCCATATTCTGAGGGTGGTAGGTTTCCATGAGAACTGATGGGAGTGCTACAAGATATGATCGAGGAGCAAACACATTTCTCTTAGGCACCGACTTTCCTAGTTGAGTTGTATAGGGGGTGGCGTGTTTAGAGTTGGTTTTAGACGATGGGTACAAGTCAATGGATAGCCGAGGGTGGCGAGGGACACATATGATGTGTCATACTACATGCAATGATTGGAGGGCCTTTCGGTAGTTGATATCATGTGGAGGTCATATATTGACTATCCATCCTACAGAGGTATGGCTGAGGAGTTAGAATAGCTTCAGCTACTAAGATGGATATAGGGGCGACAAGCCGAGGAGCATGAGATTATACCTATAGACAGGGTTAGACGATAGTTTGGATTACAACAAGACGTGCCTCTAGCTTTCCCACAGTACCATAGAGATGATGTAAAGAGACCCATGTCACCACAAGGTCTGAGTGTTCCGACAGGGCAGGAGGATCAGGTGGTAGATAGATGGATTGACGGTGTGAGTGTTACTGATGGATACAGGTGGTGGTGGGTAACACATCTAAGGGTGACACCACCGAGGCCACGAAAACTTGATTTATCTATTTTCATAATGCAGAGGGATACATTACAGGGTCAAGTGGACGCCATATAGGCACATATTACAGGTTTGTAGGGACAGCTGACAACATCAGAGGCACAGGTGACCACCTTGCAGGCACAGGTGATAGCCCTACAGGCCCAGGTAGCACAGGCACATGCTCCCGCATAGGGCAGAGATAGGGATGGAAGTCAGATAGCCACCCTACTGGCATAGGTGATAGGTTTACAGGGCCATTTGGCCATGGTACAGGAACAGGTTGCTGCCTTATAGGCTAAGGTTGCTGCACAGTTACCAATGTAGGCACAGGGATAGGGTCCCAAAGTACAAGCACTTGCACCAGGATAGAGTCCCATGGCACAGGAAGAAGAGAAAACATCAGGATAGGGGTTGAGGCCATTATTAGTAGGGTAGAGTTTAGAGGTTACAGTGAGACCCATGACAACACCCCAGAATGTGTTGATGGCGAGGTTCAAGGATGCTTTTAACGAGGCTCACTATTATCAGGATCATCTAGTCACCGCAAGTATTGATGTCCCTTCATATGCTCAGTACAGAGCCCTGCAAGAAGCCAATGAGAGGATGAGATCCAGGACTCACAGTTCTGGTAGCACATGGGATCGTCGACCCCGGAGACAGGGTCATGGTGAGGTTACGAATGCTCAGAGACTGGGCCTGAGAGAGGGCTAGGAGGAGGAGACATGTGAGACTAGACAAGAGGGTATCATGTGGGGTAATGATTAGTCACTATATGTGACATTGTATGATCATTGTGATTTTGGATATATATACCGGCCTGTGTGCCGAAGACGTGAGATTGATATGAGAGTTTTTGAGATACTATTATTTATTTGTATCTGTGTATATATGTATTGATACACAAACTCTCCCATTTATATAGTTGATAATGTTTATTGGATGGATGATGTACTTGTTTTTAATTTCCATTGTTATTGTGTATTATGAAAAATACTTGAATTAAGCAAGATTGAGTCAAGGTCATGTAGGCATGATGGTCTCTAGGTGACTTAGGTAGTCGAGGTCATATAGGCATGATGGAGTCAAGGTTATTTATGTTGAGTTGTGAAGCTTAATTAATTCATTTTAGCATGTAATTGGAACTTGCTGGAAAATACAGTAACCGACATCGGTTAAGGTCAGACTGGCATCGGTCAGGTATGACCGACATCAGTCAAGAAAGTAAGGAACTGGCAGCGGTTAGGTAGAACTGGCGTTAGTTACCTGTGTGAAGAAGTATTAATTAACTCTCGAGAATTATATCTATTTTTAGCATTAAAATGGATTTATTAATTGTAATTGCATGGCTAAGTGCCCTAAGTCTATAAACGAGTATATAAGCATAAAATCTAGGGTTTAGAAGTAAGTGTATGTATCATAATTACAAGATAATCATGTGAGAGAGAATTCTTGGTGAAGAAGCAAAATCTTGATGGAAAGAAATTAATGAACATCTGAGAGGTGTGGAAGATTGTAAATCTTCATTATATATCTTGTCAAAGCTTTGTGTTGGTGTTCAAAATTGTCTCGCCCCATTTTGTTGTCCTTGTTTTTTCCCTAAATACTTGAAGAAAAATGAATAGATGTAGCCTAGAGAAATGAATTTCAGCCTTGTAACATTTCTAAATTCTTTGTCCTTGGAGAAACTGTTATCTCCGAGCTCAAATGGTCATTTTCTCCATTTTACGATTTGACGGGTGTTTTTCCCAGTCAAATTCACATCCTTGCATCAACAAGAAATGTGGCCTCTTTTGGTTGAACGCGGCTCAGCGAGGCACTCTAAAACTCTATGGATCACCTTGACCAAAAACTAGTCCACGTGGAGGAACGAAACTCATTTGAGGATTTTCTTTTTGGTTCAATTTTGGAGCTGCGCCTGGAGGACACATGGAGGTCTCTGCTGCTCTGATTTGACTTAGAAAATTTTTTATGTAGCTAATACAGTTTGGCACGACAGGGACATGTGGAGCCCTAGGACACGTGGAGGAACTGCACATGTTTGGAGGCCCACCCTTGGGTTTCATTTTAAAGAGGCGCCAGGAGGACATTTAGAGGCCTTCGCTCACTTTACATTTTTCTTGGACTTTTCAACGGCCAAAGGAGATTGCATCAGACCCTGACACATGGCACCTTCCATGGATCTTCAAGCCTTCAAACAAATTTTTTTGGGCCGAGACACGTGGTGAGCCCACACTCATTAAGGATCTCAACTTTTGGGGACCTTCTTAAGATGCGCCATTGTGACACATGGTAGTTTGAAAAGTCAAAGGGTGGGGAGGCGAACCATCGGGGGCAATTTGGTTTTTTTCCCCTTGATATGTAAATGACTAAAAACATCAAAATGGCCCTCAGGGCCGATAAAGGAAATAGTCAATATTTTGCCCTGATCAACGGCGGTAGGGCGGAACTATGGGGAAAACTTGGAAAATTTTCCCTTTTCCAAGAAGGAATTAAAATGGTAGAATTTGGCCGCGGTTCACTGGGACCCTCCATAGGACATGTGTCAAGCTCATTTCCCAAGGGCGGAAGTGTGGAGCAAAATGGAATATTTTTCCATTTTTCCAAAAAAGTTGTAAAAATTCAAAGGAAGCCCCCGAGCTTGTTTTAAAGTTAAATCTTCCATGTGGATGGCCCGAATTCAAAGTAAAGATCAACGGCAACTGTGAGTCTGAAATGTGATTTTCCCCTATTTTTACTGAAACATGCTTGGAAGTGCGAGTTTTCATGATTTCTTGGTATTTCCTACACGCCAAATAGAGGGGAGTTAAATTTGATATCTAAGTTTGGTGGGAGAGATCTGAAGACATCTTTCACCATTAAAGTGGTTTGACTCTCAGGCTCAATCTATTTTTATTTTTTTCTTCTCTTGAGCACACAAGGCACTAGATTTGACAGATTAGGGGTGGAAGTGGTTGGCGAATTGAAGGAAGAGTGTTTCACCAAATGAAGGAGTTGAATGCTGAGATTTTGAAGAGATCTACCCCATGAGCACCTGACAACTTTTATAGATCTGATTATGGGAATCATGATCAAAATCATGGAGAGCACTGGTACACTTAATGTTCTTGTCTTTTGGGGAAGAAGGGGCTCTGTTGTAAATGTTATAAATGGCACAAATTTTTCATGCAAATTTTTAGAGGTTGGAGTGTTAGAGGTCGAAGAAAATTCCCAAGGGGAAAATTTGACAAAGCCTGTCTTCTGAGAAGTCATCTTAGAAGTCTATATATCTCTTTTGTATTAAGTTTGATTATGTTAAGGTGGTTGCAAGTGTACAACCATTGACAAGCTCTAAGATTGTTCTAAGAAACATTACCCTGCTGATAAATTTAATCAAACTCGAGTTATTCTGTGTGGATCTTATGCAAAATGTGTTTGTTTTACTTTTGAAAACATAAAAAGGAACCCTAATGAGTCACTACATGATTTCAACACAAGGTTTAATAAGACCTTAAGGAGATTTCCTATTAGGATAAGGCCATGTGATGAGTCATGTTTGATCAAATATATTGATGCATTTGATAAAAAGGCTACACATTACTTAAGAGACAAAAACCCCACAAATTTGAGGCAGGACTTCACCATGGCTCTACAAATAGAGAACAACATCAAGGCAATTGGAAAGCCTCCAAAAAGGAAAGGTGTAAATTTGGTTAACCCAGAAAAACCCCAAACAAGCAAGGCTGCAAATTTGGAAGAGGTTGTGAAAACTTTGGTAGGGGTTGTCAAGGAAATTTCCTACGAACTAGCCTGGGATGAGAAGGGAATTAGGCAGAGCTCACAAGGTCAACACAAGCAGCAAGGCCAAGACAGGTTCACAAATCACCAAAGATCTGATGATAGAGGCAAGGGACCTATTGGATTTCAAAATAAGCAGTCCCAGGCCAGGGAGAAAAAATGATGCCTGATCCTTTGGCTACCAGAGTTGTTGTTGTGGAGGAGACATATGTCATTGATTGGTGTGAAAAATGTTTCATGCCTCATGCTCCTTGTGAAGAAGATCAGCAAGAAGAAGAAGAGCCATCTGATGATGATAATGATGATGATGTCTGCATGATGGGTTGTTCCATGAGCTCACAGCAAGGGGTAACTTCAACTAAGGTGATAAGTGCCAAGACTGCTGCCACTTTTTGGGATTGCATTCGTAGGGTAACTATTCTTCCTCCCTCTCATACTTTAGAGGTAGATACTGTAAAAGCTTTTGAATTTCCCAGTAATGACTTTGAATACTTAAGGGATTTAATTATAAAGAAGTATGATGGAGGAATCCCTTATGAGGAAGATAGACAGTTACTGACGAATGTTGTGGTTGCTCAAGAGAAGGAATATAACACAAAAAGTAAGGCTGTGAAAGGGGCAGGGCCTCAAGCCAAGCCAAAAGCTCCCTTACTTTCAAACATCCGTAAAGAGGCTCCCAAAAAGAACACATTTTTCAAAATCTCTGTAGTTCCAAACAAAAATCATACCCCTCTTCATGCCCAAGCTGTCAAAGATCTTGTACCACCTAGTGAGTGTGTCAGTTTTCCTTCCAATGTCGCCTTGCCAAAGTCTTTCCCTTATGATATTTCCCAAGCCTTGATTCAAATCAAGATCTCAGTCCCAATTGCTGAGTTTCTTAGGATCCTTGAGAACAAGAAGAGGGCATTGGAGTATTTTGGACTGAAAGAGGAGAAGACTGCCCTAGGTAGAAACATAAACATTGTGGATACCCCACCAGTCATTGAAGAACCAAAAGCGCCACCAACATCAGAAGAGATAGATGAACCACTTGAGGTTTATTTGGGAACACCTTTGGTAGATTCTCATCTGAATGTGGATCCATTCTTCACCACTCTGATCATTAGAGATAGATTGCTACACAACTGTATGTTTGACTCAGGGGCATCATGCAATGTTATGCCTCTAGAAGTCATGAATGACCTAGACATCAGGGTAACAACAACATATGGGAAGTGTACTGCTATGGATTCCAGAGAGGTGCCAGTGGTGGGATGTGTGAAGGGTTTGGTGGTACAACTTACAACCTATCTAGGCAAAAAAAAAAAACTTGATGTTGTCATTGTTGACTGCTCAGCCAAGTGGGGCATGCTATTGTCTAGAAAATGGGTTACAAGTGTTGGTGGGAGTGTCCAAATGGACATGTCCTATGATAGAATTCCAATTTAGCGAAGCCTTGTTAAGTTTTATGGGGAAAAGAATATGTTGCACCTTATTGAGGATCCCAACAATGCATCCTATGAGGTATTGTACACAAGTGTTGATGCAGATAACTTTGTAGGGTTTGCTGATGGAAAGGAGCACAAGATTGAAGAATGCAAATGACTTGAACAAACAAGCTCTCCTTGGACTCTATTGTTTGATGGAGTTTGCTCCAAGTTTGGGAATGGTGCTGGTGTTGTTCTGCTTTCTCTAGGTCAAGAAAAATTTGTTTTTTCCTTTAAACTCAATTTTGAGTGCACTAACAACATTGCTGAGTATGAGGCACTGTTGTTGGGTTTAAGAATTTCTTGGAAATATGGTGTCAAGGACATCATTGTCAAAGGAGACTTCGAATTAATAGTAAAACAGGTCAGAAAACTGTATGCCACAAAAAATCAATGAATGAAACAATACAAGCATGCAGTGTGGGATTTCATTGAGATGTTTGATTCATTCAACATTGTGCACCATGATAAGAGGTTAAATGACTTGGTAGATAAACTTGCAATGTTGGGGTCTTGTTTTGACAATTTTGCAGTGTCCCCATATTCTGAATATGATGTGGAAGTGTTGACAAGACCCTCTATCCCTAACAACATCAAACACTAACATGTATTTGATGATGATGCTCAGATCAAAAGATTTATGCAGAACAAGAGAGAATTTGTTGATCAATACATTGAGTTGGAGCCATTGGTATGTGCAACAGAGGGGAAGGAAACCCTGTTTGGCAAGGGCATCATCCAACTAAAGACTAATACAATTCCTAGAGGGCTGGTTGCTCTTGAGTCCAATTTTGATAATGCTGATTGCATTATGAATAGGCATATGGCAGCCTCAAGGGATGTTGAGGAGCATGATCTTGGGAAAATTTTGTTAGGCAACAATCTCAACAATGAGGAGAAACAGTCCTACATCTAATTGTTGAAAAGGTATCAGGATTGCATGGGTTAGACCTATTCTGAACTAAAAGCATACAGAGAGGACCTGTTTCAACATGAGATTCCCTTGGAGTCTAATGCAAAGCCATTCAGGCATAAACATAGGCCAATCAATCCATTCCTATCTCTTAAGATGCAAGAGGAGCTGAAGAAACTGAGATATGGAGGGATTGTTAAGCCCACAAGGTATTCCTCTTGGGTTGCAAACCTAGTACCAGTCAAAAAGAAGAACGGTGACATCAAGATGTGTGTGGATTTCAGAAACTTGAACAGAGCATCAATGAAGGATAATTATCCTTTACCAAACATGGAAAACATGCTGCAACTAGTGACTGGTTCTGAGCTACTTTCTACCCTGGATGGTTTCTCTGGTTATAACCAGGTTGTGGTGAAGGAATAAGAAAGAATTAAAACAACCTTTACCACTCCTTCGGGGACTTATGTATATGTTAGGATGCCATTTTCCCTAATGATTGTTGGAGCCACTTTTCAAAGAGCAAAGAATGTTGCTTTTGCTGGTTACATCAATGAGTTTATTGCAGTGTATCAAGATGATGTAACTGTATTTTCTAGGAAGAGAAGTGATCATCTGCTACACTTAGAAAAGATGCTGATAAGATGCAGAGAATATAGCATTTCACTCAATCCAAAGAAGTGTCATTTTGGAGTGCAAAAGGCAAAATTTCTTGGTCACATTGTGTCACAAGAAGGGGTGATAATTGATCCAGAAAGGCTAGAGGCCATCAGCAAGGTCCCGATTTTAAGGACCAAGAAAGGGATTTAGTCCTTCTTTGGGCAGATAAACTTCATCAGAAGATTTATATCAAACTTTGCTGAGTTAACCATTCTAATCACTTCCATTTTAAAAAAGGATCATACCATCAAATGGGAGGAGGCCACCATCCAAGCTTTCAATGGGATTAAAGAGGCACTAAAGCATGCACCTATTTTGTCAGCTGTAGATTATAAGAAGCCCTTTCAACTGTTCTCTTTTGCTTCATAGAACACTATTGCTTCTATCATGCTGCAGAAGGATGATGAAGGGGCTGAGAGGCCAATTTCCTTTTTTAGTAAGGCATTGTAGGGGGCTGATCTAAAATACACTATTATGGAGAAGCAAGCATTTGAATTAGTAAAAGAAACAAAGGTTTTTAGGCCTTATATTCTAAGTTCTATATGTTCCCCACACCATGGTCAAGGACATCTTATCAGAGGTGGAAGTCTCAAGCAAAAGGTGCATGTGGGTGAACAAGTTGTAAGAATATGAAATGGATATCCAAACCATGAAGCTGGTGAGAGCTTTGGGCCTGGCTAAGCTTATGGTTGAGAGCAACTTGCAAACTATTGAGGTAAATGAGGTAGAATAAGGTAGGGTAGATGTTTTTCAAACATTGATGAGTTCTGAGTGGTACAAAGATGTAATTTTTTATCTCAAACATCTAAACTGCCCTGAGTATTTAAGTTAGAACTAGAAAAGATCCCTTAATTTGGCTTCCCAAAAATACATCATTACTGATTATGGGTTAGCTTGGAAGAATCCAGATGGAGTCCTCTTATGGTGCATTATTGAAGAAGAAGCCCCCAAGATAATTTCTGATCTCCATGGAGGAGTTTGTGGGGGGAATTTTGTTGCAAGAGTCACAGCACACAAGATCCTCAGGGTTGGTTATTGGTGGCCAACACTTTTCAAGCATACAACTCTTTTGGTTAGAAGATGCTAGAGTTTCCAGCACTTTTCTAGAATACTGAAAACTTTAGGCTCCCTTCCTTTGCATCATGTATCAATTGAAGCCTCATTCAAGAAATGGGGAATGGATTTCATTGGTGAGATTTCAAACCCTTCAAGTGCTGGCCATAAGTGGATTCTTGTAGCCACTGATTACTTTACTAAATGGGTGGAGGCAATCCCCACCAAGAAGGCAACACACCAACTTGTCATGGACTTTGTGCTAAACAACATCATCTGGAGGTTTGGGGTTCCAGTCAAGATTGTAGCTGATAATGCCATGAGATTCAGAGCTAAACCTTTGGTGGAAATGTGCAAAGAATATGGGATCAACTTGACATATGCATCTAATTACAAACCCCAAGGAAATGGACAAGCTATGTCCAGTAATAAAAACCTGCTGAAGATTATTAGAAGAACCTTGGAGTTAAATAAGAGAAAATGGGGTGAACAGCTGAAGTTTTTTGTTTGGGCTGATAGAATCACTGTTAAAAGAGCCACTGGAAAGAGTCCATTTGAGCTAGTGTATGGAACTCAAGCTCTGTTGCCCTTGCATATGCAATTATCCTCATATCAGTTCATTCAACAACTAGAGGATCAAGAAGTAAGTCCTTATGATGCTCGCATTAACCTGATTGTTGAACTTGATGAACAAAGGAGAGCATCCCACTAGAGGCATGTAAAGTTCAGAGAAAAGCTGAAGAAGTTATTTGACAAGAAGGTCACTCCCAGAGCTTTCAATGTTGGAGATCTTGTGCTACTATGGGATAACATTCATGAAGATAAGGAAAAGCATGACAAGTTTGACTCATTATGGGTAGGCCCTTACTCCATTGATATCAGAATTGGAGAGCATACCTTCTTTTTGAAGGATTTAGATGGTGAATTGCTTGAGCTACTTGTTAATGACAGACATTTGAAGCATTTCTTGGATTGATTCCCTAGGATCAAGGTTAAAAAAATTGTACAATGTGTAGTTTGTTGTTTATTTCCTGTCTTTTGTGTTTTCACTTGTCTTGGTCCTTGGTGACTTGTTTTTGCTGGTTTCTTTGTTTGTTTTTGGAAGATGGATCTGTTTCTCTTCTCTGCAAGTTGAATCCTTTGCCCAATGTATATTATTGGCACTTGGTCTATTGTTGTTCTTGTGTCACTCACAAGGAGTTCCCATCCTCGAGTCAGAGCTGATGTTGGTGCTCAAAATTGTCTCACCCCATTTTACTGTCCTTGTTGTTTTTTCCCTAAATACTTGAAGAAAAATGAATGGATGTAGCCTAGATAAACATATTTGAGCCTTGTAACATTTCTAAATTCTCTGTCCTTGGAGAAACTGTCATCTCCAAGCTCAAATGGTCATTTTTCTTCATTTTATGGTTTCATGGGTGTTTTTCCCAGTCAAATTCACATCCTTGCATCAACAGGAAATGTGATCTCTTTTGGTTGGATGCAGCTCAGCGGGGCACTCTAAAACTCTATGAATCACCTTGACCCAAAACTGGTCCACGTGGAGGAACAACGCTCATTTGAGGATTTGTTTTTTGGTTTGGTTTTGGAGCTGTGCTTGGAGGACACGTGGAGGTCTCCGCTACTCTTCTTTGACTTAGAAAAATTTGTATGCAGCTAATACAGTTTGGTGGGATAGGGACATGTGGCGAGCTCGGGCTCATTCAGGGTCTCAAAATTGGGCACGATTTTGAAATTGCACCATGGAGACACGTGGAGGCTTCCGCTGGGTCTTCCCATACTTAGTATTTTTTCAAAAATTTTTTTGGAGGCTTGGGACACGTGGAGGAACTGCGCATGTTTGGATGCCAACCCTTGGGTTTTATTTTAAAGAGGCGCCAGGAGAACATTTGGAGGCCTCCGCTCACTTTGCATTTTTCTTGGACTTTTCAATGGCCAAAGGAGATTTCCTCAGACCCTGACACGTGGCGCCTTCTGCTGAGCTTCAAGCCTTCAAACAAATTTTTCCGGGCCAGGACACGTGGTGAGCCCGTGCTCATTTAGGATCTCAACTTTTGGGGACCTTCTCAAGATGCGCCATTGTGATGTGTGGCAGTTTGAAAAGTCAAAGGGTGAGGACGTGGATCATCGGGGGAAATTTAGTTTTTTTGCCACTTGATATGCAAATGACTAAAAACATTAAAATGGCCCATAGGCCTGATAAAGGAAATAGTCAATATTTTGCCCCGATCAACGGTGGTAGGTGAGGAAAACTTGGAAAATTTTCCCTTTTCCAAAAAGGAAGTAAAATGGTAGAATTTGGCCATGGTTCTGCTAGGACCCACCTTAGGACACGTGTTAGGCTCATTTCCCAAGGGTAGAAGTGTGGAGAAAAATAGATTTTTTTTTCCATTTTTCCAAAAAAGTTGTAAAAAGTCAAAGGAAACCCCCAAGCTTGTTTTAAGGTTGAATCTTCCACGTGGATGGCCCAAATTCAAAGCAAATATCAATGACAACTGTGAATCTAAAATATGATTTTCCTCCATTTTTACTGAAACACACCTAGAAGTGCGAGTTTTCATGTTTTCTTGGTATTTCCTACATGCCAAATAGAGAGGGGAGTTAATTTTGATATCTAAGTTTGGTGGGAGAGATCTGAAGACATCTTTCACCATTAAAGTGGTTTGACTCTCGAGCTCGATTTGTTTCTCTATTTTTCTTCTCCTTAGCACACAAGGCACTAGATTTAACAGATTAGGGGCGGAAGTGGTTGGCGAATTGAAGGAAGAGTGTTTTACCAAATGAAGGAGTTGAATGCTGAGATTTTCAAAGAGATCTACCCCATGAGCACCTGACAACTTTTATATATCTGATTCTAGGAATCATAATCGAAATCATGATGAGCACTGGTACACTTATTGTTCTTGTCTTTTGGGGAAGCAGGGGCTCTATTGTAAATGTTATAAATGGCACAAATTTTTTGTACAAATGTTTAGAGGTTGGAGTGTTAGAGGTCGAAGAAAATTTCCAACGGGAAAATTTGACAAAGCCTATCTTTTGAGAAGCCATCCGAGAAGCATGTATATCTCTTTTGTATTAAGTTTGATTGTGTCAAGGTGTTTGCAAGTGTACATCCATTGAAAAGATCTGAGATTGTTCTAAGAAAATTTCCCCTGTTGATAAATTTAATCAAACTCGAGTTATTCTGTGTGGATCTTATGTAAAATGTGTTTGTTTTACTTCTAAATGTCTATAAATAGTTTTCTTTATTTCCTGTTGAAATCTTGTATCAAAATCTATCTTGATCACACAAATCTCAATCCTTGTGATAGTTTAGTGGTATCTGCAATCTCATTTCACAGGAGAGCTTTCATCTGGGAGTGAAATAAAGGATTTAAAATCACTTTTCTTTCATTTGTTGATAGAGATTGTTTGTAAGCCTCTGGGTGTACCTCAGGCATGATTGATCTTAGATATTGATGTTTTATTAAGTATTCTAACTTGATCCTTCATGTTAAAATCTCACAAATTGTGTGAAAAAGTGCAAATCTGGGCCTCCATTTGAGTACATATTTTTGTTAAAGGAACATTTTAGCTATTTTGAAGCATTCTATTGTTTAGACTTTCCATTTTGTAATAACTCTAATTTTTTTTGGTATAATCAAATTTATCCTGCTCCACCTCCTACCAAAAGTTATTTAAAAATAACTAATCTTACCCACACTACCCATATTTGTCATGTGTGTATATAAATGCATAAATTTTACTACCAAAACATGCTGAAACAATCAGGATTCTAAATGTCTTTAGTAGCCTGAACCTTGCCTAGAGAATATCTCCACTATATAGAGTGATAACTCGTGAGAGTTAGATTTTATTGCATTGATCATATTCTCCCCAAAGTCTCTTTAACAGCTCTATCAGGAAGGACATCTCCATCTCCTCCATAAAGAACAGGCTATAAAAGGGATCTCTTACCTTGGTTGAAAGGCACAACCTAAAATAGTTAGGATAGATCAAATCCTCTTGAGGGTGCTATCCATTTCTCTACATTTGAGTGACTAAGGGCTAGTTAGATGCCATCCCTGACTACGAAATGACTCATCATGATCTATCTGTCTCTAAGCTTCCTGATAAACCTATCATGCTGCTCAGACTTTGAAGGAGAATCAATTTGGGTACCAACACTTTGGATAATAAATTGGCATGTTTCTTGGTGAATGTAGCCCACACTGGGTGAACGATGTTAAATTTGTTGTTGATTTATGTCTCTTGTTTTGTATATTTCTTCTGGTAGAATATTCACTTTTATTTTCATGTATGCTTAAATCTGATATATTGTCTGTACAACCATTGTGTTAATCCCAACAACTGGTATCAGAGCTTTTTTTGAGGGTTTTGTGTGTTGATAGATTTACTCACAGAGGGTTTTCTGATTGAGTGGGACCTACAAAAATGGCAGAAGAAAATAAATACAAGGTAGAGAAGTTTGACCGCTGAAATTATCAATTATGGAAGATGCAGATTGAGGATTATCTGTATCAAAGAGATTTGTACTTACCATTGGATGAGAAGTCTAGACCTACAAAGATGATTGATGAAGAAAGGAAGATTGATATAAAGGCTTTGGGATCTATAAGATTGAGCTTGGCAACATTCGTGGCTTCCAATATTACAGAAGTGGCTTCTACAGTAGACTTAATGAAATCTCTTGCTAATTTATATGAAAAACCTAGTGCTTCAAATAAAGTTTATTTGATCAAGAAACTATTTAGTTCTAAGATGCATGAAGGTGAATCTGCCTCTAGTCATTCCTAAATGATTTCCGATCTGATTGTAAATTAGTTATAAATCAGTTGCAATAATCATAATATTTTGATGAAGTAAAAGCACTTTTATTCTTATGTCCTTTCCCTGATAGTTGGGACAAATTGGTAATGGCTGTTAGTAATACATCATCTGCTAATAATATTTTGAAGTTTGATGATGTGGTTAGTATAATCTTGAATGAAGGAATTTGCAAGAAGAGTACAAAGGAAACATCATCTAGAAATGCTTTGAATGTAGAAAGTAGGGGCAAGCAGAAGGAGAGATCCAAGAGTAAGAGTAATGGGAAATCAAAGTCAAGGGATAAAAGATCTAAATTCAGAAGTAAGAGAATTACTTGTTGGAAATGTGGAAAGAAAGGACATGAAAAGAAAGATCGCTGGTCAAAGCATCGACAGAGTCACGATAACCAGACAACTCGGTAACAGAGTCTAGGGTTCCCCTTGCATATCATCTTAGGTAATGCAAGGGGCTCTTATTCCTGCTGCCCCTAGTAGACATTGACATCAGTGGGATAGATCAGGAATCTATCCCATTGCAACCACCTAACAGGTTTCCCTTCAGAAAGTTCCCCCTCCTCCCTCTCATTTTTGGGCACACTCAGAAGGAGGTGGAAAATGAACCTTGAATAGTATCCCACTAGTAAAGGGGAAATTTTAGATTACGCAATGGACTTACAGTTGGGTATTGAAATCATGATGAGGCTATGATGCCAAGCCTACTTTATGAATCTTATTTTGCTAGGGCTTAATATTTTGTTCTTTTAATCTCCTAGGATTAGCCATGATTCATTTTCATAGTGAGACTCTTGGGGCATGCTTCCTACCAACAATTTTTTTGTTGCAAGAGGTAAGAATAGGAACATTATATTTATCTACATGTATTACTAATACCTTTTCTGCATTATCTACTTCAGATTCAGATGCATGCATGTGGCGTAATCAGTTGGGTCATATGAGTAAAAAAGGAATGCATATCTTAAATGCTAAGGCTAAGTTATCAGATTTGAAAGATTTAGATCTTGATTTCTATGAGCATTGTATCATTGGAAAGAAAAAGAGAGTGGGATTTCTCAAAGTTGGGGCAACTAAGAAGGAGTAGAAATTGGATCTTGTACACTTAGATGTGTGGGGAATAGCTTCAGGTAGCTTCTCATGGAGTTATCCCTAATATTATGTTACTTTCATTGATGACCTACAAGAAATAATGTGTTTATTATATTAAACGTAAATCTGCTGTTTTTGAGATTTTAAAAGATGGAAAGCCCTTGTTGAGAATTGAATCAAATTTAAGTTAAACTGTATTAGATCTTACAATGGTGGTGAATAGCTGTAGTAAGGAATTCAATGATTATTGTTCAAGTGAATGAGACTACATAGAGAAATGTAACGGATTCCAAGAACACCACAAGAGAATGGTGTTGCAAGAAAGAATGAACAAGACAATCATGGAACTTGCTAGAAGTTGAGGATACATTCTGAGTGATTGTCAAATTACATCAATTTTGGGCATGAAGCAGTCCATAGCAATAGTTTATTTTCTATTCATTCGTAGGTTACCTTCAAGTTCACTAGATGGAGGAATACCAGAGGAAGCTTGGACTAAAAAAGGTAGATCTTTCTTTTCTTAAATTTTTTGGTTCAGAAAGTCTTTTGTGCATCTTTGATAATGAAAAATAGAAAAAAAATTGGATGCAAAATCCAAGAGGTGCACTTTCATTGGTTATGGATAATGTAATTTTGGTTTCCATTTTGGGATTTAGATAATTCTAAAATTATTAGGAATCGTCATGTTGAATGGAATGAAAATGAGAATGGTACATGGATCAAATGTTTGGTACCCAAGGATTCTAAAATTGAAAAGTTTATTGATGAAAATGAACTCTCAGGTTCTAAAGAAACACTTACATAAATACACAGCAATGTGAGATCCTAGTGAAAGAATGAACCGTTTATGGTTACAGAAGATCCAAAGTAGACATCAGTTAGCAGAACCGATGTCAGTTAGAGGTGACCAGTATAGTCACTATCATATTATGATACTGATGTGCAGGATGCCCAGATAGATCCTCTATACCCCAAACTCCCGTGATAAGGTCAGAAAGTGTAATAAATCCAGAAATATTTACACCTTGTATATATTATTTATTATTTACTGATAGACCTTGGTGAATATTATTCTCATTTGGAAGAAGCAAGCAAGATAAGACCAAATTTAAAGTGGGAACATAACATGGATGAGGAGATGGAATCCTCGGAACAAAACCAGACTTGGGATTTGGTTAAGTTGCCAGAAGGTAAGAGAACATTGTAGTACAAGTGGGTTTTCTGGATTAAGGAAGAAAAGGGTGAACATAAAAGGTACAAGGCAAGACTTGTAGTAAAGGGATTTACACAGAAAGTAGGTATTGACTTTGGTGAAATATTTTCTCATGTTGTTGGGGATGAATTCTAATATCCGTACTGTATTGACTTTAGTTGCAGTATCTTTTCTTTGAATGTAGAGAAACTAGATATGAAGATGAATTTCCTTCATGGTGATTTGGATGAAGAGATTTATATGCAACAGCCACTTGGGTATGAAGTCAAGAGTAAGGAGGAATTAGTGTGCAGGTTGAAAAAGAGCCTATATGGGCTCAGGCAATCTCCAAGGCTATGGTACATGAGGTTTGACAGTTTTATGCATGAGCATGGTTTCTTGATATGTGAATCTGACCATTCTGTTTATTTCAAGAAAATTTGAAAATGGTCTAGAGCTATATTATTTTGTTTACTGTATTTTGGATGATATGCCTTGCAGTATCTAGTATTTAGGACATTGGCGATAAGCTTAAGAAGCCTTTAGCTTGGGCCAACATTTGGATATGAAGGATTTAGGATTTTTCTTGGGAGATATGTTTCCTTGACCTGCAACTACATAGGGAGTTGGAAAAACAAGAAGTTGACATTTAGTGTCAAGGGTGGGTAATTTTTATGCAATGGATTGTTCGATGCATCCAAGGTTCAAGGAAGTGTGGAAAGTGCAAAACTTGTGGCATGGGATCAAATAAGGATGGACGCTTACAACCACCCTGCATGCAAAGGAATCAGGGTTTTTCAACCTTCTTATTGTTGTGGTCAACCTACATTACAAGTTGTTGGCCCCTATGGTCTCTTACAAGTTGGAAGTCTCATGTAAATAATGGGATTGTATCAGACCATGGCATTACACAGGAAAAGCGATGGCTTGTGAGTAGATATATGGTCTAATCCAGGTAACCATCATTCCCTATTAGTCCAATGGTTACTCAGAGTTTTTAGGTATGGGATAAGTGTAACATGTAGACATCCCATGGAGGTTCCTGCGCTAAAAATTTTCATTACGTGGCTATGCTGATTTACACAATGGCTAGAGATCTGGATTCTGTAGGAGGAACTCTAAATCCTTGTTCTATTTTCCTACAGCTTAAAGGTCGATATCGGCTAACCAACCAAGATCAGGTCGACATCACTATAGTTCAAAAGGTTAAGTCACTGACCACGTGCTGCAGGCAAGATTTATGTTGCAGCTACAAAGGCTCGCCCCTAGATGGATACAGACTGAGTAGGTTAATGGTAGAGTTGGGAAAGGAGCTAGTTCATTGTAAGCTGTATTCAGTGAAAGTCAAAGTGCTATTCATTTGGCAAAGAACTCCTCATTTACCCATGGTTGAAAAACTCAAACACATTCAATGGGGGGTTCATTAAACTCCATATGACAGGTCTTGGAGGATGGACAGTTGAGATTTGGAGACCATTCATATGAGCAAGAACCATGTGTGAGATGCGTAACGAATTGCCCACTTAGCTATTGTGTAGTTGGAGCCACACTCCAGGTTTTCCTATGGGATATTGACTTTTCATAATTGAAGAGGAAGAAACCCAGCTTCCAAGTGCCTATTCTATGGCCACTTAGAATGACGCTATAATAAATATTATTTAAGTTTTTCCAAAAGCTCCAAGTGGGAGATTGTTGAGTTGTGGAGCTCAATTACTTCATTTTAGCATGCAATTAGAACTTGCTAGAAAACACAGTAACCAACATCGGTTAAGGGCAGACTGACATCGGTCAAGGCAGACCGACATCGGACAGGTATGACTGGCATCAGTCAAGAAACTAAGGAACTGGCAGTGGTTAGGCAGAATCGACGTCGGTTACTTGTGCAATAAAGTTTTAATTAACTCTCAGAAATTATATCTATTTTTAGCATTAAAATAGATTTATTTATTGTAATTGCATGACTAAGTGACCATAAGGCTAAAAATGACTATATGGAGTTAAAATCTAGGGTTTAGAAGTAAGTGTGTGGATCATAATTACAAGATAATTATGTGAGAGAGAATTCTTGGTGAAGAAGCAAAAGCTTGATGGAAAGAAAGTACTGAACATCTGAGAGGTGTGGAAGATTGTAAATCTTCACTATATATCTTTTGATAGCTTTGGATAATAGATTGACTTGTTTCTTGGTAGACGTAGCCCACATTGGGTGAACCACGTTAAATATGGTGTTGATTTATGTCTCTTGTTTTGTATATTTCTTTTGGTAGAATATATACTTTTATTTGCATGTATGCTTAGATATGATATATTATCTGTACAAGCGGTGTGCTAATTCCAATAATTTAGGCATGATGGAGTCAGGGATAGGCATGGTGGAGTCAAGGTTATTTAGGCATGATTTGGTCATGGTTTTGCATTTGATTTAATTTCTAAGTTATTGTTATTATGGATAATGATGATGTATATGTATGTTGTGGTGTAAATGTTCAAATATTTGATATAATGGAAATTTGAAATGATTGATGTATGATATGGTGATGTTATAAAATGGTAAATATGTATATGACAAATTGTTTAGTTTCCAAGTTTTGTGTAAAATAGAAACTAATTAGGGTAAAATGTGAATATAAAATGGGGAAAACTGGTTAGGGGAAAGAGTGGCCGAGAGACCCTCCAAGGGCCCCATGCCTTCAAAGTGTTGCCTACATAGCCCCGATGAAAATGGGCCTCAGGCTGATGTAGTTCTCCCATAAGCTAGGGATGAATATGATGAGGTCGATGAATGGTTTGATAGATTTTGAGGCATGATTGAGTCTAGGTCATTTAGGCATGGTTGAGTTTAGGTCATTTAGGCATTGTTGAGTTTGGTGAAAGAGGAATTCCTAGAATGTAGGTGTCAAAGGTCTGGTCATGTATAGGAGAATCAAATAAGTAAGAAAAAAGGTGAATGGTTAGAGGAGACAAAAAGTACCGCCTAATTAATAAGAACACTGATGACTCTATCATGCCAAAGATTGGCTTATGAACAAAATACCCTAAAAGGCATTGCAGGATTGATTATTCTATGGGTGAAGAAGGTCACATGATCATGAAATGTCACATTTGCGGCACATCCCTTGAGAAGGCTGAAGATTAGAGAGAAATGATGGTGAGGTGAAAGGAGGCTGGTTTTAGCGTAACCTGATGTGATACAACATGCCTTTTGGTAAGAGATCCAAGATCAAAATAGGCAAGTCCATGACAAAAAAGTTATCTTTTTATTTTTGCGTTTGTTTTATAAACTGATCGATGTGGGAAGTATATGTGGGATGGATATAATATATCCTTGAGGTCTTCGTGAAGTTGATTGATGCGGGAAGCTTCAAAATATGTTTATTTTAATTTTGTAAGAATAGTCTTCTTTTGATATTAGATTATATATCTAGTATGGATAGCTTTGTATAGTTGTCCTTTGAGGGAGCAGTCTATTTATAGTAGTCAAATAGAAAGATTAGATGTCATTTTTTAGGCATTCATCTTTTTGATAGAATTTTGACTCAAGGAGTTTTAAATTTTAAAGTCCCATATTTTGCTTTTGAATAATTATTTGGACGTTTAAGTCATGGACAAGACTATAGAGAAGGATATGCTCCTGTTATGAAGACCAAACCATAGTACACATGGGTTAGCTTATGAAAGAGAGGTTTTAAGTAATGAAAGACCATGGGATTCCATCCTAAAAAGGATGAAATTTATCCATGAGAATCATGCCATGAGTAGAGCCATGGGACTCATATTGAAGATAAGGCTGAAAAAGTGACGGGTAAGCACATGATTCTTGTTTATTCGTTGATCCTTAAAATAGGTAAGTGGAAGGTGAATGGTGCTCAAGGGACAAGTGTTTAATAGACATAAGGTGATCTAGGACTCGATTCAATAATAAAATGGTCAAAGATGCAAGGCATTGAGGGGCTCTGGTTCGGGTTTGCCTTCAAGTGAAGACAAATGATAATGACATGATTCGTAGGTATGAGTAACAATATAGGGTCCAAGCCAATTAGGAGCAAAATTTCTCTGTTTACTTTTCTCCTCTTTTGTTACATGTTTATTGTCATTCAAGATGAGGTCACCAACTTGGAAGGTTCATTTGTGGAAACATTTATTGTAGGCACATTTGATACGTTTTTGGTAGATTTGGAGGTGATCTAGAGCATTGAGACGACGTTCGTCTAATAACTCAAGTTGTGCCAAATGGTCCTGGTGAAAATCATCATCGTTTACCATATCTTTGAGTGAGATACAAAGAGATGGTATTTTGACTTCGAGGGGTAGGACAACCTATGTAACGTAGACCAAAGAGAAAGGTGTGATAGAATTTGAGGTACGAATACTTGTACGATAAGCCCATAAGGAAAAAGGAATGCGCGTGTGTCAATCCTTTCCAATATTGTCAACCACTTTCATAAGAATTTGTTTTAGGGTTTTGTTAGTTGATTCTGCTTGGCCATTTTCTTGAGGATAGTAAGGTGAAGAAAAAATGAGTTGAATGCTGAAGGAATCATAGATTTTCTGTAGGGTTTTGTTTTTGAATTTTTTTTCCATTATCAGTGATGAGGAGGTGAGGAACACCAAAGAGAAAAATGATGTGATGGTTGATGAATTCACATATTTTCTCATATTTTATAGAAATGAGAGGCATGGATTCCACCCATTTAGTGTAGTATTCGGTAGTGGTAATAATCCATTGATGACGTTGGGAAGAATGAGGATTAATCTCTCCGACAAGATCCAAACACCATTGAGAGCGTGACAAGGGGTGTGATGAAGATTAGAATGTTGCTGACACTTCAGACAACACTTGACATATTCACAACAAACATGGTTTAGGGTTGGCCAATAATAGCTCAGGCAAAGAATGTGTTTAGCAACAACTAAACCACTGAAGTGACCCCCACAAATTCCATCATGAAAATCCTTGATAGTGTATGGGATTTCACAACTTTTAAGGCATTGTAAGAGGATACCATCAAAGCCTCATTTATAGAGAAAACCACCCATGATAACATAACAAGAGACACTTTTAAGGAAGGCTTGTTGTCCATTGTGATTAAGATCTGGAGGATGAATGGAAAGGGAAAGGTAGTCAACAAACTACCCATACCAAAGGTCACGTGGGTCAGTTTCAATGGTTCTGACTAGGTTGACGTCTTGAAATAGATAAGAAGGTGATTGTAACTTTTTTACTTTGACAAAATTTTTTGAGTCAGAGGGTGAAGAAAGGATTTGAGAAGAAAAACAAGACATGGTGTCTTCAAATTTATTAGTGGAACGCCGGGTGGTGTGAAGTTCATAACAACCAAAGTTAGTCAAAAGTATGTCAACATGATGTTTATATTTTGAAGTATCTTGTTATGATACCGGTATATAACATTAACTTGGTTCACAACCAGTTGAGATTCGCCAAAGATATTAATTGATTTAACACCTGAGGCTATGACAACTTGAAGGCCTAACACTAGTGCTTCATATTCAATGATATTGTTAGTACAATCAAAATCTAGTTTGAAAGATAATGGCATAGGGTCACTATCAAAAGGAATAAGGATAACTCCGACACCACCCCCACACTGACATTTGGAACCATCAAATAATAAGGTCATATGATAAACGATATTGTCCAAATAGAGGGTAGCAATGGATTCATTAGGGAAATTGAAGTTAGAGGATTGATTTTTGAAGAGAGGTGGGTCTGCGAGTTGGTCAGTGATGGTTTGTCCTTTGACAAATTTTTGATGGGTGAATTTGAGGTCTAGGTCTATAAGAAGAATGAGCCAACATGCATCAAATTGATGTTGGTAGGGATTAGCATACATGTAATGTAAGGGGTCAGTATTGGTGACAACAAAGGTTTTGTGGTTGATTAGGTAGTGGTGAAGTTTAGTGGAGACAAAAACAAAGGCTAAGTAGAGTATTTCGTCATGAGTATATCTAGTTTCGTAATCTAAAAGCGTATGACTTATATAATAAACCACTTGTTCCCTATGTTTCTCATCATGATGAGAGAGCATGCCATCCAAGGAATGATCAGTAGAAGAAATATAAAGGAAAACTAGTTGGTCATCCTTAGGGGGAATGAACATAGGTGGTTGAAGGAGGTATTATTTTAAGGCATCAAAGGATTTGTGGCATTCATCATCCCATTTGAAGGAGACATCATTTTTTAGGAGATGATAAAATGGATGACAACGGTTGGAAAGATGTGAAATAAAGCAACGAATAGATTACAATTTTCCTTTCAAACTATGAAGTTGAAAAAGGTTAGAAGGTGGAGGAATTTCAAGAATAGCCTTGATTTTAGCGGGATAACCTTCTATGCCATGCAAAGAGATAATAAAACCAAGGAGCTTGCCAGAGAGAACAATGAAGACATATTTCTTAGGTTGAAGGTGAACACAATACTTGATGAGACAATCGAAGATGAATTTAAGGAATGTAAGGTGTTTGGCCCGGTGTTTGGATTTGGTGAGAATATTATCAATGTAATCTTCTAATATGCGATATATAATGTCATGAAAGATATAAGTCATGGCTTGCTGATATGTAGCACTGACGTTTTTAAAGCCAAAGGGAATGACATGATAGCAGAAGGTCCCCCAAGGAGTGATGAGGGTGGTTTTGTGTTGATCTTCTAGGGTGAGTAATATTTGGTTATAACTGGAGAAACCGTCTGTGAGTGATAACATTCATGGTCGGCGGTGAGATCAATTAGTTGGTCAATACTTGGTAAAAGAAAGTCATCTTTGGGGAAAGCTAAGTTAAAGTCATGGAAATCCATACAAATACGGAATCCCCCTGTCACTTTGGTGATAGGAACAATGTTAGAGATCCATTAAGGATAATCAATGGGTAGAATGAAGGAAACCAAAAGGATGCGTTGGAGTTCTTCTTTAACAAGAAGGGAAATGCAAGGATTGATTTTCCACAGCTTCTACTTCAGGAATAGTTACAATATTGTGGACCACAATTTTTGGGTCAATACCGGGCATATCGGTGTAGGACCAAGAAAAATCGTTGTTATGATCCCAGAGGAAAGAAGTAAAAGCTTCTTGTTCAACAACATCTAAAGATTGGACTAATTTTAGAATGTGTGGGTCGTCCTGAGTGTGAATATTGATTTTTATGGTTGATTCATTCAACATGGTTTGTGTCTCAGAAGCTAACAATCAATGAATATAAGAATCTTCCACACCAAGGTAGGTGAGAATAGACTCATCATCCTAACATTGAACGACATTAATCGAAGGTGTATCAGCATCAACCATGGTAGGATATAGGAAGGGAAGAGGAGGGAGTCTCACCATCTCGTTCATAAGTGAGAGGTCCCAGGGAAATGGTGTTTATGAAAAAAAAGTTAGGAGGAATGGATTCTAGATCCATAGACTCTGCAGGTGAAGGTGATGAATTTGGTGAATGGGGTGGAGAAGGTGTATTGTACTTAATGAGTTTGACTTGGGCCATCTTGGGAGATGGTTAAGAAAATCCAATACCACTGTGGTCTTTACGCTTACTAGTGGAGCATGGGATGACAGTATGATGACCTTTTTGTAGAAACCAAATCCAAAGACCTTCCAAGCACAACGATAGAGGAAGGTGTGGGTGAAGCCGAAATTGGTGAGAGATTAAAGGTCAGAGGAAAATGGTTGAGTTTGGGAAGGTGGCTCGGGTGAGTAGGTAGAAGGATCAAGTCCCCCATACGTTAAGTTGGTGCAAAGGTGGGGAGGACCATAGGGGAAAACCTCGCCTATGTGGTGATCATAGTGGGAACGTTGGTGAATTTTACCATACTCTTGAGGAGTAAGGAATGTGTAAATATTATAAAGGTGGGACTCCCCTAGAGTGAGGCATTGAACAACACCTTCTAAGGGATCAGTAGTTGGTATGTGGGTAGCAGGAATGGATGAATTCGTGGGTTGATAAGTATATGAGTTGGATGATGGGTTAGTTGCAAAAGATGTGGCAGCACTGGGAATAGAGAAGTTAGTTGTGGAAGAGGTAATGACAATATTGATGGATGAGGCAGTGGCTGAAGAAGAGGTGGTAGCGGTGGTAGATGCCTTAACTGGTATAAGGACATAATTGGGTCGATACAACATGTTATAGGTCTTGAATGGTGAAGGGTCGGCTAGAATGGTATAGTTGTGTCCTTCATGTTCAAATTTTAAACAACGGTGCAAGTTTGAAGGAACAAAACCAATGGCATGAATCCAAGGTCGGCCAAACAACATGTTGTACTAGAATTCCCCCTTTAAGACATAGAATAATTCTGGAATGGTATGGGGGGCCACATGAATGTGGAGAATGATGGTGCCAAGGGTAGAATTCATTGCATCATTGAATGAACACAACATTACTGGGTTATTATGCATGTAATTGCCAAGGATGCACATTTGGTTGTATGCATGGGAAGAAATGATGTTAATACTGATACTGCCATCGATCATAACATGTCAAATGCATATATTATCAATGTAGATGGAAATAAATAGGGCGGGATCAAGATCATATGATTGAAGAGGTAAACTCTGGTCATCAGAGAAATTGAGAGAGGCTACTTGATGAGTGGTAGTAGGTGCAGAGGAAGGGGATGAAGTGCTAAGAGAGGCCACATGGTGAGGAGTGATATTGGATGCCACAGGAGTAGGGTCATTAGGTAAAACCTCAATGGATTGTAGAACCTCCATGAGGGCCTGTCGATGAGACTCAGAGGTTTGGACAAGGTCGTAAAAATACATTTAGAGAGGAGATTGGTGTAATTGTTTAATCATTGTACGATGGGTGACCCCATTAGAAATAAGGTATGTGGGTCCACGGATTGTGATTTTTGGTGCAACTGCAGATGGGATATTGGGTAAAAGGGTGGTAGATGGGCTAGTTATTTTCTCCTTTCCTTTGTCTTTCTCGGTGTGAGTGGCAATGTTAACCATATTAATATGTGGTAAAGGAGTAAGTGAGTCGTGATAGGTGTAGTGATAGGATGTGAAAAAATTTGGCGAAGGCATATACTGGTTTGTGAAAATAATATAGCGCATTGGAATTTTGGTGGAGGTTCTGCTATCTCTCTTATGCAGACCTTATTGATTTCAAATGTTGGAGGAGGATAGAAGGGTTTTGGAGGGAGAGTTAAAGGTCACTAGAGAGGTAAGGGATGAGGATGTGTGGTGATAGGTGAAGGTGAAATAGGGTCCTCATATAAAAGACCATCATCATCAAAATTTTCTTCGAGAGGACATAGTAGGAGAAGAACAGTATTAAGAGCCTTACAATTTTTCACATCATGCCCTATCACACGATGGTAAGCAAATTTTTTTTGTATCATCAAACCCTTCTTGTTTAGCAGGTAGTACAGTTTTAGGTTTGGATTACACCTTCTTGGGTAAAGATGTGGCAGATGAACTGTCGGTTGAAGGTGTTGTAGGTTTAACTACCTCTTAGGAGGGTAGTGGATTTTTGTACTTTGGTTACACCTTCTTGGGTATGGGTGAAGGAGAAGTGCGTGATGTAGAAGGGAAGGTAGATGGCGGAAGGGGACAGGTTAGCCAAGGAAATAATGGGGGTGCGGTGAAGGCTGTGGGAAGAGGACAGGTGGAAGGTACTAGTTGAAGAGAAGGGAGTATCATAGGTAATGATGAGGATATTGGAAGTGGTGTAGGTATAGGCGGTAGAAAGGAGGTAGGTAACGATGAAGGCGTAAGTTGTGTAGGTAATTTGGGTGTAATAGAGGATTGTAACAAGGAGGTGGGTTGCTAGGATTTTAGTTTACTTGGGGTAGGAGGGTGCTTGACCAAGGTTGATGGTTGAGGCTCTGGGTCACTGTCTGATTGCACAACTTTTTTCTTCTATTGTGAATGAGATCTTTCACTATAGCAGTTGTATAATTCGTTCTTGCTGAGATAATAAGAGAATTTGTCTTTATGAAAGTTGTATAAGTTAATCATTTAATTTTATTTGAGAACCCGGAAAGAACATATTATTTCTGGAATCTCTGTTTCACAAATTCCTGTATGCTAAACTTTGAAGTTTTTTTAGAATGTTGTAGTTTCTTTTCCTTTTCTACTTAAATATTGTATTTGAGCTTCATTACAGCTTTATGTGCATGCTAGAAAAGTCGTAAATGTCCATTTTACATGGCGAAGCCGTGTTAAAATTTCCCAGAATTTTTTTTTCTTTATGTTTCAATGGAAATTTTATCTCATTTCAGTTGACTTCAGCCTCTAAAATATAATTCTTCTGCTTCACCTGATAATTACACTTTTAAATGCATGGATTTCTAAAGTTGGAAGTATAAAGAGTTAAATTAAACCATGAGCTCAGTATTGACGATCGTTTGCTTCTCCCTTCTCAGGTCCCATGATGCAGTTGTAGTGGACACCTGGAACAAAAGTTTCAGAAAGAGAAGAACACTCCCTCGAGGCAATGACAGGTTTCTTTTATCTCTTTACATTTTCAGCTTCATAAATATATGCATTGTTTTTCCTTTCAGTTATTTCTCACGGCTTGTGTGAGAAAGATATGTACTATTATTCCTCATGAATAAATGAAAATATTTTCATGTTATGAGATGTATTTCCTTCCTTTCTGTACTTTCTTTCATTTGTGTGGATAATGAATGAACTTATACAACTCAAAACACTAAAATAATTCACTTAATCATAGAAATAAATAAACAATCAAGTGTATCTTATTGTCGCTCACTGAAAATGTAAACTGCTTGTAAAAGTGCAAACTATCCCTCAAAATAGCCACCTGTCTGCAGCTTCAGATCATCATGTTTGATACATGCTGCATGGTTCTGACGATGGTTTCAAATGGAATGGTTGCATCTATGAGGCATGGCATTCTTAAACTGTACTCAAGTTGTAGTTTTGATTCCAAATGACTTCCAAGTCTGTCCAGAACCAAACAATTAAAAAATTGTATCTTAATCTGAGGTGGATGTCCCAAACATAACCAAATTCGTAACTGGTCAATATGAGAAACTTTAAAGTTTCGAGTTGACCTTTTCGCACTGGGTGAAAAAATTGTCAACACTTGGTTTAAGGGAGTTGCTATGTACCTTGGGATATGATAATATAATATATATGGGTTGATGGAGATGCCGACATGTGGCACAAAACACTTCTCGTATGGTATGTTTCATTACATAAAAAATGGTATTGAATGTATAAAATGTATTGTTAGCGCTTATTTCAAACATTTCATAAAACAAAAAAAGCTGTTCTCGTGGGCGTTTGTATTCATCTGGAGGTTCTGTATCTACTACTACTTATACATTGGACAGAGGCAGCGAGAGTTTTAGTTATGGCTATCGGAGAAGGCGAGCTGTGCAGCAATGGCGGAATGATACATTCCATGACTGCTAATTTCTGTTGCGCGGAGCTCCCTTCTCAACCACCGCGCCTTCTCCTCTGTTATCACCGTCGTCCTTCCACGTTTACTCTTACTCTTTTCCTCACCATTCGAAGCCGTGGCCATCAGCTTTCCTCCAATGTTAGTGTCTGCTACTCTTACTTGCGATGATGTCGCTGCAGGGCACGGGTTCGAACCACACGAACTGTTTCTATTGATTATAAAAGACCAGCTCACACCTTTTCCTGTTGCTGCCTCCATCACTGCAAGCAATTAGAAGCAAGGAAAATAAATATGAAAATGGTTATAGCCGCGCTTCTGATGATATTATCATAATGTTGAGACATTATATAGGAGAGAAGGCGTGGAGTATTGGAGAAAGTATATGCTTATTCCTTCGCTGGAGGCACCGAAATCCGCGTTCAGCGTGTTTGGTTTGGGTCCCTCCTATACCAGAGGAAGTCATTTTGTTTGCGTCCGTTTACACGCCACGCATTACGAAAGAGCAGACCAAACTCCTAATTACACTACAAAATAGTAGTCAGTAGTCCGGCCAGCAGCATTGTTGGCGTTATTCACATAACTTTCTCAGAAAATACGAATGGCGGAGTTGATGGAGTTATTCCCGGTGGAAATAAGTCCACCGCCACAATATCTGCCAAGGTATAATGAATAGATATCAAATATGAGTTTGGCATGGTATTTCTTTGTCAAACATAATAAATTTCGTTTGTTTCATCCTTCATCCTCGAGGCACTCAACTAATGGGTCAAAAGGGCCCAAAAAAGGGGAGTGGCGAGACCTATATTGGTACCGTTTTCACACCCTACGACTCTAGTGGTATGATACTTTTGGCAAATTGTTATGGTTTGGTTAAGACTAGCAATCCCATGTGGGATGTGTGATGGGAACGTCGTATGGGATGTGTTGTAGAAGTTAAAATTGTGGGAGATAAACATTTGAGGAAGAAGAGGGGCATTGAAGAAGGAGATTGAGGGAGGTTAAGTCTAAGGCTATGAAAAATGTCGAGGGGAGCCTACATACAAATCCTCTTTCTTAGAACCATGCATTTATGAAAAGTGTGACATTTGTGTCACTACTTAGAGGAAGAAAGGTGGTGTGGTGCACAGGTCATTGAGGTAGTATACATGGTCAATCAATACTTCCAACGGAAACTTGCACATGTTTGAATCCCAAACTCTACATGTGTTAGATGAGGAACCTCTATGTTTAACATTCCTTATGTTGCCAATTTCATGCACCTTTGCAACTAGAGTTTATCTTTAGCAATTAAGGTAGCGATTAGGGTTTCTCCTCATCATCACTCTTGATGATGTTATCTATTAATGAACATTCGCACAAAACCTTGTTCTCTCATTTCTGCAATATGTGTTAGGCATAATTACCAAGACTCGCATTTGGAAATGCCTATTAATGTGATTAATGTTTGAGGCATTAGAAAAAGAGGGAATTCAAGGTTGAACGACCCACAATGAAAATAATGATACCTATTGATCCTGAAATCAAATGCAAATCCAATACAAAACAAAATAGAGCTTATTGTTAAAAAATATTTGATGTTAAAGTGAAGCAAAGAGAAGCACATAGGTGAGATGAGGTATTCACCTTACAAGGGTCTGTGGAGGAGAATGATCCAGGAAAGATAACAAAGGTACATTCCTAGGCAAACAGAGGAACACTAGACCCTTCCATGGGACCTCCTATCGTAAATGAAAATCTCTCTAAAATCATTCATGACACAAATATAGTTATAAGGAAATGACCAAAGAACCTAGAGGTCTTTGATATATGTGCATTGTTAGAAATTACACGCATTAGTGTAGTTTGGAAAAAAGGATATCAATGCAAGTAGTTTTTAACATTAAAATTCCAACTACCGACATCATGCAATATTATTTTTGGATAGTTTGTAGCTTTCCTTTTTTCTGTATATGTAAGTGATTGTGTCTACTTTTACAGTATGTGTTTTGTTGATGCAATGGAGGAATAATGATTTGTGGGTTTGTTTCTATTATTTTGCAGTAGGCTAGGTTACAAATCAATGATTTGTAACTGGGGTATTTCCATTCCCAATGCTAATAAGTACATATATAAAAGATGTAAGATAAGTCAATCTAATCAGAAATAGTATCAAGCTTAAGAATAATGTTTTATCATGTCTATTTTAAGCCATATGGAGGGGTCACTCAGTAATCACTGCTAACTTGTCTATTAGTTGTAAGATGCCAATTACAACCTACCCTTACACAACTAAAAGAGACGATTTTTTAGAAAATATGTGGAAAATGGGATTTTCTATATAATATTTTTATGGTGAAAATATTTTCAATTGAAATACAATTTATTTGTTAGATAAGATGAAGACATGAATGAAATGTGGGAAATAAATACCTAGATTTGACACACTTTTTCCATGACTCAAATTGTTACTTCCCAAATTATATCTATTATCTACGCTCAACTTTATCATCTTGATCTCGATGCAACACGGGTGATCCCACCAGTGGCGTGAAGAGATGTCAGATGCGAGCAAATATGAATGACAATACTCAAAATAAGAGATCATTGATGCAAGATGATGTTGAGCTCAAATGACCCTCATTGCAAAAATCGATGCGTATTGATCCCAAAACCAAATGAAAAGCTAATACAGACCAATGTCAAGGGTAAAAGTAGAGATCAATGAAAGAAAAATTTTCTATGCTAGCATGAAGTCATCTGACATTTGTTTGTTGTCAAAATTTTCTCACATCATTCTAGTTTGGAAACAAGGATATCGATGTAGTTATTTGTTAACATTACAAATCCAACAACCGGCATTGTGAAGTATAGTTTGTAGATAATTCATAGTTTGCCTTTCTTTTTTGTGTATATATAAGTGATGGTATTTACTTTTACAGTCCACATTGTTTGAGTCGCCTAATATCTGTGTGTTGTTGGAATTTTCTCACATTGGTTTAGTTTGTAAAAAGGTTATCGATTTAATTACTTGTTAACAAATTACAAACCCCAAAATTGGCATCACATAATATTGTTTATGGATAATTTGTAGCTAGTCTTTCTTTTTTCTATATATACAAATGATGGAGTTTTCTTTTAGAGTCTCCATTTTCTCAATGCAATAGAGGAGTTATGATTTATGGGTTTGTTATTAGTCAACAACAGGTGGTAGGTTAAGGATTAAAAGATTTGCACCTAGGGTCTTTTCATCTCCAATGTTGACAAGTACATTTCCAAAATGTAGTACAATTAAACCTAATAAAAAATACTATCAAGTTCAAGAATAAAGTTTTACCAGTACCATGTCTATTTTTAGCCACTTGGAGGGATCTCTATATAAGTGATGCTAACTTGTCTGTAACTTCTATAGTGCTGACAACTGAGCCTTGCAAAACTAAAAGAGATGATTTTTTTCTAAAATATGGAGAAATGGGATTCACTTTTTTATTTTACTTTTTATGGCAACAATATTTTCAATTGGATGGCATTTTATATGCTAGATAAGATGAAGACATGAATGGAAAATTAGAAAGAAAATGATGGAATTAAATATCTGCATGTCCCGCACTTGTTGCATGACTCAAATTGTTCTTCACCAAATAATATATGCTAGTTGTGCTCCACTTTACCATCTTGATCTCATCCGCACTATTCTTGTAACTACAATTTGTTCTTAAATAGGCTAAAAAGGGGGAAAACCAATATTTTACACATTCAAATACGGATATGGTAGGAAGGTAATGACCAAATAACCCAGATTCAACTGACATCTATGTGTACTTAGAATTTTCTTACATTGGTCTAGTTTGGAAAATATACTATCATTGTATTATGTCTATTTTATGCCATATAAAGGGTTTTCTTAGTAAGCATTGCTAACTTGTCTATTAGTTCTACGACATTGATAACCAACCCTTACACACCTAAAAGACACGTAATTTTAAAAATAAATTATGAGGAAAATGGGTTTCGTTATTTTTCATTTAATTTTTTACAAAGTCAATATTTTCAATTGAACAACAGTTTATTTGATAGATAATGTAGACACCAAATTTGGGTCACACTCCCCTTAGTCCCCTTTCAATCAATTAATGTAACGTGTTCACCTAACCATGACCCTTGTACCCCGCATTCATATTAATTTAATTACTTATAATTGAATTAATGTTCATCCTCACATTATTAATTAATTTAATTACTTTAATTAAGTTAATTTACACATCACCTAGACACCTCACCCTGTACCTATTCTAGGGGCAATTAACTCATAGTGACCAAGTCATCACTCTCAGCACCGAGTCATCACTCCCAGTGCTGAGTCACCACTTGACCTAACTAAATGAGACTTATTCCTAGAACCTAATTGGACTTCTTCTATGACCTTCCTACCTTCTCTCACGTGAATTCCACTTCCCTAAGTGGACCCAATCATAATCATTCCAAAAATAGTAAAGATCTGCATATTTTTGGTAAACCTAGGATTTCTCGCCTTAACCGATGCCGGTCACCTTAACCGTCATCAGTTACCTTATATAGATGTTCACAACTCTTTACCGAGGTTGGTCATTTTCAGTTCAGAGAGTTCTATTGCATTCAAGCATGAATTAGAGACTTCTCAACATCCAGACAATCAAATATACTCAACCACAGGCCCACACAAACACCCAATGCTCGTCCTAAGGCATTAGAATTTTCACGGGAACATTCAGGGAAGTATTACTGTGGAATTGACCACAAAAGTTCTCCACGGATCAACTACTACCTTCCACCACCTACCAAACCTACAAATACATGTAAGTATACTTGATTTTCATTAATATGTACTTGCTTAAAGTGTAGGTTCATTATATTTTGTTATTACATCTTATTTCTTCCTGCATTCCTCCATCCCCACCTTCTTACCAATCTACCCATCCAATCACACATGGCCTTCGGGCTCTCCGTACATAACCTTTATGCATTCTTGAGTCTTCTTGGAATTATTACGAACCCAGCCATCCTCCCTTCATTCTCTGGGAAATCACAAAGAAGTCCAAAACCACTTTTATTTAATTACTACTAGATTGCTCCTATTGATGCCGGACACCTTAACCGTCGTCGGTCTTCCCTCTTTACCGACATCAGCCACCAGATTGACGTCGTTCTCTGTGTTTCCTACTTTAACCTTCACCAACATTCCTCCAACATCACCCAAATTCCATTCAGACCTTACCAGATACCTTTTTGAGCTTGCCTGACACCCATGTGACCTATCCCAACCAGAAACATACCTTTCCTGATGCTAGATTAGTTTACATTTAATACTTTTCTTAATCTACTTTTTTGATAATGTTTTGAGATACCTAAATCAAAGTGTTAGCAATAGAACCTTCAGTTCTTGTATTTACTTTCATTAAAATGTATTAAACAAAGTGACAACAATTCGAGGAAGCATCATGCTTCCCAGATCTAGCCTTGCTAGGAAGTCATCTGACCCCTACTATTTAATATCATTTGGTGGTCTTGTTTTGTTTCTACAGGTAGTCCTTCCCAAACAAAAATAATTTCTCTACAAGCAACTTAGATAAAATAAGTAACGCACACACTCAACCTACCAACTACATAATCGCTGGTATTCCTCCTTGACCTTTTCCTTATATGTTTTATCACTCAACAATTCGGTGAAACATTTTGGCACACCTAGTGGGACCCATCTGGGGTTCTTTTGCATTGTTCATTCCTAGGTGAAAGATTATGTGTCTATTTCCTTTTGAAAGTAGTTCACATTAAATTTCTTCCTCTGGAACATTCTCTCTCTTATACTTGTCTCATTGAAACTCATATTTTGGACTAAAAAGAACCATTCATTTCATTTTGGTATTGCGTTAGTGAAAGACGTACTCTTGCCTATTCATTATTTATTTCATCGAATGTCATTGTGGATTTGGGTTTAAAATATTTGCATATCATTCATGAGTGTTGCATTTTGAGCTCATTTAAATATTCTGGGCAACCTATACGTTGAAAGTCATGCCCAGTTGATGGTTGACTAATTGAATTGTAGTGCACACTCTCTTCTCTACACCAAACCAGACAAAATAAAGTACTCATTTTCTTAAACAACATCCTTCTTGGAAGAAGCTGTCAACGATCACATGATCAGAGGATTGAGAGTGGAATCCAAACTGGTTTCTCTGTCCAGTTATTATCTCAAAGAAATGACCCCCCTCGCCAAAACTTTACCTGAAACTATCCTTAGTTCTTGGATTTTTGTAGTGAACCATATATCAAACCAAAAAATCTACTCTAATCACAAGTCAGTCCTAAATGGCATAAGCTAGAACATAAAATCCACCACAAAGGGTTTCATGTTTTCTAGTTTTTGCTTGATTTTTGTTTTGAGGTGTGAGGTCGTATTCTCCATTCTTTCTTCCTTCACACTCCACAATCATAGTTGGGGTATTCTGAATCTTTCTGAGTGTGTTAGGGTCCATCATTTCCATACTTATATTTTTGTGTTGGTCTTTTATTTGATCTAAGTCACTAAATTCAATTTGTTCCATCTTTTCACAAATTTCACAGTGATCAACATCGGTCTAGTGACTGTCATCGATTTACCTAACCGTTGTTGGTTTCCTGGTGTTTTGGGTCATTTTAACCAAAGTAGCATTTCATCACATTTCTATTATTTCTAGGGTTCCTCAGATACTTCACCATATCTCTGGGTCTTTGAAGTCATTGTCAAAATCTAGATTTTACGACATTTTCATCATTCATTGCCACATTTACAAATCTTTTGATTTTTCATAGTAAATTGTATCAGTCCTTTGACCATCATTGGTTACCTCTTGTCACCGACACTGGTTACCAAACCGCCATCAGTTACTGTGTTTTAATTTTTCCATTAAAATAACGACCATATTTCACCTTCCGGAACTATTTTCTCCATTCCTTTTGTTTTTCTGTGTCATCTGCAGAGATTAGATTACCAGGTCTACGCTAACTCACATGGTTTTGACTCGTAGCCAAGACAATGCCCTCGTATTCCACGCTAGCCTTCAGCCACTCTCACCTAGCCCATCGTTGCCTTCCATTTTATCACCTATGGATCCCACTCAGCCTATTATCGTCAGTACCGATGATGAGGAGTTTGCAAGACTCCTTGACCAAAACCCCGTTGCTTTAAAATATTATTTATCACATTCATCCACGTGGGATTTATCAGGGCAGCTAGTATACGACATGCCTTTGCACATTCCTCCTACCCTTGCACCCACTTCCGCATCAGCTACTACTAGCTTGGCCTTGTCCTCTTCTACCTTACCACCTGTGATGTCAACCATTCCTTCATCAACCACCTTTAGTGTAGGCCTATTTGCATCTGCTACCTCTCATATACCTATTACATCTGAGCCACCCATGGTGTCGGCAGCCCATACTCCCTTCCAAAATGTTGTCCTCTCCATCCTGTAGTCTCTTCCTCCAATTACTACAAGAGTTGTTACATCCTCTCCACCTACCTACACTTATCACCAACAACCCCTATCTCATATGTCCGTTATTCAGGATACTTTCCACCTGCATCTATTCCCCCCTCAAAATTCTTGTACTCGGCACCACCATATACTGGGATGCCATCCTCCTCATACCTTCATCATCTACCCCCTTATACTATAGGGGTGCCCATTTGTCACAACCTACTAACAATCTTATCAAAATGATGATGGACAAGATGCAAACATTGAAAGCATCAGTCTTCGGCTCATATAACTCTTTGACATACGACAAAATTGGTAATGAGCCCATTCATGCATCCATTCCCATTCATCCATACCCTATGCATTGGGAAATGCCCAAATTCAACCGGTTCAACAACAAAGAAGACTCACAAAATCACTTTTGGTCTTTTAAACATGGGTTTTATCTGATCGCTCATGATGATGCTTTACTCTTACAAACATTCCTAATGTCCTTAACATGACCTACGTTGGATTGGTATAGTGGTCTACCTAGGCACTCCATTTACTCATTCAACCAAGTAGCTCAAGCTTTTCTATACCATTTTTCGATCAATATCATCAAGAAGGTCACCATGACTGACTTGTACTCAACATGACAATACGAAGATGAATCTATCATAGATTTTGTCACTTGTTGGCGAAGTCTAATCAACCAACTCAAGTTCCAACTCCTACAATTCATCTTCATGATCTAATTTTACATTACTTATTTCTTTGCTAAGTGTGATATCTTGCAATGTAATTTTCTTCCTCTTGTACCATAATTTCATGAATTTCTTTTGCACATTAAGATTAATTGTTCCCAAGCTCTCTAACCAAGGATATCCAAGAACAATATCCATACCATCCATATCTAAAGCATAAAAATATGAATGGAAAACATATTTATCCATCCACTTGAGCTTCCTTAATATGTTTTTCTTGTACATGTAGATTTTGAGCTACATCCATATTGATGAAGTTATATTTGCTGCTAGGGTTTATGGAAACAATTACCTTTTTCCTTTGAATACATCCTTCAAACTGAAATATTGAAGCTTCCTTCCTTGGAGATGCACTATCATGTGTAACAGATTCATGATCAAAATTTTCTTCTTCTTCTTCTTCTTCTTCTTTTATTTCCCATCTATCCATGAAAACTTATTCCAGTTCCTCCAAAGACCACTTAGACTTTTCCTTTTCTAACTCAGAAAACCAAATTTGTGCAGGGCCACTAATCCACAACTTGAATAACCAAATATCTAATGGTAGAGAAACTTTCCTTAAAATTTTCCCACCATTCTCTAGCATCAATCCTGCCATCTCCAAAAAAAAGCTACCATCCACATAATCCACAAAACTAGGGTTTTAGGAATAGACCCTTTTGATCAAACCTTGTTCTAATCCTTTCGGAAAAGTTCAGCCAAAAATCAGAAATCACATAACACAAATCCCAATTTAATTTTTGAGAGGTTTCCGAAAATGTAAGAAATTCAGGAAAATTCCTTAAATTACGGCCTATGGAGCAAAATAGTGAAAAATAATAAAAATAAAATAACTCTGATAAAAAAGATCCCAAAATTCTAAAATTTCCGTGGTATCACCTTTGAATATATTAAAATTAACCCAAAAACAATTGTTTCCTAATTCATCATTATTCAGAAGATATAGATGAAACTGTAGAATTAGGGTTTTAACACTAAAAAGGACAAAAAAATTACAAAACAGCTCCAAAAAATCTGAAATTTGGAGGGAAGATAACTTTAACTATGTATCCACTCCCCAAAAAAAATATCTGAAAAATTCCAAGTCAATCTCAAGATATAGATGAATCACCAACATTAGGGTTTCATCCCACAAATTGCCCGGATCACTGCTCTGATACCATTTGATAAGAACTTTGCATATAATAAATCAATAAATTACAGAATATAACACAGAAAAATAGATATGGGTGGGCCAAGATGCCCTAAAATGCAATATATTCATAATAATACCCTTAAGGTAGGGCAACGCCATGCAATGCTCCTTAAGGAAGGAGTAACTCCACAATATCCCAAGATGGGAATCCACTTCGAGGGGGACACCTCCAATATATCTCTACCAAGTAGAAGACTCAACTCATACATCCATTACCGAATATAATTAATTTTGTATAACTTGTTTTAATGAAAAATCTTCATTGTGTCATCTTTTCAGACTCTAAATTCTACCATTAAAAAAAAGGATTCTTCATTTTCAAAACAATTAAATTCATCTCTTTTGTTCTCTAGGCCCTAGAATTACAACTAGCCTAAATTCAGAGCCATAGAATTATTTGATATCTTTAGGTCAACCTACAATATTGCAGAAAAATGTCCAATAGATTATTGATCCTAATCACTTCATATCAAATCAATTGAACCCTCATCTACACTTGTTGATGATTGTCTAAAAAAGTATTTGGGATAACGACATTACTCATTCAATTGGAAAATACTCCCTGAAAATATCTTGATTATAATTTCAGTTTGCAACATTGCACATAACACTAAGTACATATCCAATTGTTGCATCATACTAGTTTTACAGCATTGATTTCAAATCCAATGCATTTAAATAATCTCTTGGCAAATTGACCCTACTCATTGCTTAATAAACTCCTCCCCCACACCACAAAACATCATCTTCGGCAGGATTTGCCATATCATGGCCTTGTTTATTTGGGTCTAATGTAGTCCAACAAGAGATTAAGCCCTTAGTAGATTAGTAGCTTTCACACATCTTATTTATTTGAGTGTAATGTAGTCCAAGGGGTGATTAAGCCCCCTATGTTGATTAGATCTTAGCATTATTTTTTTTAATATTGACTCTTTAATTAATATTATTATAAAGTATCATAAATATCATGCGTACACATAAGCAATACTTTTTGCAAGTAAAAATAAAACACATTTTTAAGCTCATACTATTTTGATGGCATTGTTACACATTCTCTAATGTAGATCTAGATAATCCCGGTATGTAATTTTTAAAGGGTTTATGCATTTTTTAAAATATCACTAATGTAGCTAGTACTAATAGACGTGCAAGTATAATTGAAGTCAGAATTATTTAATTCTTTATTCCTAATGTTGTGGGGAAATGTCTATTTTTAATGGAGGAATTACTAGGTTTGGTCCAAATACCACTCTTCAAAAAACCATGGGAGGTACTCTAAAGTATTATAAGAAGGAAATTTTGTACAAATCATTGCACTGCTAATCTTTAGAGCACATCGATAGGTTATCAAATATAAACACATCAATAAGTTTCTTCCCTATATCATTATCACATGTTACAACTCCTACCAAAAGTCTTTGCTAAGTTATTAAAGGCATTATTAGGGACTTTGTAAATCACTATTAATTATGAATTCACACAAATTCTGAGAGGGATAACTATATGTAGTTTGATCCCTCTTCATAGTATTGATAGATGGTGTAACTCTCATAATTTCATCAAGGGTGGGCATGAGGTTATTCCTACTCAATCAAACTAACTCCATTTTTGGATTTTAAAAGAGAGCTAGGGATTTTCACAAATAATAAGCCATATCTCATCACATAGGTGAATTGTAGATTTGTGACCATAGAGCTAAGACAAATAGATGTATATTATTCATGTTCCATAACTCAATTCCATCTTAGAACATGAGAGGTCAAATTAGGCCATAAAGTTCAGAATCACCCATTGTTAATTTATACTATCTCAAACAATTGTGCCTTGTGATTCGTTTCTAGATCCCCTATTCATGCATAGTGTGACAACACTTAACATAATCTAATTCAATTGTTTAAGTCCTATTTTTCTATTCAGATCATATGCAATGGTGAAATAATTCTCCCCCTGATCTTACTTACCCTATCTAGCTCTCAATATTTTATATTTCCTTATTTATTAAAACACAATTCAAAATTATTGTATTATCATATTATTATATTTCTTATTCTAAAATCATTATCATCACACTATATTGGATGACCTATCTCCTATCTAGATGGTAAGACAAGAGTTTTAGTTGATGTCGTTGGGGGTTTCTCTTGTTTGCAGCTCCAGAGCGAGGATAGAGTGGAGGACTTTGCTAAAATAGGAACATTGTGGGACTAGTTTCCAACATCTTGATCTAAGTGGAAACTCAACTGGAATGGGTAGGGGTCCTCCTATCAAAAATTATTTCTTGAATATGACCAAAGGGTGGAGCATTAGACGCATGCCGGTCAAACCCATGACCTACACGAAGGATACCTCGTCTGTAACTTTCAGTGCTGAGGTGATTAAGTTTGAATTGGAAGAGCCTATCCATCACATGTGTTTGTAAGGCTGATTGGTCAACCAACCAATGAGATGTTTACCACTTTTTGGGGTAAATTTATCATTGGTTGGTTGACCAGTCAACCTTGCAAACATATGTGATATTTTAGGCTTAGCGGTCTGGATCCTACATATAGAAGAGTGGCCTTATTTGGAGGTTCAATTTTTTTTGTCCTAACCTTTTAGTCCTTCACGCTTTGATCTCTACACAATAGCTTCCCCTTTTGGAAGGTAAAATCGACACTTACCCATATAGAAGAGGTATTTTCATTGTTGTTTTTAGATATGTATGTGATAGAGATGTCATTGATTATAAAATTTGGATCTGTTAGTCCCACCATCTACTCATGAAATTATGGTTCCCTTCCTTCAATCCACTAGTAGAAATCTTATGCATTAAGTCAATTTGGGTTCACCTACCCCATCTTCCATTTTAATTTTCGGGATAAAATAGCTTGGATTCTATTGAAAATGCTTTCGATAGGTTTTTGACCATCAATTCCAATAGGGTGGATTATACCCGCACAACATATGCCCACATTCTTTCTAACATGGACACCTCATTGAACCTCTCAGCCGATATTGAGCTCAAATTTTATGATAGAACTTAAATGTAACCCCTAGACTATGAAGAGTTTCCCTTAAATGTAGGAGATGTTTTTCCCTGGGATATATTGCCTTAGATTGCCCAGTTTTGAGATGTAAGGTGAATGAGAGAGGTAGATGGTGGAAGCATTCCCTTCCTTACCACATGGTGATGAATGATAACTCAGATAGTGGCTCAGGTTTTGATTTGGTAGAGGTTGATTTAATTATATAAACTCAATTTGAAGAGAAGTTTGAGGGAGAAATGGTCATTTAGAAAATAATTTGAAGGAGGAGACTTCAAGGGCTCCTGGAATGGAGGTCAGAGGATCTTCTTTGGATAATGTAGGTATGGCTTCAAGTGTTTCTCTAGGGGATCCTCTACATTTAGATCCTTCGATGATGAAAGGAAACATGTTACCCCAAGTTTGCTTCCTATTTTGGAGTTGGAAGTAGCTATCCTGGTTTCAACATAAAAATAATTCACGGAATGGAAAATAGTGGAAAAAAAGATAAGGACAAAAAAAGAGTATCCAATGTCCTCAAAAGAATGGCTGAAATACATGGATGTTCAACTACCCTTTGATAGGCTATTTGCTTCTGCAAGTTTCTAGAAATGTTATATTTCATAAAGGAATTTGTCTTGGGATGTCTCAGATGGTTGTAAGTTTTATTTTTGTGAGATTCAATGTTATATTTATCATTGGATTGTACAAGGTTTTGGAACCTTTCAAAATCACTTATTTTTTACCTAATCTTAAAAAACCTTCATTCTATAGTTATTCTTCATTTGCATAAAAACTCAATTTCGTTTTTACAGTATTTAATATGTGTTAGATAAATGCATTAGTGTACCTATGTATTTATAGAAATGTTGAATTCAAATTAATACCCTATTAATAGTCACATCAAAAAAACATTAAGAAATAAAGTTCATAAATAGGGAATACAAATTTCAAGGTGTCTAAATCAAGAGTGAAAAGGGTACACATAAACGAAATAATAAATTTTATAGTATATTCTTGGAAGATTTGAATTATATAGATATGGTTTACTTGAAATATGTTTAGATAAGTAGGAAAGACATGGAGAACATATGAAGAGATACAATATGAACAATAAGAATAATATTACGTAAAATAAAGAAGAAAAAGGAGTTGGTTAAAATGATGAAAAAAATTTCAAGGCACACGATAGAAAGTTAAAGGTGTAAAAATTTATACAAAACACAAGGAAGTTTTTTGAAATTAAAAGAGCAAAAAGAACATATATGAAAAATAGTCTAATTAAGACCAATAATCAATGAAAAAAGAAATACATTAGCACAATAATTAATATGGGGTGAACCCCTTATCTAGAGAGAGCTAAGACTCAATTTGATTCAAATAAATGTAATTATTCATCCAATAAAGATATATCTTGATGGGGTTTTTGATCTTCTATAAAAGACCTATTATAACTCTACAACCCTTTGACTTTAGATGGGTTGTTCAACAATCTATATTCTCTTCTTCTTAATTTATCTCATACAAAACCCTATTCTAATATGATTGTTATTCACGTCACAATAAATTACTTTATTTTCTCCATATGTACACACTATTTGATAATAATATGACTACACAAATAATACCAGTTATTTAATGTCTACCAACACAATATTATTTCTTTCTACTAACACAGATGTGAGGACTAACATAATTAATTCATAACATTTCCCTCTCAGTGAAAATATGGGGAGATGATACAAATTATGAAAATGTATCATGGTAGGCCTTAATATTTCATTTTCTACATCCAATTTTTTTTCCAAGTGCTTCGTACTTAACAAATTTTTCTTTGAGATGCATTAAACATCATGTTACATATCCACCCCTACAATGTAAATCATTTTGGATGTCATTTTTGATAGATAATACATCCATTTTATGATTTTTGAAAAAACAAACCCACCCTCTCCCTCGTCTTCTTAACTTTGTGAGAAATTATTATATCCCCATGTTACCCAAAAAAATCCTCTCTAAGAAAAATGCACTACTTATTTTGTAAATATTTATAAAAAATAAAATTCCTCACCATAAAAGCCCACCCATTTAAAAAATCTCGCTTTTGTTAATCATTCCACTTTAAATTTTTCCTTATTTAAAAACTAATTCCTAAAAAAGGAAATTCAAGTAAAATTTTACGCTCAAGGGTGTTTTGAGGATTCATACTTGAGACCTCCCCTAACCTCAATGCCCTCACAAAAAGATCTCACATGTGAGTCTATTAAACCTTTTCAACTATATATGTGGAAAAATTGTTATTTGGTTTGATTATTTGAAATTTTATTTAAAAAATCTTTAACTCTCCCACTATTTTATTTTAAATCTTTAAATCTTTTAAAAAAATTATTTGAAATTTTCATACCGAGCATTGGTGTCAAAGCATCTGTGAATTCCTATATCGATAAGCGTTTATGTTTGAAATGAAAAAAAAAAACTTTTATTTTGTAACATCACTTGTCCCCAAAATATTAAGTTATATGTTATTGGGTCCATAATAATCACAATGAGAACTCTAGCATTGTGTGTGTTTAGAAATATTAATCAAATCAGTTAACATTTCCAAGCAAGTTGAATTTTTAGTTCTTACAATAAAGGGATCTTGGTAGTAGATAATTCTTAGAACTAGAAATCTTACGTGAAGTGTACGATGTGAACATCGAAAGGGATCTAGTGAAGAAGTGAAATCGAATGAGGAGAAAGAAAGGGAGAGGAAGAGGAATGTAGCAAAAGGAATTTGAGGGTGGAGAAGTGCATGGGAAAGGAAAGAGGAATCGAGGAGCCAACGTGAAAATACACCCTCTAAGAAGTTGACGATATGTTTCTTATTCGTAAGGAGGAAGATCGTGTTGCAGAAGACATAGATGGAGCTTTTGAGGGAGATATCTGAAAATGCAAGTAACAGAAGAAAAATGTTTCCAAGGAGAATATTTTTTTAAATTTGCAATTGTAGACTTTATTGGGTAGTTATAAAAAATATAAATTTAAGGGGAATTTGAACGCATGTTTTACAAGACACGTCAGGGTCAAGAAGACGTGAAGTGTACTTAGAAAGTTAATGTAGCGATATCATGTAAAATTTAGATTGGTGTTTTTCTCCAACTATCAGGTTAACGATTTGGGTATTGCAATATTCATGTGAGTGCAATATGTGTCTAAAGGGGAAAAATAAAAAAGGAAAATCTAACATGTTCGAAATGTGGAACCAGACTGTAGTGACTACTTGCTGTAGAATTTTGCAAGCCTCATTTTCAGGTGTGAGGTAATCTAAATGCATGAAGTAGATTCATGAACATGTGTCGATAATTGACACCTTACAACGATTGGTCATACAAGTTAAAGTTAGATCAATCCTTTGGATTGCATGACCCACATATTTTCCATGGATCATATTGTTCCCATCCAAATATTATATATTATGTGTGCTCCACTTAAGCATTTCAATCTAAAAAAATTGGACACAAAATTTTTTGGGGAAACTTGGAAAGATTTAGGGTTTGAAACCCATAATAAACAGATGCATTATGTAGAAATTTTTAGGACTCCCTTTCAAGTTGTAAGCTCAAGTAAGTGTAGGAAAATAGATGGTGCACAAATAAACACGACTAATTGAGTCCCATGATCAATCATACACATTAGTGAAAGGTACATTTTATCTGTAAACAAAGTTTGTTTTTTTAATTTTATGACATCAATCCTTTTTGATTGGGCGCAATTTTATTGGATAGGTAAGATATAGACATGAATGGATTGTTGAAAATTAAAAGGCGGGAAATGAAACATCTACATGCCCGACACCTATTCCATGAAGTATATTTTTCCTTCCTAAACAATATGTACTATATGTGCTCCACTTAATAATCATAATCTCGTGTGATTTATTCACGTGAGTGTAATGTAAGTTTAAAGGGGGAAAAATAAAAATATATGAGAATTCACAATGGACTCAATTTGAAACCCATACACAACTTATTTCTTGCAACACTTTGCATGCATTTTTATTTGCAGTTATAAGTTCAAGAAATTATAGTGAAGTAGGTGATGCAAGATAAATAATTGATAATTGAGCCGTTATGGGGAATGGACGTACGTGGTAAAATAAGATGTTACCTAACAAGAAAATTGTGTTATTTTGTCATTTTACGTATTTTATAGTGCAAAGGTTTTTTGACTGCACAAAATTTAGTGTGTCAATTGTTTGAAAGGAGTGCATACAGTGTGCAAGAGATGAAAGAAACATATTTTAGAGATATCTAAAAAAGAGTGATCAATTAGTATTTCTGACGTTAACAGTTGTTGGTTGTAATTTGAGCTCTTGCACTTTACATGTAGTTGGAACACAAATAAATGCAAGGGGAATTCACTTATGTGTTTCAAGGGTTAATTTAGAGACAAGGATATGTGGCGTGGACCTAAAATCTCAAGGAAGGGGTTGCATACATAATTACAATTCAAGGTTTCTTTATAACTATTAGAGCAATAAACAAGGTTTGTCTCTTTTCTAGGTGTGGACGATGTAGGAAAATTACATATGGAAACATGAAGGGTGATGCAATGTGCTTGTGTACATGAAGATGCTTGCAATTCGGAGGGAGATCTACTGAGATTTCAACCCGACCACTGACAATACTCCCTTCGAATCAGGTAGAAAGAATGTGCAAAATAAATGTTCAAGGAAAATATATGAATTGAATGTTAGAAATAAAAACACGTTATGTGATCCATTTTTCCATATCTATCGCCCATGCATTATGGACATGAATGCAATTTACGTTTAAAGGGATGAAAATGTAGAAAATGAGGAAAACCCAATGAACATTTATTTTCAGTTTCAAGCTTGAGTACTTGTAGGGGAATAGGTGATGCTTGAACAATAATTGATAATTGAGCCACTCTAGTAGTTGGGCATATGAGTGAAAGGTGTATTTTATTTTTCATTTGAAAGAGGGATTTTTAAATAAAACATGGGAATTTAATACATGTTTGTCCAACACCTATTCTTTTATTTATATTATTCCTACCAAAATAATATATGGTATGTGCTCTACCTTATACAAAAATGTGGAAATGGTTCCATACATAATTGTGATTACAGGTTTCATATGAAGTTGGGATTAGGGTTTCTATCTAGCTATAAGGGAAAATGATAGGGATTGTCTCTATCCATCGTTAGGACGTGTAAAAGGAATGTTCAAGGAAGACGAAGACTACACGAATTGAAGGTTAGAAATAAAAAAAGTGAGAATGTATACATAAAAGGAATGTTCAATGAAGACGAAGACATGAATGTAAGGTCATAAATAAAAATTTGAGAATTAAATACATCCATGCCCCACACTTCTTCAATGAGTTAGATTGTTCTAACCCAAAAAAAATTGCTACACGCTCCAATTTTTTGTCTCGATCTCACTTGCAACATGCACATGATTGCAATTTATGTTTAAAGATATCAAAATTTAAAAATGAGGAAAACCCAACAAATGTTTTTTTTTGAGATTTCAAGTTTAGCACCTGTAGGAGAACATGCGATGCACGGAAAAACATTCATGATTGAGCCATGAAAGTAGTTGGTCATAAAAGTGAAAGGTGGGTTTCATCTACCATTCGAAAGAGAGATTTCTAAATAAAAACATGGGAATCAAATACATGCATGTCCCACCCCTATTCCACAACATAGTAAAAATGTGGGATTTAAATACCTGCATGTCCGACACCTATTACCCGACTTAGTAAAAACGTGGGAATTAAATACCTGCATGTTCCACACCAATTCTCTGACTTAGTTTTTTTCTTACCTAAATAATATATGCTATGTGCTCCACTTTTTTGTCTCGATCTCGTCCTCATTATTCACATAAGTGAAATTTGATCTTGCATGATATCTTTCATCTTACATGATTTGTTTATGATAATCATAGTCCATATTTTAAAAACTTTGGAGCTAGAAACACTGAAATTCCACAGAATGTAGCAAGTTGACATCAAAACCAAAATTTCAATAACATAAATAAGGACATAGAAATTTGAATCTTCACAAATTTATCAAAATACAAACAAATAAAAAATGATATAATGACATTGTACTAGAGTTTTATTCTATTTGAATATGCATGTTACATCCGAAATAGTGTGGGTGATCACTTAAAGATATTTGACAATTGATAAAATTTGCTAACGAAGGTAAACATTCTTTAAAATGCAAAATGAAAAGAAAGGATAAATTGTTTCATAACAACAAAGACTGAAGTAGTAACTCAAATGGGGAAGTCCCTACGGTCAAGAGTTCTCGACCTCAATGAAAATGTAATATTATGAAGACATTTGAAATAAACATTTTACCATGATATACAAAAGGCCATAAAAGTAAACTAATGACTACTTGGACCAGTGGACCATTTGGAACAAATATCTCAACCTCATCTTGTTAAACAATGCCTTATATGTGTGTATGTGCAAAGAGAGCGGGCTGCGGGGTACTTGAAACTAAAAGTGTATCTTGACATCCCAGAAGCTATTTCCAATAAGGAATTTTCCTTTCCTCCCCACCATTAGCATTTATCTTATGTAGAGGTGCCTTTCCCTTGGTACTTTCCATCCATCATCTACTATTCACAGGGCATTTTCTTCAGATGAGGAAGAAGATCACAACTCTAATAAAGAAGAAAACCAACAGGTATGGAAACATAACCCACAATCACAAAAGAGAAACGTGATAGGTATGAACCATGCTTTCATTGTCAGAAAGCCTAAATGTAGTCAAGAGTATGAGCCTGCAGGAAAAGAACAATTCACTGATAAAAATCAAGAAATTAATTGGTGACCTACAAAAAACAAAATGACAAGTAAAATCTTACTGGTAAAAACATGCTACAATGGAGCACATTTTCAAATTTGATGATGAACAACACCGTAAGGAGTTTGATGAGAGATGAGCTCAATTTGTTAGAGTCAAATCAAATACAGAGAAGTTGGATAAGAAAATAAAAGATGATCTGCAGAAATAGAGTAAAGAGCTACAATCTTGCACATAGAAAAATGAACAAGATATACAATACTACAAGGCTTGGGAAGCTAAATTTGTTACAACCAAACAAGGAACAAAAAAATTGGCGAAGATGAACAAAAAAATATCATATTATCTGCAGAGGGCAGAGGAGGAAGTGAAATCTTATACTAAAAAAATTAAACAAAAAATTAATCTGTTAGAATCACTGCAGACACAATATGTTGCATTGCAACAACATTTGGAATGTGCGTCCCATGGTTTCGAATATTATAAGGCCTAAGAGAGGTGTTTCGATAGCGTGTGAGCTCAATGTGTTACAGACAGAGCAAAAACAAAACAAACACACACATGATCATTTTACTTTGATATATATATACATAAACATACACATCAATGTGGGGTATATATAGATACCTAATGTTGGTATATGACTAATTAATAGCTGTATTATTAGTGTATTATGTGTTTATTGATTATTGTTATAAATCAGGGTCTTGCTTACATATATTTTTGTGTTCAAATTTTAACATGCCCCCCCTCTATTTTGTACAAATTTTAACACCTTTGACTTTCTACTTACCACTCTCTTCATCCTCTTTGTCAACCTTGTGTTCTTCTTTGTTTAACCATATCTATTTTCTCTTTTTGTTTCCTCAACCTTCTTCATATAAATTTTCCTTCTTATATGGACATCTTAGCAAAACCGTAATATTGCAATAAGAATTTCGCAGAAGTTTCCTACAACTAGAGTTCTAGTTAGTCTTGTCACTCCCCTTTTGTGGGATGAAGTACCTAAATGAAATTTGTTTTGTGTGGCAAAGAAATACCATGCCAAACTCAATTTGATATCCATTCGTTATCTAGTCATGGGCAATTTATTTCCACCGTTGGCATCAACTCCGCCATTCGTATGGTCCGAGAAAGTTTTGTGAATAACGCCAACAACGCTGCTGGACTACTGACTACTATTTTGTATTTGGTCTGCTCTTTCATAATGTGTTACGCGTAGTAAACGGACACAAACAAAATGACTTCCTCTGTTATAGGAAAGACCCACACCAAATACGCTGAACCCGGATTTCGGCGCTTTCAGAAAAGGAATAAGCATATACTTTCTCCAATACCCTACGTTTCTCTCTTATAAAAATGACTATGTGCATAATCGTGAATTGCCCCCCTTTTATTTTGCAAGAATTTTAACACTCTAACTTTCTATTGTGCCTTACAACTATTTTCATCCTCTTATCGACCTCATGTTTGTCTTTGTTTTACCCTATCTATGTCCTCTTCTTGTTTTCTCTTTCTTCCTTTATTTTCTCTTCCTTCTCCATATAATTCTTCCTCCTTAAAAAAGTCATAATGCAACGATAATGGTTTTCCATAATCTTAACAAAATTGTAGCATTACAAATATACTTTTTCATACTATTAGCAAAATTGTAGCATTACAATAAAGGTTTTCTATAATTACATCGAAGTCATTTCCTTATTTGAATCAGGGTGGCTCATTCTGACACCACTCAAAGTATGGGATGACAGGGAGATAATCTTTAGGGATGTTGACATTCTGATACAATCATCACCGTCTACATATATATTGGTGGTAATTCCATGTTCTCCAACTCTACCGAATGAAACATCATCTGTCGATGGCTACTACCTTCCCCTGATCGCATCGTTACATAAAGGTTTATGTGATTACGGCGTCATCTAGAACACGATGTCTTCTCAAACAGCATGGTGGTATCTGTAGGCATGTTTTCTAGCTTGTTCAAATCATCAAAGCCTATATGCTTCCTTGCAACTATGTAATTATAACTCCATGGTGCCTCACCCATAATATTGCTATCTAGAAGCATTATGCAAACTAAGGTTATAGTAATCTTCGCCCGCATTATCTCCGAGGAAACATTATCCCCATGCATATGGACCTTCCAAGACCTTCCAACGTTGTTCCCCACCTATGTGATTATTCATTTCACTAAGTTAATTTTTTTTAGAAACGTGAAAATCTCTTTTTCTCTTTAGTGGTGTCTCCCATGGTGCCAAATTTAGGGAAGCAATTAACAACTTGAATGAAGGCACTATAGGTCTAGAAATTTGAGGTTGGGTAGCTGGCTTTGTTTCTTTGTTTCAACATTTCATTGAAAATTATTTCGGTAATAATTGAGGCCACTTATGATCTTGATCTTGATATGGATCTTCCGCCTTGTAGAGGAGTGCATTGGCTTTGGAAACTAGTTCTGCAATATTGAGATGGGTCACCACACCATCTATATTTCCTGAAACAAATCCTGCCTACACAAAGTGCTCCACCCGCTTGGGATCCGTAATGATTTGCAAACACAGTTTTGGTTGTTCCAACTATAATACATATAAACACCATTAATAGCCACATATTGGCATACATGATTTCTCTGACATGTCGCTCATTGTGTGCATTGCTTGTGCCTCCATTCAACATTTGATTGGTATCTATAATGGGAGATTCATTATAAATTTCTATCAATCTGTTTAGGCTGGTGAAAGGAAACGTACATTTTTTATGTTACATGCCACATTATTGGAATGCCAAGTGTTAAAATCCCACATAGTGACACACTAGTTAAAAAATCACATCTCACATTAAGGGTTTTTGCTTCCTTTTTTGTTACACCAAAGGTGAGGTTAGATTTCAAATGTAGAACCTAATATATTTTTCCCATTATTTATTTTCTTCAATTATGAACAAATTGCCCTCACAAGAATAATATCAATGATATTGAGATGATAAAATTCTATGTGGGACATGCACATATTCAATTCGCACCCTTTTCTTTCAAACTTTAAGATCATATCTACATCTTATCTGTTTCACCGAATTGTTAACCGATAAAATAGATACGGAAAAGGTCAAGGAGGAATACCTATGATTATGTAGTTGCTAGGTTGAGTGCACACATTATTGATTTTATCCAAGGTTCTTGTAGAGAATTCCTTTTTTTTCTGGGAAGGACTACCTATAGAAACAAAACAAGACCACCAAATGATATTAAATAGCAAGGGTCAGAGGACTTCCCAGCAAGGCTAGATCCGGGAAGTTTGATGCTTCCTCGAATGGTTGTCAATCCTCTGTTTAATACATTTTAATGAAAATAAATACAAGAAATGAAGTTCATATTGCTAACACTTTCATTTAGGTATCTCGAAACGTTATCAACAAAGTAGATTAAGAAAAGTATTAAATCTAAGCTAATCTAGCATAACACAAGGTATGTTTCTGGTTGGGACAGGTCACAGGGTTGTCAGGTAAGGTCACAAAGGTATCTAGTAAGGTTTGGGTGGAATTTGGGTGATGTTGGAGGCAGTTTAGTGAAGGTTAGTAGTAAACAAAGAGACTGATGTCATTCTGGTGACCAATGCTGGTGAAGAGGGGAGACCGACGACGGTTAAGGTGAGTGGCGTTGATAGGGGCAATCTGGTAGTAATTAAATAAAAGTTATTTTGGACTTCTCTATGATTGACAAGAGAATGAAGGGAGGATGGTTGGGTTTTTAATAATGACAAGAAGACTCAGGAAAGCATAGAGGTTAGGTACGAAGAGCCTGATAGCCGTGGGTGATAGGATGGGTAGATTTGTAAGAAGGTGGGGATGGAGGAATGCAGGAAGGAATAAGATGGAATAACAAAAGATAATGAGCCTACACTTTAAGCAAGTACAAATTGATGAAAATCTAGTATACTTACTTGCATTTGTAGGTCTGGTAGGTGAAGGAAGGCAATAGTTGATCCGTGGAGAGCTTTTTTGGTCAGTGTCATAGCAATACTCCCAGAGTGTTCTTGTGAATATTCTAATGCCTTAGGACAAGCATCAGGTGGTTGTGTGGGCCTGTGGCTGAGTATATCCCATCGTCTGAGTACTGAGAAGTCTATGATTCATACTTGAATGCAATAGAACTCTCTGAACTGAAAATGACCAACCTTGGTAAAGAGTTATGAACGGGCATATAAGGTAACCGACATCGGTTGAGGGGTAACCAGTGTCGGTTAAGGCGGGAAATCCTAGGTTTACCAAAAATATGAAGATCTTTACTATTTTTGGTGTGATTATGATTGAGTCCACTTAGGGAAGCGGAGTTCACGTGAGAGAAGCTAGGAAGGTCATAGAAGAAGTCCAATTAGGTTCTAGGAATAGTCTCAGTTAGTTAGGTCAAGTGGTGACTCAACACTAGGAGTGATGACTTAGTGTTGAGAGTGATGACTTGGTCATTGTGAGTTAAATGCCCCTGGAAAAGATCCAGGGTGAGGTGTCTAGGTGATGTGTAAATTAACTTAATTAAAGTAATTAAATTAATTAATAATGTGAGGATGAACATTAATTCAATTATAAGTAATTAAATTAATACTAATGTGGGGTACATGGGTTATGGTTAGGTGAACACCTTACATTAATTGATTGAAAGGGGACCAAGGGGAGTGTGACCCAAATTTGGTGTCTACATTTACCCCATTTTGTTGTGTAGCTTGTATTGATAAGCAACACCGAAAAAAAATAGGAATTCGGTGCTCCAGGTATGAGTGACGGTTAGGTTGCCCCAAGTGTGGGTGGAGGTGATCCCCCTCAAACCAGGAACTGATGAGATGTTAAACAGAGTCGGTGAGTGGTTTGATAAATGGGTAAGTGATGAAAATGAGGGTAGGTGGGTTGTAGTTAAGGGTATGGTCATTGTGGGTAATGGGTAACAAAAATCGATCGCACACACAAGTATTGGTTGCAATACGGTACCAAGTGAAAAAGTTTACAAACTCTATGTTATCAAAAGGGCGATAGATTTATCCAAACAAGGTTGAAGTGATTAAGGTATTCAAGGTATAATATACGATCATGAAGCATAATGAGGTCCGGTGTGGGATCAGGTAATAGGTTTTGTTCCATGGCACCAAAGGTATGGTCGGGATAAACATCATGTCATTAGGCAAGGTAAGGTTATTAGGCTTAACAACACGGGTAACAACATCACAAGGTATAACGAGGACACAAATTCAAATGTCTCAAAAGGTGGTTCAGGTCAGGGTATGTATGTTAGGGTATTGGTAAGGCTAAGGAATAGGTAAATAATATGTCCCTAAATGTAGCTAAGGAAATGTATAAGTAGTGTAGGCTGGTGGGTAGGGTATAATAGGTATTGACAAGGATAAATGTTGTTGGATCAATAATGTTTTTAGGAAAATAGGCATGGGGTGGGTCAAATGGGTATTTTAGGTGACCGATGTCGGTTATGCTGTAAGTGACGTCAGTTATGGTGTAACCAATGTCGGTTGGCTAGGGCACGATATGACCATTATCGTTCATGTCGATTTGGGGATAAAAAAGAAAAATTTGTGTTTTACATATTCATTTTGACTTTTCCACTTGTAGAAAATGACATAGGAGAAGTTGAGGAGTGGAAAACAACAGTACGAGATGATGAGATAAGTTGGTGAGCTACATAGCAGGTGATTGGCGAGTCACGTAGTAGGTGATTGGTGAGTCCATGAGATCTATTCGATTGATTCAATTGGTTTGGCAGTGAGGAGTTGGCTTTGGCATGACAAAGGTGAGAGAGGGGTCGGGTGGACCACCAGTGTAATAGCCAGATGTGCCACAATGGAGATGGTGCCAAGATGAGGTAGGATTCAATCTGAATCCATCATTTCGTTGAAAATAGTTTGTTGAAATCAGTTTTGTTTAAAATTTGGGTGTAATTTGAATTTTTTAAATTATGGGTAAAAATGATGGGGATGAGGGGTGGGAAGGTCCAATGTAGGGTAAAGAGGTTTGGGAATGAAGCTAGGATAGGTTGGGTGTGTTAGAATAGGTTTTTATGTTGGTTTTTTGTGAAACTTTGAGAATAGGGGATGGGTTTTGTGGTTTTTTGGCCAAAATAGAGATCGATGCCGGTCATGGGTTAGTTGACATCGGTGGTATTTTGGCTTGCATCGGTCAAGTTCAGGGTGAACAAAATTGGTCAAAGAGGACCGATGACGGTTAAGGAGACCAATTTCGGTCATGATTAAGAGTAAATAATTGAAATAAGGGCTAGGTAGGAAAGTAAAATAGGCGAGGAAGGTGTAGGTGAAGATTTAGGTAGAGGGAAGAGGGTAAAATGTTATTTTGGAGATATGGGATAGGTAAGTATGTGAAATGAACTTAGATAATGGGTAATGATGATATAGGACAGTAGATTTGTAGGTGGTTATTGTGTAGTGGGTAAGAGGTGATTTAAGGTGGTCAAGGCATGACAAGGTTATGTTGGATGATGCAGCTGAGCATGCGGGACATAGTACCACCCCTATTAGTACAGATGCGACATAGCGTGACCACGCAAGAGTGGGAGCACATGACTGAGATTTGACTTAGTGAAGTCCAACGCTATAGGCATATAGCCCGGGATCATAATTTGATGGTCGCTCTCATCAATAGATTGGATTTCATGACCAATACCTTTCACTTACCAATGGGTGAGATGACCATCACCTTGGAGGACATATATAGGAACCTACGGCTTGCTATTGTTGGGGAGCCAATATATTCCATTTTGTCTGAGGCATCAGTGGAGCCGATAGTGGCAGTATTTGTTAAGGCGATGGGTGAGCTGAGGTATCACAACATGAGTTTAAGCTTTGGGGACATGTATGTGGCCTACCCATAGGAGACTAGGCTATTGATTCTAATGATGGCGACAGTATGTTGTTTTACATTGCCATATTCTAAGGGTGGTAGGTTTCCATGAGAACTGATGGGAGTGCTACAAGATATGATCGAGGAGTAGATACATTTCTCTTGGGCACCGACTTTCCTAGTTCAGCTGTATAGGGGTGGCATGTTTAGAGTTGGTTTCAAACGATGGGTATAAGTCAATGGACAGCCAAGGGTGGCAAGGGACACATATGACGTTTCATACAACAGGTAATGATTAGAGGGCCTTTTGGCAGTTGATATCATGTGGAGGCCATATATTGACTATCCATACTACAGAGGTATGGATGAGGAGTTAGAGTAGCTTCAACTACTGAGATGGATACAGGAGCGGTCAGCTGAGGAGCCTGAGATTATACCTGTAGACAGGGTCAGATGATAGTTTGGATTACAACAGGATGTGCCCCCGCCTTTCCCACAGTACCATAGAGATGACGTGGAGAGACCAATGTCGCCATAACGTCTGAGTGTTCCTACAGGGTAGGAGGATCAAGTGGTAGATAAATGGATTGATGGTGTGGGTGTTACTGATGGATACATGAGGTGGTGGGTGACACATCTAAGGTTGACACCACCGAGGCCACAACAACTTGATTTAGCTATTGTCATAGTACAAAGGGATACATTACAGGGTCAAGTGGCCACCCTACAGGCACATATTACAGGTTTGTAGGGATAGCTGACAACGTTAGAGGCATAGGTGACTACCTTGTAGGCACATGTGACAACCCTACAGTCCCAGGTAGCACAGGCACAAGCTCCTGCATAGGGCGCAAATAGGGATGAAAGTTAGGTAACCACCCTACTGGCATAAGTGACAGGTGTATAGGGCCATTTGGCCATGGTACAGGCACAAGTTGTTGCCTTATAGGCTTAGGTTGCTGCACAATTACTAGTGTAGGCATAGGGATAGGGTCCCAAAGTACAGACACCTACACCAGGATAGAGTCCCATGGCACAGGTATAAGAGAAAACATTAGGACATGGGTTGAGGCCATTATTAGTAGGGTAGAGTTTAGAGGTTGTAGTGAGACCCATGACAACACCCTAGAATGTGTCGATGGCAAGGTTTAAGGATGCCTTGAATGAGGCTCGCTACTATCAGGATCATCTAGTCATCGCAAGTATTGATGTCACTTCATATGTTGAGTACAAAGCCCACTAGGAAGCCAGTGAGTGGACGAGATCCAAGACTCACAGTTTTGGTAGCACAGGGGGTCGTCAACCCTAGAGACAGGGTCATGGCGAGGTTACGAATGCTCAGAGACCGGGCCTGACAGAGGGCCAGGAGGAGGAGACATGTGAGACTAGACAAGAGGGTATCATGTGGGGTAACGATTAGTCACTATATGTGACATTATATGATCATTGTGACTTTGGATATATATACCGGCCTGTGTGCCGAAGACGTGAGATTGATATGAGAGTTTTTGAGATACTAGTATTTATTTGAATATGTGTATATATGTATTGATACACAAACTCTCCCATTTATATAGTTGATGATGTTTATTTGATGGATGATGTAGTTATTTTTAATTTCCATTGTTATTGTGTATTATGAAAACTACTTGAATTAAGCATGATTGAGTCGAGGTCATGTAGGCATGATGGAGTTTAGGTGAGTTAGGTAGTCGAGGTCATATAGGTATGATGGAGTCAAGGTTATTTATGTTTAGTTGTGAAGCTTAATTAATTCATTTTAGCATGCAATTGGAACTTGCTGGAAAATACAGTAACCGACATCGGTTAAGGTCAGATTGGCATCGGTAAGGTATGACCAGCATCAGTCAAGAAAGTAAGGAATCGACAACAGTTAGGTAGAACCGGTGTTGGTTACCTGTGCGACAAAGTTTTAATTAACTCTCGGGAATTATATCTATTTTTAGCATTAAAATAGATTTATTAATTGTAATTGCATGTATAAGTGCCCTAAGTCTATAAACGACTATATAAACATTAAAGCTAGGGTTTAGAAGTAAGTGTATGGATCATAATTACAAGATAATTATGTGAGAGAATTCTTGGTGAAGAAGAAAAATCTTGATGGAAAGAAAGTACTGAACATCTGAGAGGTGTGGAAGATTGTTAATCTTCATTGTATATCTTGTCAAAGCTTTGTGTTGGTGCTCAAAATTGTCTCGCCCCATTTTGGTGTCCTTATTTTTTCCCTAAATACTTGAAGAAAAATGAATGGATGTAGCCCAGATAAACGTATTTGAGCCTTGTAACATTTCTAAATTCTCTATCCTTGGAGAAACTATCATCTCCGAGCTCAAATGGTTATTTTCCTCCATTTTACGGTTTGACGGGTGCTTTTCCCAGTCAAATTCCAATCCTTGCATCAACAGGAAACGTGGCCTCTTTTGGTTGGATGCAGCTCAACGAGGCACTCTAAAACTCTATGGATCACCTTGACCCAAAACTGGTCCACGTGGAGGAACGAAACTCATTTAAGGATTTTCTTTTTGGTTCGGTTTTGGAGCTGTGCCTGGAGGACATGTGGAGGTCTCCACTGCTCTGCTTTGACTTAGACAAATTTTTATGCAGCTACTACAGTTTACGCGACAGGGACATGTGGCGAGTCCACGCTCATTTAGGGTCTCAAACTTGGGCACCATTTTGAAATTGCGCCATGGATACACGTGGAGGCTTCCGCTGGGTCTTCCCATACTTAGTATTTTTTCAAAAGGTTTTTTGGATGCCTAGGACACATGGAGGAACTGCGCATGTTTGGAGGCCAACCCTTGGGTTTCATTTTAAAGAGGTGCCAAGAGGAAATTTGGAGGCCTCCGCTCACTTTGCATTTTTCTTGGGCTTTTCAATGGCGAAAGGAGATTACATCGGACCCTGACACATGGCACCTTCCGCTGAGCTTCAAGCCTTCAAACAAAATTTTTCAGGCTGGGATACGTGGTGAGCCTGTGCTCATTTAGGATCTCAAATTTTGGGGACCCTCTCAAGATGCGCCATTATGACACGTGGCAGTTTGAAAAGTCAAAGGGCGGGGAGGTGAACCATTGGGGGAAATTTGGTTTTTTTCCCCTTGATATGTAAATGACTAAAAACATCAAAATGGCCCACAAGCCCAATAAAGGAAATAGTCAATATTTTCCCCTGATCAACGGTGGTAGGGCGGAGCTGCGGGGAAAACTTGGAAAATTTTCCCTTTTCCAAGAAGGAAGTAAAATGGTAGAATTTGGCCGTGGTTCGCTGGGACCCACCTTAGTACACGTGTCAGACTCATTTCCCAAGGGCAAAAGTGTGGAGAAAAATGAATTTTTTTTCCTTTTTTCCAAAAAAGTTGTAAAAATTAAAGGAAGCCCTTGAGCCTATTTTAAAGTTGAATCTTCCACGTGGATGGCCCAAATTCAAAGAAAAGATCAATGAAAACTATGAGTCTGAAATCTAATTTTCCCCCATTTTTACTGAAACACATCTGGAAGTGCGAGTTTTCATGATTTCTTGGTATTTCCTACATGCCAAACAGAGAGGGGAGTTAATTTTTATATCTAAGATTAGTGGGAAAGATCTGAAGACATCTTTAACTATTAAAGTGGTCTGACTCTCGAGCTTGATCTATTTCTCTGTTTTTCTTCTCCTGAGCACACAAGGCACCAGATTTGACAGATTAGGGGTGGAAGTGGTTGGAAAATTGAAGGAAGAGTGTTTTACCTAATGAAGTAGTTGAATGCTCCCATGAGCACCTGACAACTTTTATAGATCTGATTATGGGAATCACGATCTAATCATGGAGAGCATTGATACACTTAATGTTCTTGTGTTTTGGGGGAGAAGGGGCTCTGTTGTAAATGTTATAAATGGCACAAATTTTTCATGCAAATTTTTAGAGGTTGGAGTGTTACAGGTCGAAGAAAATTCCCAAGGGGAAAATTTGACAAAGCCTATCTTTTGAGAAGTCATCTGAGAAGTTTGTATATCTATTTTGTATTAAGTTTGATCATGTCAAGGTGGTTGCAAGTGTACAACCATTGAAAAGTTCTGATATTGTTCTAAGAAACTTTCCCTAATGATAAATTTAATCAAACTAAAGTTATTATGTGTGGATCTTATGCAAAATGTGTTTGTTTTACTTCTAAATGTCTTCAAATAGTTTTCCTTATTTCCTGTTGCAATATTGTATCAAAATCTATCTTGATCACACAAATCTCAATCCTTATGACAATTTAGTGGTATCTGCAATCTCATTTCTCAGGAGAGCTTTCATCTTGGAGTGAAATAAATGATTCAAAATCACTTTTCTTTCATTTGTTGATAGAGATTGTTTGTAAGCCTCTGGGTGTACCTCAGGCATGATTGATCTTAGATCTTGATGTTTTATTGAGTATTCTAACTCAATCCTTCATGTTAAAATATCACAGATTGTGTGAAAAAGTGCAAATCTGGGCCTCCATTTGAGTACATATTCTGGTTAAAGGAACATTTTAGCTATTCTGAAGCATTCTGTTGTTTAGACTTTCCATTTTGTAAGAACTCTCAAAGATTTGGTATAATCAACTTTATCCTACTCCACCTCCTACCAAAAGTTATTTAAAAATAACTAATCTTACCCACACTACCCCTGTTTGTCATGTGTGTATAAAAATATATAAATTTTACTACTAAAACATGCTGAAACAATCAGGATTCTAAATGTCTTTAGTAGCCTGAACCTTTCCTAGAGAATATCTCCACTATCTAGAGTGATAACTCGTGTGAGTTAAATTTTGTTGCACTAATCATATTCTCCCTAATGTCTCTTTAAAATATCCATCAGGAAGGACATCTCCATCTCCTCCATAAACAATAGGCTATAAAAGGGATCTCTTACCCTGGTTGAAAGGTACAACCTAAAATAGTGAGGATAGATCAAATCCTCTTGAGGGTGATATCCATTTCTCTACATTTGAGTGACTAAGGGCTAGTTAGATCTCATCCCCGGATACAAAATGAATCATAATGATCTATCTGTTTCTAAGCTTCTTGATAAACCTGTGATGCTACTCTGACTTTGAAGGAGAATCAATTTTGGTACCAACACCTAAGTGGCGCCGTTGCCGGGGACTTATTTGAGTTGCTGAGACTATTTTTTGATTCATTTCTAGTTCATATCTATTTATCCCGTCAATAGTGCTTCTGATGCCATTTCCAGGGACCTAGTGGATCACAACTCACATTCAAACCCTGGTAAAACACTTCTTGTATGCTCTAAGTGTTGTGTGCAATTCTTTCAATTTCTACACCTAGTGCACTAGCTTTCATTGATATATCTGGGTAAAGAAAAGTCAAAGTCTCTCCATTTCTAGTTTCGAGTGTTGACAAATATTTGACAAATCATATTTAGTGCATCTACAAAACTAAGGTGGAAATCCTTAGTTGTGAATCCCTGTTTATCTAATTATTAAAGAGTACCAGTGACTTAACCTTTGTCAAGTGAGTTTTATTAGTAATCTTTACAAAGCTGGAAGGAAGAAGGTCTTTCTTTGCCATGGATCCTACTAGGACATTATTTCCAGAGCTAGGAAAAGCAAAATCAGAAGGAAAAAAATCTTGGAGAGTTGTTGGAGATCAGCATACAAGAAGATGGATCTCCATTGATGAAAGTGATTGGCCCATCATTGAAGACTGCTATTTAAGTGACTCTGAATTAGGTAGCCTCTTTGTGGAATTGAAATCTCCAGCTAGAGAGGGGCTTTCATTTGATTTTAAAAGGTTTTCTTCACATTCTGCACCTATCTTTTGTGAAATTGATAGAGATTTCCAAGAGACAAGGCCTTTGGGGGATACCCGTTTTGAAAATTATACTCTTGTGTTCCAAGGACCCTCAACCCCTTATCAATTTTTCATCCATCCAGGGTCACCTTCTTGAATCAACATGGCCCAACCCCCACCCAGACCCCCTTTTTTTGTAAACACCTTTGGACTTATAAATGATGTGGGAATGGCTGGATATCCAAATGCAATGCCTTAAGATGTCAGGAACAAAATGCCAAAGTTCCAAGGAAACAATGTTATAACTGGTGATCAACATTTAAAGCATTTTTTTTATCAATATGATGGAAGATGTTGAGATTGAACATGAGGATGTGTATATCAAGTTGTTTATGCATACTTTGGAAGAGGATGCAAGTGACCGGTATAAATTATTGCCAAATAACTCTATTGATTCTTGGACTGAGATGAGTAATGCATTTAGATTACAGTATGGTGATAGAACTAACCCTAGGTTTCTTTTGACAGAATTTGAAAACATCAAAAAGAACCATAATGAGTTAGTACATGATTTCAACATAAGGTTTAATAAGACCTTGAGGAGATTTCCTGTTAAGATAAGGCCATGTGATGAGTCATGTTTGATCAAATATACTGATGCATTTGATAAAAAGGCTGCATATTACTTATGAGAAATTTGAGGCAGGACTTCACCATGGCTCTGTAAATAGAGAACAACATCAAGGAAATTGGAAAGCCTATAAAAAGGGAAGGTGTAAAGATGGTTAACCCAGAAAAACGCCAAACAAGCAAGACTGTAGATTTGGAAGAGGTTGTGAAAACTTTGGTATGGGCTGTCAAGGAAATTTCCTACAAACTAGCCTGGGCTAAGAAGGGAATTGGGAAGAGCTCACAAGGTCAACACAAGTAGCAAGGCCAAGAAACATTCACAAATCACCAAATATCTGATGACAGAGGCAAGGGATCTGTTGGATTTTGAAATAGGAAGTCCCAGGCCAGGGAGAACAAAATGATGCATGATCCTTTGGTTGCCAGAGTTGCTGTTGTGGAGGAGACATATGTCATTGATTGGTGTGAGAAATGTTTCATTCCTCATGCTCCTTGTGAAGAATATTAGCAAGAAGAAGAGGCATCTGATGATGATAATGATGATGATGTTTGCATGATGGGTTGTTCCATGAGCTCATAACAAGGAACAACTTTAACTAAGGTGATAAGTGCCCGGACTGCTACCGCTTTTTGGGATTGCATTTGTAGGGTAACTATTCTTCCTCCCTCTCATACTTTAGAGGTAGATACTGTAAAAGATTTTGAATTTCCCAATAATGACTTTGAATACTTAAGGGCTTTAATGATAAAGAAGTATGATGGAGGAATCCCTTATGAGGAAGATAGACAGTTACCGAGTTGTGGTTTCTCAAGAGAAGGAATATAACACAAAAAGTAAGGCTGTCAAAGGGGCAGGGCATCAAGCCAAGCCTAAATCTCCCTTACTTTCAAACATCCCTAAAGAGGCTCCCAAAAAGGATACATCTATCAAAATCTCTGCAGTTCCAAACAAAAATCATACCCCTCTTCATGCCCAAGCTATCAAAGATCTTGTACCACCTAGTGAGTGTGTCAGTTTTCCTTCCAATGTCACCTTGCCAAAGTCTATCCCTTATGATATTGCCCAAGTCTTGAGTCAGATCAACATCTTAGTCCCAATTGTTGAGTTGCTTAGGATCCTTGAGCACAAGAAGAGGGCATTGGAGTATTTTGGATTGAAAGAGTAGAAGACTGCCCTAGGTAGAAACATAAACATTGTGGAGACCCCACTAGTCATTAAAAAACTAGAAGCACCACCAGCATTAGAAGAGATAGATGAACCACTTGAGGTTTATTTGGGAACATCCTTGGTAGATTCTCATATGAATGTGGATCCATTCTTCACCACTCTGATCATTAGAGACAGATTGCTACACAATTGTATGTTTGACTCAGGGGCATCATGCAATGTTATGCCTCTAGAAGTCATGAATGACCTGGACATCAAGGTAACAACAACATATGGGAAGTGTACTGCTATGGATTCTAGAGAGGTGCCAGTGGTGGGATGTGTGAAGGGTTTGGTGGTACAACTTGCAGCCTATCCAGGAAGAAATTTAAAACTTGATGTTGTCATTGTTGACTTCCCAACCAAGTGGGGCATGTTATTGTCTAGAAAATGGGTTGCAAGTGTTAGTGGGAGTGTCCAAATGGACATGTCATATGATACCATTCCAATTTAGGGCATCCTTGTTAATTTTCATGGGGAAAAGAAGATGTTGCACCTTATTGAGGATCCCAACAATGCATCTTATGAGGTATTGTACACAAGTTTTGATGCAGATAAATTTGTAGGGTTTGATAATGGAAAGAAGGACAAGATTGAAGAATGCAAATGCCTTGAACAAACGGGCTCTCCTTGGAATCTATTTTTTGATGGAGCTTTCTCCAAGTTTGGGAATGGTGCTGGTGTTGTTCTACTTTCTCTAGGTCAAGAAAAATTTGTCTTTTCCTTCAAAATAAATTTTGAGTGCACTAACAACATTATTGAGTATGAGGCACTGTTGTTGGGTTTAAGAATTGCTTGGAAATATGGTGTCAAGGAAATCATTGTCAAAGGAGACTTAGAATTAATATTAAAACAGGTCAGAAAACTGTATGGCACAAATAATCAACGAATGAAACAATACAAACATGCAGTGTGGGATTTCATTGAGATGTTTGATTTATTCAACATTGTGCACCATGATAGGAGCTTTAATGACTTGGTAGAAAAACTTGCAATGTTGGGGTCTCATTTTGACAGTTGTGCAGTGTCCCCATATTGTGAATATGATGTGGAAGTGTTGATAAGACCCTTTATCCCTAACAACATCAAACACTGACAGGTATTTGATGATGATGCTCATATCAGAAGATTTAGGTAGAACAAGGGTGAATTTGCTGATCAATACATTGATTTGGAGCCATTGGTATGTGCAACAAAGGGGAAGGAAACCCTTTTTGGCAAGGGCATCATCCAGCTAAAGACTAATACCATTCCTAGAGGGCTGGTTGCTCTTGAGTCCAATTTTGATAATGCTGATTGCATTATTAATAGGCATATGACAGCCTCGAGGGATGTTGAGGAGCATGATCTTGGTACATGGGAGAGGCCAAGGAAAATATTGTTAGGCATCAATCTCAGCAATGAGGAGAAATAGTTCTACATCCAATTGTTTAAAAGGTATCAAGATTACATGGCTTGGAAGTATTTTGATCTAAAAGCATACAGAGAGGACCTATTTAACATGAGATTCCCTTAGAGTCTAATGCAAATCCATTCAGGTAGAAACAGAGGCCACTCAATCCAATCCTATCTCTTAAGATGTAAGAGGAATTAGAGAACCAAGAGATGAAGGGATTATTCAACCCACAAGGTATTCCTCCTATTTTGCAAACCTTGTACCAGTCAGAAAGAAGAACGGTGACATCAGGATGTGTGTGGATTTCAGAAACTTGAACAGAGCATCAATGAAGGATAATTATCCTTTACCAAATATGGAAAACGTGTTGTAGCTAGTGACTAGTTCTTAGCTACTTTCTACCCTGGATGGTTTCTCTGGTTATAACCAGGTTGTGGTGAAGGAATTAAAAAGAATTAAAGCAACCTTTACCACTCCTTGGGGGACTTATGTATATGTTAGGATTCCCTTTGCCCTGATGAATGCTCGAGACACTTTTCAAAGAGCAAAGGATGTTGCTTTCGTTGGTTACATCGATGAGTTTATTGTAGTGTATCAAGATGATGTAACTATATTTTATAGGAAGATAAGTGATCATTTGCTACACTTAGAAATTTTTTTTATAAGATGCAGAGAATATGGCATTTCACTCAATCCAAAGAAGTGCCATTTCAGAGTGCAGAAGGAAAAATTGCTTGGTCACATTGTGTCACAAGAAGGGGTGATGATTGATCTAGAAAGGGTAGAGGCCATCAACAAGGTCCCGATTCCAAGGACCAAGAAATGGATTCAGTCCTTCTTTGGGTAGATAAACTTAATTAGAAGATTTATATCAAACTTTGTTGAGTTAACCATTCCAATCACTTCCATGTTAAAAAAGGATCAGACCATCAAATGGGAGGAGGCTGCCATCCAATCTTTCAATGGAATTTAAGAGGCACTAAACCATGCACCTGTTTTGGTAGTTGTAGACTAAAAGAAGCCCTTTCAACTATTCTCTTTTGCTTCAGAGAACACTATTGCTTCTATCCTAAGTTGCAAAAGGATGATGAAGGGGATGAAAGGCCAGTTGCCTTTTTCATTAAGGAATTGTAGGAGGTTGAGATGAAATACACTATTATGGAGAAGCAAGCATTTGCCTTAGTAAAAGAAACAAAGGTTTTCAGGCCTTATATTCTAAGTTCTAAAATTATTTCTTATGTTCCCCACACCATGGTCAAGGACATCTTATCAGAGATGGAAGTCTCAAGCAAAAGGTGTAGGTGGGTGAACAAGTTGCAAGAATATGAAATGGATATCCAAACCATGAAGCTGGTGAGAGGTTTGGGCATGGCTAAGCTTATGGATGAGAGTAACTTGCAAAATATTGAGGTAAATGAGGTAGAAGAAGGTAGGGTAGATGTTTTTCAAACATTGATGAGTTTTGAGTGGTACAAAGATGTAATTTTTTATCTCAGACATTTGGACTGCCCTGAGTATTTAAGTAAGAACCAAAAAAGATCCCTTAAGTTGGCTTCCTAAAAATACATCATTACTTATTATGGGTTAGTTTGGAAGAATCCAGATGGAGTCCTCTTATGGTGCATTATTGAAGAAGAAGCCCCCAAGATAATTGTTGATCTCTATGGAGGAGTTTGTGGGGGTAATTATGCTATAAGAGTCATAGCACACAAGATTCTGAGGGTTGGTTATTGGTGGCCAACTATTTTCAAGGATACAACTCTTTTGGTTAGAATATGTGAGAGTTTCCAACACTTTTCTGGAAGACTGAAAGCTTCAGGCTCCCTTCCTTTGCAGCCTGTATCAATTGAAGCCCCATTCAAGCAATGGGGAATGGATTTCATTGGTGAGATTTCAGACCCTTCAAGTGCTGGCCATTAGTGGATTCTTGTAGCCACTGATTACTTTACTAAATGGGTGGAGGCAATCCCCACCAAGAAGGCAACACACCAACTTGTCATGGAATTTTTGCTAAACAACATCATCTGCAGGTTTGGGGTTCTAGTCAAGATTGTAGCTAATAATGCCACGAGCTTCAGAGCTAAACCTTTGTTGGCAATGTGCAAATAATACGAGATCAACTTGAAATATGCATCTAATTACAACCCCTAAGGAAATGGACAAGCTGTGTCCAGTAATAAGAACCTGCTGAAGATTATTAGAAAAACCTTGGAGTTAAAAAGGAGAAAATGGGGTGAACAATTGAAGTTTGTTGTTTGGGCTGATAGAATCACTGTTAAAAGAGCCACTGGAAAGAGTCCATTTGAGCTAGTGTATGGAACTCAGGTTCTCCTGCCCTTGAATATGCAATTATCCTCATATCAGTTCATTTAACAACTGGAGGATTAAGAAGTAATTTCTTATGATGCTCGCATTAACTAGATTGTTGAACTTGATGAAGAGAGGAGAGCATCCCACCAAAGGAATGTAAAGTTTAGAGAAAAGCTGAAGAAGTTATTGAACAAGAAGGTCACTCCTAGAGCTTTCAATGTTGAAGATCTTGTGCTACTATGGGATAGCAGGCATGAAGATAAGGGAAAACATGGCAAGTTTGACTCATTATGGATAGGCCCTTACTCCATTGATATCAGAATTGGTGAGCATAACTTCTTTTTGAAGGATTTGGATGGTGAATTACTTGAGCTGCCTATTAATGACAAACATTTGAGGCATTTCTTGGATTGATTCCCCAGGATCAAGGTAATTTTTTTTGTACAGCGTGTAGTTTGTTGTTTGTTTCCCGTCTTTTGTGTTTTCACTCGCCTTGGTCCTTGGTGACTTATTTTTGTTGGTTTCTCTATTCATTTTTGGAAGATGGCTCTATTTCTCTTCTTTGCAAGCTGACTCCTTTGTCCAATGTATATTCTTGGCACTTGGTCTATTGTTGTTCTTGTGTCACTTGCAGGGAGTGCCCATCCCCGAGTTAGAGCTGATGTTGGTGCTCAAAATTGTCTCACCCCATTTTGTTGTCCTTGTTGTTTTTGCCCTAAATACTTGAAGAAAAATGAATGGATGTATCCCAGAGAAATGTATTTGAGCCTTGTAACATTTCTAAATTCGTTTTCCTTGGAGAAATTGTCATCTCTGAGCTCAAATGGTCATTTTTCTCCATTTTACGATTTGATGGTTTTTTTTCCCAGTCAAATTCACATCCTTGCATCAACAGGAAACATGACCTCTTTTGGTTGGATGTGGCTCAACGGGGCACTCTAAAACTCTATGGATCACCTTGACCCAAAACTGGTCCATGTGGAGGAATGACGCTCATTTGAGGATTTGATTTTTGGTTTGGTTTTGGAGCTGTGCCGGGAGGACACGTGGAGGTCTCCATTGCTTTGCTTTGACTTAGACAAATTTTTATGTAGCTAATATAGTTTGGTAGGATAGGGACATGTGGCGATCCCGTGCTCATTCAGGGTCTCAAACTTGGGCACCATTTTGAAATTGCACCATGGAGACACGTGGAGGCTTCCGCCGGGTCTTCCCATACTTATTCTTTTTTCAAAAGGTTTTTTGGAGGCCTGGGACATGTGGAGGAACCGCGCATGTTTGGAGGCCAACCCTTGGGTTTCATTTTAAAGAGGCGTCAGAAGGACATTTGGAGGCCTCCGCTCACTTTGCATTTTTCTTGGAATTTTCAATGGCCAAAGGAGATTGCCTCAGACCCTGACATGTGGTGCCTTCCGCTGATCTTCAAGCCTTCATAATTTATTTTCTGGGCCAGGACACATGGTGAGCCCACGCTTATTTAGGGTCTCAAATTTTGGGGACCTTCTCAAGATGCGCCATTATGATTCGTGGCATTTTGAAAAGTCAAAGGTTGGGGAGGCAGACCATCGGGGGTAATTTGGTTTTCTTTCCCCTTGATATACAAATGAATAAAAACATTAAAATGGCTCGCAGGCCTGAAAAAGGAAATAGTCAATATTTTGCCCCGATCAACGGTGGTAGGGTAGAGCTGTGAGGAAACTTGGAAAATTGTCCCTTTTCCAAAAAGGAAGTAAAATGGTAGAATTTGGCCATAGTTCCGCTAGGACCCACCTTAGGACACGTGTTAGGCTCATTTCCCAAGGGCGGAAGTGCGAAGAAAAATAGATTTTTTTTCCATTTTTCAAAAAAATTTGTAAAATGTCAAAGGAAGCCCCCAAGCCTATTTTAAAGTTGAATCTTCCACGTGGATGGCCCAAATTCAAAGCAAATATCAATGGCAATTGTGAGTCTGAAATATGATTTTCACCCATTTTTAGTAAAACACGCCTGGAAGTTCGAGTTTTCATGATTTCTTGGTATTTCCTATATGCCAAATAGAGAGGGGAGTTAATTTTGACATCTAAATTTGGTGGGAGAGATCTGAGTACATCTTTCACCATTAAAGTGGTTTGACTCTCAGGCTCAATCTGTTTCTATATTTTTCTTCTCATAAGCACGCAAGGCACCAGATCTGAAAAATTAGGGGCAGAAGTGGTTGGGGAATTGAAGGAAGAGTGTTTTACAAAATGAAGGAGTTGAATGCTGAGATTTTTGAAGAGATCTTCCCCATGAGCACCTGACAACTTTTATAGATCTGATTCTAGGAATCGCGATCGAAATCATGGCTAGCACTAGTACAATTGTTCTTGTCTTTTGGGGAAGAAGGGGCTTTGTTGTAAATGTTATATGTGGCACAAATGTTTAGTGCAAATTTTTAGAGGTTGGAGTGTTAGAGGTCGAAGAAAATTCCAAAGGGGAAAATTTGACAAATCCTGTCTTTTGAGAAGCCATCCGAGAAGCCTGTATATCTCTTTTGTATTAAGTTTGATCATGTCAAGGTGGTTGCAAGTGTACATCCATTGATAAGATCTGAGATTTTTCTAAGAAACTTTCCCCTGCTGATAAATTTAATCAAACTCGAGTTATTCTATGTGGATCTTATGCAAAATGTGTTTGTTTTACTTCTGAATGTCTACAAATAGTTTTCCTTGTTTCCTATTGCAATCTTGTATCAAAATTTATCTTGATCACACAAATCTCAATCCTTGTGAAAGTTTAGTGGTATATGCAATCTCATTTCTTAGGAGAGCTTTCATCTGGGAGTGAAATAAATGATTTAAAATCACTTTTCTTTCATTTGTTGACAAATATTGTTTGTAAGCCTCTGAGTGTACCTCAGGCGTGATTGATCTTAGTTCTTGATGTTTTATTGAGTATTCTAACTTTAGCCTTCATGTTAAAATCTTACAGATTATGTGAAAAAGTGCAAATCTGGGCCTCCATTTGAGTATATATTCTAGTTAAAGGAACATTTTAGCTATTCTGAAGCATTCAGTTATTTGGACTTTCCATTTTGTAAGAACTCTCAAAGATTTTGTATAATCAAATTTATCCTGCTCCACCTCCTACTAAAAGTTATTTAAAAATAACTAATATTACCCACACTACCCTTGTTTGTCATGTGTGTATACAAATGCATAAATTTTACTACCAAAACATGCTGAAACAATCAAGATTCTAAATGTCTTTGGTATCCTGAACCTTGCCTAGAGAGTATCTCTACTATATAGAGTGATAACTTGTGAGAGTTAGATTTTGTTGCATTGATCTCTTTAACAGCTCCATCAGGAAGGACATCTCCATCTCCTCCATAAGGAACATGTTATAAAAGGGTTCTCTTACCCTGGTTGAAAGGCACAACCTAAAATAGTGAGGATAGATCAAATCCTCTTGAGGGTGCTATCCATTTCTCTACATCTTAGTGACTAAGGGCCAGTTAGATCCCATCCCTGGCTACGAAATGACTCATCATGATCTATATGTCTCTAAGCTTCCTGATAAACCTATGATGCTACTCAGACTTTGAAGGAGAATCAATTTGGGTACCAACACTTTGGATAATAGATTAGCGTGTTTCTTGGTGGATGTAGCCCACACTGGGTGAAGAATGTTAAATCTGGTGTTGATTTATGTCTATTGTTTTGTATATTTCTTCTAGTAGAATATTCACTTTTATTTTCATGTATGGTTAAATCTTATATATTTTTTGTACAACCATTGTGCTAATCCCAACAACTGGTATCAGAGATTTTTTTGAGGGTTTTGTGTGTTGATAGATTTACTCATAGAGGGTTTTCTGATTGAGTGGGAGCTACAACAATGGTAGAAGAAAATAAATACAAGGTAGAGAATTTTGACAGCTGAAATTATCAATTATGGAAGATGCAGATTGAGGATTATCTGTATCAAAGAGATTTGTACTTACCGTTGGATGAGAAGTCTAGACCTACGAAGATGAATGACGAAGAATGAAAGATTATTGATAGAAAGACTTTGGGATCTATACGATTGAGCCTGGCAGCATCCGTGGCTTCCAATATTACAGAAGCGGTTTCTACAGTAGACTTAATGAAATATCTTGCTAATTTATATGAAAAACCTAGTGCTTCAAATAAAATTTATTTGATTAAGAAACTATTTAGTTCTAAGATGCATGAAGGTGAATCTACCTCTAGTCATTTGAATGATTTATGATCTGTTGTAAATTTATTAAAATCGGTTGCAATACCATTTGATGATGAAGTAAAATCACTTTTATTCTTATGTTCTTTTCCTGATAGTTATTACAACTTGCTGTTAGTAATACATCATCTACTAATAATATTTTGAAGTTTGATGATGTGGTTAGTATAATCTTGAATGAAGAAATTTGCAGGAAGAGTACAAAGGAAACATCATCTGGAAATGCTTTGAATGTAGAAAGTAGGGGCAGGCAGAAGGAGAGATCCAAGAGTAAGAGTAATGGGAAATCAAAGTCAAGGGATAGCAGATCTAAATCTAGAAGTAAGGGAATTACTTGTTGGAAATGTGGAAAGAAAGGACATCAAAGACATATTGTTGGTCGAAGGATAAAGAGAACCAACAACCAGACAAAGGTAAAGAGAAAAATCTTACTACATCAGAGGTAATGCAAGATGTTCTTATTCTTTCTTTAGATAGTATATTCGAATCATGGGTTTTAGATTCAGGAGATTCTTTCCATGCAACCCCCAATAAGGGTTATTTCAGAAATTATGTCCAGTGAATTTTTAGGCATGTTTATTTGGGTGATGATGAACCTTGCAGTATTAGTGGTAAAGGGGAAGTTCATCTAAAATTTCAGAATGGAAATACATGGGTATTGAAATATGTGAGGCATGTGCCAAGCCTCAGGAGGAATCTTATTTTGTAAGGCAACTAGGTGATGAATCTGGGTTGCATGGTTACTTTACAGGAACTCTTGGAAATTCACCAAGGGTGATTTTGTTTGTGAAAGAGGTAAGAAGGTAGGAACATTATATTTATCTACCTATATTATTGATTCCTTTTCTACATTATCTACTTCATATTCAGATGCATGCATGTAGCATAATCGGTTGGGTCATATGAGTAAAAAAGGAATGCATATCTTAAAGGCTAAGGGTAAGTTATCAGATTTGAAATATTTAGATCTTGATTTCTGTGAGCATTGTATCTTTGGAAAGAAAAAGAGAGTGAGATTTCTAAAAGTTGGGGCAACTAAGAAGGAGTGGAAATTAGAGCTTGTACACTCAGATGTGTGGGGACCAGCTCAGGTAGTTTCTCATGGAGGATCCCAACATTATGTTACTTTCATTGATGATGCTACAAGAAAGGTATGGATTTATTATATTAAACGTGAATATGATGTTTTTGAGACTTTTAAAAGATGGAAAGCCCTTGTTGAGAATGAATAAAATTCTAAGTTAAAGTGCATTAGATTTGACAATGGTGGTGAATACTGTAGCAAGGCTTTCAATGATTATTGTTCAGTGAATTGGATACGTAGAGAAAGAACGGTTCCAAGAACACCACAAGAGAATAGTGTTGCAAAAATAATGAATATGACAATCATGGAACATGCTAGAAGCATGAGGATCCATTCTGGATTGCCCTTGTAGTTTTGGGCAGAAGCAATTGGTAGAACGGTTTATTTGATTAATCGTGGCCCTTCAAGTTCACTAGATGGAGGAATACTAGAGGAAGCATGGACCGGAAAAGAGGTAGATATTTATTTTCTTAAATTTTTTGGTTCAAAAGCTTTTGTGCATGTTGATAAGGAAAATAGAAAAAATTTGGATGCAAAATCCAAGAGGTTCATTTTAAGTGGTTATGGATCTGGTAATTTCGGTTTCTGATTTTGGGATTTAGAGAATTATAAAATTATTAGGATTCATGATGTTGAATGGAATGAAAAGAGAATTTATAGGGATCAAATTTTGTTACCCAAGGATGAGAAAAATGAGAAGTTTATTGATGAAAATGAACTCTTAGGTTTTAAAGAAACACTTACATAAATACACAGTAACTGTGGTTGGTTAGTCTCTGACTGACATCGGTCAAATGAAACGCCGACAATTACAGAGGATCCAAACTAGCATTGGTTAGAAGAACCGACGTCGGTTAGAGGTGACCAATGTTGGTCACTATCATAAGTTGATACTAATGTTCAGGAGGCCTAGATAGAGCCTCTGGTACCCCAAACTCCTGTGAGAAGGTCACAAAGGGTAATTAAAATTCCAGAAAAATTTACACCTCTATTTTATTTATTATTGACTGATAGTGGTGAACCAGAGAGCTTTGAAGAAGAAATGTAAGATAATACTCACGTTCAATGGGAGCATAATATGGATGAGGAGATGGAATCCTTGGAATAGAACTAGACTTGAGATTTGGTTAAGTTACCAGCAGGTAAGAGAACATTGCAGAACAAGTGGGTTTTTAGGATTAAGGAAGAAGAGGGTGGACATAAAAGGTACAAGGAAAGACTTGTAGTAAAGGAATTTACACAGAAAGTAGGTATTGACTTTGGTGAAATATTTTCTCATGTTGTTAAGATGAATTCTATTCATACTATATTGATTTTAGTTGTAGTAGAATATTTTCATTTAGAGAAACTAGATGTGAAGATGGCTTTCCTTCAAGGTGATTTAGATGAAGAGATTTATTTACAACAGCTACTTGGGTATGAAGTCAAGGGTAAGGAGAAATTAGTGTGTAGGTTGAAAAAGAGCCTATGTGGGCTCAAGCAAGCTCCAAGGCAATGGTACATGAGGTTTGATAGTTTTATGCATGAGCATGGTTTCTTGAGATGTGAATCTGACCATTGTGTTTAGTTCAAGAAGATTGAAAATGGGAGCTATATTATTTAGTTATTTTATGTGAATGGTATGCTTATTGCAGTATCTAGTATGCATGACATTGGCGAGCTTAAGAGAAAACTAACTCACACATTTGATATGAAGGATTTAGGAGTTGAAAAAAGAATCCTTCACATGTAAATACATAGAGACAGAAAAAAAAAGTTGTATTTGTCTCAGAAGGATTATATCTACAAGGTGTTAGAAAGGCTCAAAATGTAGAATGTAAAACCTGTTAGCACACCTATGGCTGGACACTTCAAATTAAGTAAAGATCAGTGTCCTTCATCACATGAGGAGGTCAAATACATGACATGAGTGCCATATGCTTCAGCAGTTGGAAGTCTCATGTACGCTATGGTTTGTACTAGACTAGACATTACACAGGCAGTGGGAGTTGTGAGTAGATATCTGGATAATACAGGTAAAGATAATTAGAAAGTAGTCTAATGGATACTCAGGTATTTGAAAGGGACATATAGCATGCAGTTATGTTATGGAGGTTCAGATATTTCATTACGTGGTTATGTTGATTTAGATATGACTGGAGATCTAGATGGTAGGAGGAGCACTACTGGATATATTTTCACAGTAGGTGGAATGTCAGTTAGCTAGATTTCAGGATTCTAGAAGGTTGTGGATTTTTCTACTACAGAGGATGAGTATGTTGCAGCTACAGAGGCTAGCAAGGAGATGATATGGATGAGTAGGTTAATGGAAGACTTGGGTAAGGATCAGGGTGATTGTAAACTATTTAGTGACAGTCAGAGTGCAATTCATTTGGCAAATAACTCAGTATTTCATTCAAGAATGAAACACATTCAGTTGAGGTATCACTGCATACGAGAAAGAACCCTGCGGATATGCTAACGAATCCATTAGCAAAGGAGAAGTTGGAGCTACACTCCACTTCTGTTGGTCTTTGAGTTTGAGAATTGAAGAGGAAGAAACAAAGCTAAGGAAGTATCCAAGAATGACGATGTAGAGGTATGGTGTAGTAATTAAACTCCAAGTGGGAGATTGTTGAGTTGTGAAGCTTAATTACTTCATTTTAGCATGCAATTGGAACTTGCTGGAAAATACAGTAACCGACATTGGTTAAGGTCAGAATAATATCAGTCAGGGCATACCGGCATTGGTTAGAGTAGACTGACATCAGTCAGGTATGACCGACATCAATCAAGAAAGTAAGGAATCAACAACAGTTAGGCAGAACCGGCGTCGGTTACCTGTGCGATAAATTTTTAATTAACTCTTAGGAATTATATCTATTTTTAGTATTAAAATATATTTATTAATTGTAATTGCATGGCTAAGTGCCCTAAGTCTATAAATGACTATATAAGCATAAAATCTAGGGTTTAGAAGTAAGTGTATGGATCATAATTACAAGATAATTATGTGAGAGAGATCCTGGTGAAGAAGAAAAAGCTTGATGGAAAGAAAGTACTGAACATCCGAGAGGTGTGGAAGATTGTAAATCTTCACTATATATGTTTTCAAAGCTTTGGATAATAGATTGGCTTGTTTCTTGGTGGACGTAGCCCACACTAAGAGAACCACGTTAAATCTGGTGTTGATTTATGTCTCTTGTTTTGTATATTTCTTCTGGTAGAATATCTACTTTTATTTTCATGTATGCTTAGATCTGATATATTGTCTATACAACCGGTGTGATAATCCCAACAATTTAGGCATGCTGGAGTCAGGTATAGGCATGGTGGATTCAAGGTTATTTAGGCATGATTTGGTCATGGTTTTGTGTTTGATTTATTTCTAAGTTATTGTTATTATGGATAATGATGATGTATATATATGTTGTGGTGTAAATGTTCAAATATTTGATATAATGGAAATTTGAAATGATTGATGTATGATATGGTGATGTTATAAAATGGTAAATATGTATATGATGAATTGTTTAATTTCCAAGTTTTTTGTAAAATGGAAACTAATTAGGGTAAAATGTGAATATAAAATGGGGAAAATTGGTTAGGGGAAAGAGTGGCCGAGATAGCCTCCAAGGGCCCCATGCCCTTAGAGTGCTGCCTACATAGCCCCGATGAAAACGGGCCTCAGGCTAATGTAGTTCTCCCATAAGCTAGGGAAGAATATGATGAGGTCGAGGAATGGTTTGATAGGTTTTGAGGCATGATTGAGTCTAGGTCATTTAGGCATGGTTGAGTTTAGGTCATTTAGGCATGGTTGAGTTTGGTGAAAGAGGAATTCCTAGAATGTAGGTGTCGAAGGTCTGGTCATGTATAGGAGAATCAAATAAGTAAGAAAAAAGGTGAATGGTTAGAGGAGACAAAAAGTGACGCCTAATTGATAAGAACACTGACGACTCTATCATACTAAAGATTGGATTATGAACAAAATACCCTAAAAGGTGTTGCAGGATTGATTATTCTATGGGTGAAGAAGGTCGTGCATGATCATGAAATGTCACATTTATGACACATCCCTTGAGAAGGCATAAGATTGGAGATAAATGATGGCGAGGTGAAAAGAGGCTGGTTTTAGCGTAACCTGGTGTGATACAACATGCCTTTTGGCAAGAGATCCAAGATCAAAATAGGCAAGTCCATGACAAAAAAGTTATCTTTTTATTTTTGTGTTTATTTTATAAACTGATCGATGTGGGAAGTCTATGTGGGATGGATATAATATATCCTTGACGTCTTTGTGAAGTTGATTGATGCGGGAAGCTTAAGAATATGTTTATTTTAATTTTGTAAGAATAGTCTTCTTTTGATGATAGAATATATATCTAGTATGGATAACTTTGTATAGCTATTCTTCGAGGGAACAATCTATTTATAGTAGTCAAATAGAAAGATTAGATGTCATTTTTGAGGGAGTCATCTTTTTGCTAGAATTTTGACTCAAGGAGTTTTGAATTTGAAAGTCCCATATTTTGTTTTTGAATAATTATTTAGATGTTTAAGTCATGGACAAGACTATAGATAAGGATAGGCTCCTGTTATGAAGACCAAACCATGTAGTACACATGGGTTAGCTTATGAAAGAGAGGTTTTAAGTAATGAAAGACCATGGGATTCCATCCTAAAAAGGATGAAATTTATCCATGAAAATCATGCCATGAGTAGAGCCATGGGACTTGTATTGAAGATAAGGCTGAAAAAGTGACGGGTAAGCACATGATTCTTGTTTATCGTTGATCCTTAAAATAGGTAAGTGGAAGGTGAATGGTGCTCAAGGGATAAGTGTTTAATAGACATAAGGTGATCTAGGACTAGATCCAACAATAGAATGGTCGAAGATGCAAGGCATTAAGGGGCTCTAGTTCGGGTTTACCTTCAAGTGAAGACAAATGATAAGCACATGATCCATAGGTATGAGTAACAATATAGGGTTCAAGCCAATTAGGAGAAAAGTTTCCCCATTTACTTTTCTCCTCTTTTGTTACATGTCTATTTTCCTTTAGGATGAGGTCACTGACCTAGACGGTTCATTTGTGGAAATGTTTATTGTAGGCACATTTGATACGTTTTTAGTAGATTTGGAGGTGATCTAGAGCATTAAGACGACGTTAGTCTAATAACTCGAGTTGTGCCAAATGGTCCTAGTGAAAATCATCATCGTTTAGCATACCTTTGAGTGAGATACAAAGAGATGGTATTTGGATTTTGAGGGGCAGGAAAACCTCTGTAACATAGACCAAAGAGAAAGATGTGACAGAAGTTGAGGTATGAATACTAGTACGATAAGCCCATAAGGTAAAAGGAATGTGCGTGTGTCAATCCTTTCCAGTATTTTTAACCAATTTCATAAGAATTTTGTTTAGGGTTTTGTTAGTCGATTCTACTTGGCCATTTTCTTGAGGATAGTTAGGTGAAGAAAACATGAATTGAATGCTAAAGGAATCATAGAGTTTCCATAGGGTTTTGTTTTTGATTTTTTTTTCCATTATCAGTGATGAGGCGGTGAGGAACACCAAAGAGAAAAATGATGTGATGGTTGATGAATTCACATATTTTCTCATCTTTTATAGAAATGAGAGGCATGTATTCCACCCATTTAGTGTAGTATTCGGTAGTGGTAATAATCCATTGATGACGTTGGGAAGAATGAGGATTAATCTCTCCGAAAAGATCCAAACCCCATTAAGAGAAAGGCCAAAGGTCTCATGCAACCTGTAAGGTGTGACTAGGGGTGTGATGAAGATTAGCATGTTGTTGACACTTCACACAACACTTGAGATAGTAACAATAAACATGGTTTAGGGTTGGCCAATAATAGCTCAGGAAAAGAATGTGTTTAGCAACAACTAAACCACTGAAGTGACCCCCACAAATTCCGTCATGAACTTCCTTGATAGTGTATGGGATTTCACAAATTTTAAGGCATCATAAGAGGATACTATCAAATCCTCATTTATAGAGAAACCACCCATGATAATATAACAAGAGACACTTTTAAGGAAGGCTTGTTGTCCATTGTGACTAAGATCTGGAGTACGAATGGAAAGGGAAAGGTAGTCAACAAACTACCCATGCCAAAGGTCACATGGGTCAATTTCAATGGTTCCAACTAGGTTGACGTATCAAAATAGATAAGAAGGTGATTGTAACTTTTTTACTTTGACAAAGATTTTTGAGTCAGAGGGCAAAGCAAGGATTTGAGAAGAAAGACATGACATTGTGTCTACAAATTTATTAGTGGAACACAGGGTGGTTTGAAGTTCATAACGACCAAAGGTAGTCAAAAGTATGTCAACATGATGTTTATATTTTTTAAGTATCTTGCTACAACACCAGTATATAACATTAACTTGGTTCACAACCAGTTGGGAGTCACCAAAGATATTAATTGATTTAACACTTGAGGCTATGACAACTTGAAGGTCTAACACGAGTGCTTCATATTCAATGATATTGTTAGTACAATCAGAATCTAGTGTGAAAGATAACGACATAGGGTCACCATCAAAAGGAATGAGGATAACTCCAACACCACCCCCACCTTGACATTTGGAACCATCAAATAATAAGGTCATATGGTAAATGATATTGTCAAAATAGAGGGTAACAATGGATTCATTAGGGAAATTGAAGTTAGAGGATTGATTTCTAGAGAGAGGTGTGTCTGCGAGTTGGTCAGTGATGGTTTGTCCTTTGACAAATTTTTGATGGGTGAATTCGAGGTCTAGGTCTACAAGAAGCATTAGCCAACATGCATCACATTGATGTTGGTAGGGATTATCATACATGTAATGTAATGGGTCAGTATTGGTGACAACAAAGGTTTTTTGGTTGATTAGGTAGTGGTGAAGTTTAATGGAGACAAAAACTAAGGCTAAGTAGAGTATTTCATCGTGAGTATATCTAGTTTCGTAATCTAAAAGCGTATGACTTATATAATAAACCACGTGTTCCATGTGTTGCTCGTCACGATGAGAGAGCATGACACCTAAGGAATCATCAATAGAATAAATATAAAGGTAAAATGGTTGGTCATCCTTAGGGGTAATGAACACAGGTGGTTGAAGGAGGTATTGTTTTAAGGCATCAAAGGCTTTGTGGCATTCATCATCCCATTTGAAGGAGACATCATTTTTTAGGAGATGATAAAATGGATGAAAACGGTTAGGAAGCTGTGAAATAAAGCAACAAATAGATTACAAATTTCCTTTCAATTTACGAAGTTGAAAAAGGTTAGTAGGTGGAGGAATTTCAAGAATAACCTTGATTTTAGTAGGATCAACTTCTATGCCATGCAAAGAGACAATAAAACCAAGGAGCTTGCCAGAGAGAACAATGAAGACATATTTCTTAGGTTGAAAGTAAAAATAATACTTGATGAGAGGGTCGAAGATGAATTTAAGGAATGTAAGGTGTTTGGCCTAGTGTTTGGATTTGGCGAGAAGATCATCAATGTAATCTTCCAATATGCGATACATAATGTCATGAAAGATATAAGTCATGGCTTGTTGATATGTAGCACTAACGTTTTTAAAGCCAAAGGGAATGACATGATAGTAGAAGGTCCCCCAAGAAGTGATGAGGGTGGTTTTGTGTTGATCTTCTAGGGTGAGTAATATTTGGTTATAACTGGAGAAACCGTCTGTGAGTGATAACATTCATGGTCGGTGGTGAGATCAACTAGTTGATCAATACTTGGTAAAAGAGATTCGTCTTTGGGGAAATCTAAGTTAAAGTCATGGAAATCCATACAAATACGGAATCCCCGTGTCACTTTGGTGATAGGAACAATGTTAGAGATCCATTAAGGATAATCAATGGGTAGAATGAAGGAAACCAACAGGATGTGTTGGAGTTCTTCTTTAACAAGAAGGGAAATGTGATGATGAATTTTCCACAGATTCTACTTCAGGAATAGTTACGATATTGTGGACCACAATTTTTGGGTCAATACCAGGCATATTAGCATAGGACCAAGAAAAATCATTGTTATGATCCCAGAGGAAAGAAGTAAAAGCTTATTGTTCAACAAAATCTAACGATTGGACTATTTTTAGATTGTGTGGGTCATCTTGAGTGTGAATATTGATTTTTATGGTTGATTCATTCAACATGGTTTGTGTCTCAGAAGCTAACAATCAATGAATATAAGAATCTTCCACACCAAGGTAGGTGAAAATAGACTCATCATCCTAACATTAAACTACATTAATAGAAGGTGTATCATCATCGACCATGGCATGATATAGGAAGGGAAGAGAAGAGGGGGTCTCGCCATCTCGTTCATAAGTGAGAGGTCCAAGGGAAATGGTGTTTATGAAAAAAAAGTTAGGAGGAATGGATTCTAGATCCATAGACTCTGTAGGTGAAGATGGTGAAGTTGGTGAATGGCGTGGAGAAGGTGTATTGTCCTTAATGAATTCGACTTGGGCCTTCTTGGGAGATTGTTCAAAAAATCCAATACTACTACAGTCTTTATGCTTACTAGTGGAGCATGGGATGACACTATGATGGCCTTTTTCGTAGAAACTAAAGCCAAAGACCTTCCAAGCACAATGATGGAGGAAGGTGTGGGTGAAGTGATAATTGGTGAGAGATTAAAGGTCAGAGGAAAATGGTCAAGTTTGGGAAGGTGGCTCGGGTGAGTAGGTAGAAGCATCAAGTCCCCCATATGTTAAGTTCGTGCAAAGTTGGGGAGGACCATATGGGAAAACCTCACCTATGCGGTGACCATAGTGGGGACATTGGTGAATTTTACCATACTCTTGAGGAGTAAGGAATGTGTAAATATTAAAGAGGCGGTACTCCCCTAGAGTGAGGCGTTGAAAAACACCTTCTAAGGGATCAGTAGTTGGTATGTGGGTAGCGGGAATGGATGAATTAGTTGGTTGATAAGGATATGAGTTAGATGATGGGTTAGCTGAAAAAGATGTGGTAGCATTGGCAATAGAGGAGTTAGTTGTGGAAGAGGTAATGACAATATTGGTGGATGAGGCAGTGGCTGAAGTAGAGGTGGTAGCGGTGGTAGATGCCTTAACTACTATAAGGACATCATTAATTCGATACAACATGTTACAGGTATTGAATGGTGAAGGGTCAACTAGAATGGTATAGTTGTGTCCTTCATGTTCAAATTTTAAACAACAGTGCAAGGTTGAAGGAACACAAGCAATGGCACAAATCCAAGGTCAGCCAAATAACATGTTGTACTGGAATTCCCCCTTTAAGACATAGAATAATTATGGAATGGTACAGGGGCCCAAATGAATGTGGAGAATTATGGTGCTAAGGGTGGAATTCATGGCATCGTTGAATGAACACAACATAATTGGGTTATTATGCATGCAATTGAAAAGGATGCACATTTGGTTGTACGCATGGGAAGAAATGATGTTTTACTGGTACCACCATTTATCATAACACGTCAAACGTGTATATTATCAATGTAGATGGAAATAAATAGGGCGTGATCAAGATCATCTGATTGGAGAGGTAAACTCTGGTCATCAGAGAAACTGAGAGAGGTTACTTGATGAGTGGTAGTAGGTGCAGAGCAAGGGGATGAAGTGGTAAGAGAGGCCACATGGTGAGGAGTGATAATGGATGCCACATGAGTAGGGTCATTAGGTAAAACCTCTATGGATTGCAGAACATCCATGAGAATCTGTCGATGATACTTAGAGGTTTGGACAAGGTCGTAAAAATACATTTAGAGAGGAGATTGGTGTAATTGTTTAATCATTGTACAATGGGTGACCCCATCAGAAATAAGGTATGTGGGTCCATGGATTGTGATTTTTGGTGCAGCTGTAGATGGGATTTTGGATAAAAGGGTGGCAAATGGGCTAGTTATTTTCTCTTTTCCTTTGTCTTTAACGGTGAGAGTGGCAATGTTAACCATATTAATATGTGGTAAAGGAGTAAGTGAGTCATGATAGGTGTAGCGACAGGACGTGAAAAAATATGGTGAAGGCATATACTGGTTTTGTGAAAATAATACAGCGCATTGGCATTTTGGCGGAGATTTTGCTAGCTCTCTTATGCAGACCTTATTGATTTCAAATGTTGGAGGAGGATAGAAGGGTTGTGGAGGGGGAGTTGAAGGTCACTGTAGAGGTAAGGGATGAGGATGTGTGGTGATAGGCGAAGGTGAAATAGGGTCCTCATATAAAAGACCATCATCGTCAAAATTTTCTTCGGGTGGACATAGTAGGAGAAGAACAGTATTAAGAGCCTTACAATTTTTCACATCATACCCTATCACACGATGGTAAGCAAAAAAAAATTGTATCGTCAAACCCTTCTTATTTAGTAGGCAGTACAGTTTTAGGTTTGGATTACACTTTCTTTGCTAAAGATGTGGCAGCTGAACTAGTGGTTGAAGGTGTTGTAGGTTTAACTACCTCTTAGGAGGGTAGTGGATTTTTTTACTTTAGTTGCACCTTCTTAGGCAAGGGTGAAGGAGAAGTGCATGATGTAGAACGGAAGGCAGATGGTGGAAGGGGATAGGTTAGCCAAGGCAATAATGGGGGTGCGGTGAAGGCTGTGGGAAGAGGATAGGTGGAAGGTACTTGTTGAAGAGAAGGGAGTATCACAGGTAATGATGATGATATTGGAAGTGGTGTAGGTATAGGTGGTAGAAAGGAGGTAGGTGACGATAAAGGCGTAAGCTGTGTAGGTAATTTGGGTGTAATAGAGGATTGTAACGAGGAGGTGGGTTGTTGGGATTTTAGTTTATCTGGGGTAGGAGGGTGATTGGCCAAGGTTGATGGGTGATGTCCTAAGATAGATGGAAGTGGTGAAGTTGAAAGAGGGGTAGTAGGCAAAACCGGCATATGCGGCCTAAGAGGTTGGTTCTTCATCTTAGGTGGGGGAATCATCTTTGCATGGGCTTATGAGGATGTGGCTAAATACAATTTGATAGGAGGATGGAATAAGCTTGATGTCGGCATGGCTCCCAATGTGGCAATGGGTTTAGATGTGTAGGAAGGTATAGGTGTAGGTAAGGCTTTAGGAATAGGAAAAATTTTGGTTGTTGGTAAATGTTTAGGTGTGGGCAAGGGTGATGAAGAAGAGATTGCTACAACTGGCGTGGGAATAGTGGGTTTGGTTGTCTAAAACAACTTTGGATAAATTGTGGAAGTATTAGCAGACAACATTTTCATCTGAGTGGAGAAAGGTAGCCGAAGGTGTCCCCAAAGCATGGAATTGTCGACATAATCCAAGCGGTCATCCAAACGTGAAAATGGAACCATTGGAGGGGGGATGAGGTTGATTTGGTAGTAATTCCTGTAAAGAATTTCTGTGAGTTAGGGAAATGGTTGGCTTCAAAATTAGTGGATAAAAGATCCAAGATAAAATCAAGATCCTTGAAATCCAATGGAGAATTGTCCCCAATAGGATGGGGCACTGTTAATGGATCCCCTATGGGTAGGGGAGATGAAAAATAGGATGAGGTAGGTTCATATTTTTGTGAATAGGAAGGTAAGCATGAATCTCCCGTGGGTAGGAGAGTTAATACTGCGGGTTGTTCATTATTTTTAGGGGTGTGTGGGGAAACTACATTGGCAAGTATAGTGGAATCCTATGTGGGTGAATGGGGAGATAAGGGAGGCTCCTTGGTGGGTAAAGGAGAAGATGAAATAGGTTCCTCCATAGATGAAGGAGCTCATGCAAGAATCTCCTCGATAGAGGGAGCATGAGGAAACTGAGGAAGGATTGGTATGATGTTGAAAAAAACATGAACCTCATGAACATTACTGTCATTAGTCAAAGGTTTTCCAGTTTGGTTAGATGATGAGGTGTGATTTGGGAATGAATTATTGAAGATATGAAGGTTCTTGGTGTGTGAGGGTTATCCAAGATGATATCTCCACTATCTAAAATTTCTTGGACAATGTTTTTGAAAGTTATAAAATTACTTTCGCTATGACCTTTAACGTGATAATAGTTGCAATAATCATTTTCTTTGTACCATGAGGACATAAGACGAGAGGGGTCAAAACTAGTATGTCGTTTGATGGGTGGAAGAGTGATTGCTACAGATTTTTTTTTTTTTTTCTAAAACTAAAGAGTAGGGTTCTCCTATTAGAGTATATTTTCATTTCTCTCGCTTGAACCGAAGAAAGGTTGGAAGAAGGATTTGATTGGTTGGATGGGAGAGATGGGATGAATTTCAAAAATACTGCGTGGATAGATCCTTTTACTTTTGAATAATTGTTTTGGGGTTTGGAAGAGGAAGAGGTATCGTTTGATTTAAATAAAACGTTCTTGTTACATAATTGTATCTTCTTCTCTTTGATGGCTGTTAGTGTAGGTTATTATTTATCCTTTTATTTATTTATTAGGATAATTCTTACACTTGTGTTAGCCCTACACTTGTTGGGTTAGCTTGCTTAGGTGTACTAGTTGTGTGGAGTTAGCTTACTAGCTGTGTTGAGTTATCTTCTCAGTTATGTGGAGTTAGCTTACTAGTCTTTTGGAGTTAACTACCAGTATCAGTTAGTGGGAGTTCTTCACCACTAATTTAGGTAGTAGTTGCACTTCCCTCCTCTTATATGTACATCTTTCTTATTGAATAATTAAAGTCATTCTATTGTAATGTATTGAGCATTATGGATTATGATGGATTTCCATATATGGTATTTTATCTCTTCTGCTTTGCATATCTAATGTGGTGTGCTATTATCATCTGATATTGTAGCTTGCAACAATACTATTTTCATTCCTTTCATGGTATCAGAGAAATAGATGATGTAGACATCCATTTGTAAGTTTTTCTTTGCAGGCAAGAGTTTATTTTTTCATGTATTCAGATTTTGTTAGCACTTTTCTGCAACATGCATTTTTATGAAAAATGAAGTGCGCCATTGGATTTGGAAGGTGCCAAAACCATATAATTTACTGTAAACTTGACCATGGTTTGAGACAGTCAAATCTGGGTGCATTCTTTTATCCATTGGGTATAAGCGTGTACCTTCCGGATGAATTCTTTTACCCTTTGAGTATTTCGGTTTTGGATGCAGTATTTTATCCACTGGACGCAGATCTGTACCTTATGGGTGCATTTTTTTATCCATTGGATATAAGCGTGTACCTTCCGGATGCATTCTTTTAGCCTCTAGGTATTTTGGTTTTGCATGTAGCCTTTTATCTATTGGACGTAGATCTGAACCCTATGGGTGCATTATTTTATCCATTGGATATAAGTGTGTACCTTCCAGATGCATTCTTTTACCCTCTGGGTATTTTGGTTTTGAATGCAGTCTTTTATCCACTGGATGTAGATCTGTACCCTTTGGGTGCATTCTTTTATCCATTGGATATAAGCGTGTACCCTCTAGACGCAATGATTTACCCTCTACACATTTTAGGTATTGGGTGTAGGATTTTATCCTTTGGTCACAAGCATGTATTGTGTGGGTGCAATCTTTTACCCTTTGGACATTTGGGTGTCATGTGTACCTTTTAGAAAGATCAACATTAAAATATTTTTTTAATAGTAAAACCTTGTAGAGCTCATAACTTTTGATCTGTAGCTCGGATTAAGGTGATCCTTGTTTTGAAATTGTGTATTTTTTTGAGATCTACACATTGGTGACATTTTTATACACATATTTCAAATGTAAAAGGTAATGTTACTCATTGTAATATTTACATGACCTCAATTATAAAGTGCCAAATTCGGGAGGGTGTTGTGATCACTTGTAGACGCAATTTCGGTAGAGCCCGATGTCCTAAACTTTTAGGTATTACATTCTTGTATCTATTGGTGTATATATTTATATCTCTCTTATTTGTTGAGATATTTTGGATCTATATTTTCGACACTTTTTTTTGACATGGTGACAATCTCTCTTATGGGGGAGCTATTCTGGTGGAGCCCAGTGTTAGTTTGTCAGTGTTCGAGTAGTTGATTTTGGCAACTCATACAAATTTGTGGTATCACTCTACTCATTCAGTAGTATGGGAGGGTGTGGTGTTGATACTACTTCTTTAGGTTTCATGTCCTTGCCTTGTTACCTTGGCTTTTCTTGGATCGTGGCACTCCTATTTATTTGGATCTCGTGTCCTTTCCTTGTTGCCTTGGTTGTTCTTGGATCATGGCACATGTATTTGTAGCAGTTGATCAAATATGTTTGGTGTTTAGTTTTCACTTTTCGACATCAATTCATTGACAGTCTCCTTGCATGGAGCTATTTTGGTAAAGCCCAGTGTCAGTTGTTTTTGAGTTATATGATCAAGTAGTGGATTCAGACCATAGTGTGCACCACACTTCTTCAGCATTGTATAAGTTTTTGGAGCCGAGCTTCTGAGGATATCTTACAACAGGATTTTTCTCTCTCTACTTTGTTATTACTGGTATTGGGTACCTTGCGGTGTCCAATTTTCCTAGTTATTGTATGTGGGTACCTCATCAGGCCTTGTTGTCAGGACCCACCTTCTTTTCCACCCACCTAAGCTATGCTTACGGGAGGGTGTTAGTGTAGGTTATTATTTATCCTTTTATTTATTTATTAGGATAATTCTTACACTTGTGTTAGCCCTACACTTGTTGGGTTAGCTTGCTTAGGTGTACTAGTTGTGTAGAGTTAGGTTACTAGTTGTGTTGAGGTAGCTTCTCAGTTATGTGAAGTTAGGTTACTAGTCTTTTGGAGTTAACTTAACTACCAGTATCAGTTATGGGATTTCTTCACCACTGATTTAGGTAGTAGTTGCATTTCCCTCCTCTTATATGTACAGATCTTTCTTATTGAATAATTAAAGTCATTCTATTGTAATGTATTAAGCATTATGGATTATGATGGATTTTCATCTATGGTATTTTAGCTCTTCTGCTTTGCAAATCTAATGTGGTGTGCTATTATCATCCGAGATCATGGTTTGGAACAATATTATTTTCGTTCCTTTCAATGGCATGCATTTCAAGTTTTTGGTCCATGGTGAATGCCTTGTCAAACGTGTGGAAGGTTTGAACTTGGAGAGTTGGTGAGATGTGCCTGTTAAGGGCCCTGGTGAACAAATCTATTAACTTGGTGTTATCTCTCAAAAGTGCACCCTGTAGAGAGATGGATGTAGGTTTTCTAATCTTGCAAAATTGATCTCTCTCTTTCATAGATACAATGGAAACACCTCAGGTTTATGGGTATACCTATTTTGAGGTGAGTCTCTAGGATTAAAAGGCTGGTTCCTTATTGGTGTATCCTAAACTGATTTCTGGGAGTTTGAAAGTAAAAATGACTGTAAAATAAATAAAACTGATGTGATACACCAAATTTATGTGAGGGATTTGACTGAGTATTTGCACAATTGCTAATGGGAAGGATTCTTGATGCATAATCCAACAGTTTACTACAGAATATTTAAGGGCAAACACTTGGTGATACTAAAGGAAAATCACAACACTACTAATAAGTTAACATGCACATTAAAATTAAGAAGAAAATACTGAATCTGCAGTAGGGTAAGATGATTGATTAGGGAATTTGCATTCACAAGACTAATAGAAACATACAAAAGACTGCAAATAATTGGAAAGGTAGAAAATACTTCACACATAGAAGGAAAAACTGGAAAAAATTACTTTACTAATCCTATATCCAAAAAGTCCTCCAGTAGTTTCCCCTATGCTTTACAAAGGCACACAATATATAGCAAAAATAAAATTCATCCTCTTCCTAAAAATAGCCTCTAAGGCTTGTACATGCCCATGCACTCTATTTTTATCTTTTATTTAATAATAGATGAAGGAATAAAAATAGAGCATCCAATTACAAATAGGCATTATTAGCCTTAAATACAATACAGTCAAACTGAAGTTGAGTCTTCTATTTTTAAGAAGAGAAGGTGAATAATTTGCTAAAAAATAAGATTACTTTCTAGGTAAGTCTCTCTCCATGGGCATGCAATTTCGTCTTCTTCTTTGTTATTTCCTCTTGTGAGCATGCAACAAATCAATTTTCTACCTGTGAGTAAATAATTTAATACTTGTAATATTTACAAAAACAAAAATCCAATGTGGGGACCACTTGTCCATGTGCACATGCTCTGATGTTGACACCTGTAACTTGGCCATATTACTTATCACATGTTATGATCAAGGTTTTGATGTGTTTTTGGCACTTTGGAGATGAGGTCACGGGACTCTTTCCATATCTGATATCATATACTATAGTCTTCATTGAATAATCATTATGCCTTTTATTCGGCCCCATTCCTTACATTTTTTTACACATGATCCAACTATTACATGGTCTTGATATATTACTCGGTCACCTTTTTTATTCTCATTGTTTCATAATTTACTTGTCAGATTTTGCATATTCATGTTGGACTATGATTTAGACTTATAAAAGTCAATGCAAATGATATCAATGGGGCTGGCCCCCTTCACCATGATGAGTCACCCCTTGACATGTTTTTTCGGTGGCTCTTTTCTCAAAACTAATCCGAGTGAAATTAGGGTTTTTGTGGCTTCAACACGTATGTACCTTAACTCTCATTGAGTTAATTAACTCACTGCAAGAGTTTATGAAGGAAAAGGGGTCAAAACCCTATCATTTGGCATTTTCACTCTCGAGCTTGGCGAAGCCCTGGCCGAGTTTTCTCGATGCCATTGATGATTGATTTTTTGAGATCAATTCTTCTGCATCTTTTGGCCTTTACCTCTGTTGATCCATTTTCTTGTTCTGCTCTATTTGAGCTCTCTAAGCAAGGTGGTTGTGGATGTTAGGCACCATGGAAAGTGAATTGGAGCTCTTTGTATCTCTGATCCTTTGTTTATACTTTGATTGATTTTCTGGTTTCTATGTTTCATTGACCACTGTTGACACTGTAATGGGTTTTTCGAGCTTGTAAGCTCTACAATCTCGAAGGAAGGTTGTCATTTATTCAGATCTGTATGTTTTCCAATGGGGTGTTCATGGTTACTTTACTCGAAACCTCCAAGGATAAAGGTGAGTGTATTTAGATCCGCGTATTTCGAGTTCTTAATATCTGTATATCTTTGACTTTGAGAATTTATCTAACTCTGTTATGAAATATTTGGCTTGATTTTTGTATTATGGAAAATCAATTATGTTGTGCAAAAGGGACACAATTGATTTACTCTGAATTGGTTGTATGTTGATGTTGATACCTAAATATGGGTTTCGCATTATCTTGGTGGCACATTCCTGAGAAGGCTTTCCATAACTTGATATCACGGGATAATCTATGCATTTATTCACTTTGTGGCATTTGTTTGTTTTTCTATGAAGATAACATGGGAGTTTTGACTGCAAAAACTAGGCCTCCATGAATGTCTGTTTGAGCTTTACTATATGTTCATACTGTATATGATTAGCTTCTTCTCCCTTTCAAATTCCATCACAAGAACTTTTTAAATCTATCATTAAACTGTGAACCCTACAAGAAATCTACTTATGATAATATCTCACTTATACCCATTACTGAGTTTGCATTATTTGGATGATTCTGTGAGAATTACCCTGTTTGGGCCTTGTAATTAATGAGTTTGAATCTTGTGGAAGAGATATGGATCTCTGGTTTTCTATTTTACAATTCCTCAATTCAAGAGCTTTGTTCCGATATGAATTTTCTTTTACATCAGATATGATTTCTAAATTCTCCTTTCGCAAGTTACAGACATTCCATGTAAGAACTTGTAGTTTCTTTAGCGTATTTTGAATACTGCCTTTTGGGTTTCCTTAAAAAATGGATCATCGTTCTTTCAAGTTGAACCCTTCGAGCTCAGTCTAGGCTTCAATCTGCAGTCATGACTTATGGATTGGTGTATCTTGAGTTTTGAGTATCTATATTTGAGCTTCATACTTATCCTTTCATGCTCGCAAAAAATGATCTCTGTAAGTTTCTATTGACTATTTTGACTGGGTGAAAAAATCTCAGATCCATTAGAACACTAGAACTTGGCTTCACTGCATATCAATTAAAGATATCTATTCTTTTATGGTACCTGTATTTGATTTAGTTGATGCTTGATACAACCGAAAAATTTCTTTAAATTTCTATGCAAAATTCGTTGTAAAAACTGTAGATCTGAATAATCAGTTATTATGAGTTGCTTTCGAAATGGAGAAATTTATGCTCCTGTAGACTTCTTTAACTGAACTCATCTCATTTTTGCAATAATGAGATTGACTGTAATAATTTTCTTCATTCTATATCATAATTTCCTGAAAAATCCAAATTTTGAAATATACTCTGCCCTGGGTCATTGTCTGATTGCACAACTTGTTTCTTCTACCGTGAATGAGATCTTTCACTTTAGTAGTTGTATAATACATTCTTGCTGAGATAATTAGAGAATATGTCTTTCTAAAAGTTGTATAAGTTAATCATTTACTTTTATTTTAGAACCCGGAAAGAACATATTATTTCTGGAATCTCTGTTTCACAAATTCTTGTATGCTGAACTTTGAAGTTTTGTTGGAATGTTGTAGTTTCTTTTCCTTTTCTACTTAATATTGTATTTGAGCTTCATTACAGCTTTACATGCATGCTGGAAAAGTCGTAAATGTCCATTTTACATGGCAAAGCGCTGTCAAAATTTCCCAAATTTCTCTTTTCATTTTGTTTCAGCTGTAGTTTTATCTCATTTCAGTTGACTTCAACCTCTAAAATCTGATTCTTCTACTTCACCTGATAATTACACTTTTAATGCATGAATTTATGAAGTTGGAAGTATAAAGAGTTAAATTAAACCATGAGCTCAGTATTGATGAACATTTTCTTCTCCCTTCTCAGGTACCATGATGCAGTTATAGTGGAAAACTGGAACAAAAGTTTCAGCAAGAGAAGAACACTGCCTTGAGGCAATGATGGGCTTCTTTTATCTCTTTACATTTTCAACATCATAAATATATGCATTGTTTTTCCTTTCAGTTATTTCTCACGGATTGTGTGAGAAAGATATGTACTATTATTCCTCATGAATAAATGAAAATATTTTCATGTTATGAGATGTATGTCCTTCCTTTATGTACTTCTTTCATTTGTGTTGATGATGAATGAACGTATAAAACTCAAAACACTTAAATAATTCACTTAATTATAGAAATAAATAAACAATCAAGTGTACCTTATTGTCACTCACTGAAAAATTCAAACTTCTTGTAAAAGTGCAAACTATCCCTCACAATTGCCACCTATCTGCAGCTTCAAATCATCATGTCTGATACATGCTTCCCTTCCTACCTTCCTTAGGGCCCTGCAATGGTTGTTTATAGCTGTTGCATAGTTCTGACGAAGGTTTCAAATGGAATGGCTGCATCTATGAAGCACGACATTCTTAAACTGTACTCAAGTTATAGTTTTGATTCCAAATGAATTCCAAGTCTGTCCAAAACCAAACAATTAAAAAACTATATCTTAATCTAAGGTGGATGTCCCAAACATAACCAAATTCGTAACTGACCAATCTGAGAAACTTTAAAGTTTCAAGTTGACATTTTCGCAATGGGTGCACAAATTGTCAACACTTGGTTTAACGGAGTTGGAACTTGAGTTGGTTGATTAGAATTCACCAACGAGTGACAAAATATGTGATAGATTCATCTTCGTATTGTTGTGTTGAGTACAAGTTGGTCATGGTGACCTTCTTGATGATATTGATTGAAAAATGGTATAGAAAAGCTTGAGCTACTTGGTTGAATGAGTAAATGGAGTGCCCATGTAGACCATTATACCAATCCAATGGAGGTAATGTCAAGGACATTAGAAATGTTTGTAAGAGTAAAGTGTCATCATGAGCGATCAGATAACGCCCATGTTTAAAAGACCACAAGTGTTTCTGTGAGTCTTCTTTGTTGTTGAACTGGTTGAATTTGGGCATTTCCCAATGCATAGGGTATGGAAAAATGGGAATGGATGGGTGAATGGGATCATTGCAAATTTTGTCATATGTCAAAGAGTTATATGAATTGGAGACCGATGCTTCCACTGTCTGCATCTTGTCCATCATCATTTTGTTAAGATCATTAGTAGGTTGTGACGAATGGGCACCCCTGTAGTATAAGGGGGTAGATGATGAAGGTATGAGGAGGATGGCATCCCAGTATATGGTGGTGCCAAGTACAAGAATTGTGAGGGGGGAATAGATGTAGGTGGCAAGTATCTTGAATAAGGGACATATGAGATAGGGGTTGTTGATCTGATAAGTGTAGGTAGGTGGAGAGGATGTAACAACTCTTGTAGTAATTGGAGGAAGATGCTGACACCATGGGTGGCTCAAATGTAATAGGTATATGAGAGGTAGCAGAATCAAATAGGCCTACACTAAAGGCGGTTGATGAAGGAATGGTTGACATCATAGGTGGTAAGGTAGAAGAGGGCAAGGCCAAGCTAGTAGTAGCTGATGCAGAAGTGGGTGTAAGGGTAGGAGGAATGTGCACAGGCATGTCGTATACTAGCTACCCTGATAAATCCCACGTGGATGAATGTGATAAATAATATTTTAAAGCAATGGGGTTTTGGTCAAGGGGTCTTGCAAACTCCTCCTCATCGGTACTGATGATAATAGGTTGAGTGGGATCCATAGGTGATAAAATGGAAGGCGGTGATGGGCTAGGTGAGAGTGGCTGAAGGCTAGCGTGGAATACGAGGGCATTGGCTTGGCTATGAGTAAAAACCATGTGAGTTAGCGTGGACTTGGTAATCTAATCTCTGCAGATGACATAGAAGAACAAAATGAATGGAGAAAATAGTTCCGGAAGGTGAAATCTAGTCGTTGTTTTAATGGAAAAATTAAAACACAGTAACTGACAGCAGTTTGGTAACCAGTGTCAGTGACAGGAGGTAACCGATGACGGTCAAAGGACCGATACAGGTTACTATGAAAAATCAAAAGATTTGTAAATGTGGCAATGAATGATGAAAATGAAGTAAAATATAGATTTTGAAAGTGACTTCAAAGACCTAGAGATATGGTGAAGTATCTAAGGAACCCTAGAAATAATAGAAATGTGATGAAATTCTACTTTGGTTAAAATGAACCAAAACACTGGGAAATTGACACCAGTCAGGTAAACTGATGACAATCGCTAGACCGACGCTGGTCACTGTGAAATTTGTGAAAATATGGAACAAATTGAATTTAGTGGCTTAGATCAAATAAAAGACCAACACAAAAATATAAGTATGGAAATGATGGACCCTAAAACACTCAGAAAGATTCGAAATACCCCAACTATGATTGTGGAGTGTGAAGGAAGAAAGAATGGAGAATACGGCCTCACACCTCAAAACAAAAATGAAGCAAAACCTAGTAAACATGAAACCCTATGTGGTGGATTTTATGTTCTAGCTTATGCCATTTAGGACTAACTTGTGATTAGAGTAGAGTTTTTGTTTTGATAGATGGTTCATTAGGAAAATCCAAGAACTAAGGATAGTTTCAGGTAAATTTTTGGTGAGGAGGGTCATTTCTTTGAGATAATAACTGGACAGAGAAACCAGTTTGGATTCCACTCTCAATACTTTGATTGTGTGATCATTGACAGCTTCTTCCAGGAAGGATGATGTTTAAGAAAATGAGTACTTTATTTTGTGTGGTTTGGTGTAGAGAAGAGAGTGTGCACTACAATTCAATTAGTCAACCATCAACTGGGCATGACTTCCAGCGTATAGGTTGCCCAAAATATTTAAATGAGCTCAAAATGCAACACTCAGGAATGATATGCAAATATTTTAAACCCAAATCCACAATGACATTTGATAAAAGAAATAATGAATAGGCAAGAGTACATCTTTCACTAATGCAATACAAAAATGAAATGAATGGTTCTTTTTAGTCCAAAATACGAGTTTCAATGAGACAAGTAGAAGAGAGAGAATGTTCTAGAGGAAGAAATTTAATGTGAACTACTTTCAAAAAGAAATAGACACATAATCTTTCACCTAGGAATGAACAATGCAAAAGAACCCCGGATGGGTCCCACTGGGCATGCCAAAATGTTTCACTGAATTGTTGAGCGATAAAACATATAAGGAAAAGGTCAAGGAGGAATACCTGTGATTATGTAGTTGGTAGGTTGAGTGTGTGCGTTACTTATTTTATCTAAGTTGCTTGTAGAAAAATTCTTTTTGTTTGGGAAGGACTACCTGTAGAAACAAAACAAGACCACCAAATTATATTAAATAGTAAGGGTCAGATGACTTCATAGCAAGGCTAGATCTAGGAAGCATGATGCTTCCTTGAATTGTTGTCAATCATTTATTTAATACATTTTAGTGAAATTAAATACAAGAACTGAAGGTTCTATTGCTAACACTTTGATTAGGTATCTCAAAACATTATAAAAAAAGTAGATTAAGAAAAGTATTAAATATAAACTAATCTAGGATTAGGAAAGGTATGTTTCTAGTTGGGATAGGTCACAGGGGTGTCAGGTAAGGTCACAAAGGTATCTGGTAAGGTCTGGGTGGAATTTGGGTGATGTTGGAGGAATTTTGGTGAAGGTTTAAGTAGAAAACACAGAAATCGATGTCAATCTAGTGGCTGATGCTGGTGAAGAGGGAAGACCGACGATGGTTAAGGTGTCCAGCATCAGTTGGAGTAATCTGGTAGTAATTAAATAAAAGTGGTTTTGGACTTGTTTGTGATTTCCCAGAGAATGAAAGGAGGATGGTTGGGTTCCTAATAATGCCAAGAAGACTCAAGAATGCATAGAGGTTATGTACGGAGATCCTGAAGGCCACGTGTGATTCGATGAGTACATTGGTAAGAAGGTGGGGATGGAGGAATGCAGGAAGCAATAAGATGTAATAACAATATATAATTAACCTACACTTTAAACAAGTAAAGATTGATGAAAATCAAGTATACTTACATGCATTTGCAGATTTGGTAGGTGGCAGAAGGCAGTAGTTGATTTGTGGAGAAATTTTGTGGTCAATGCCATGGTAATACTTCCCTGAGTGTTCCTGTGAAAATTCTAATGCCTTACGACGAGCATCGGGTGTGTGTGTGGGCCTATGGTTGATTATATCTGATCATCTGGATGTTGAGAAGTCTCGGATTTGTGCTTGAATGCAATAGAACTTTCTGAACTGAAAATGACCAACCTCGGTAAAGAGTTGTGAACATGTATATAAGGTAACCGATGACGGTTAAGGTGACCGGCATCGATTGATGGGTAGCCGGCATCGGTTAAGGCAAGAATCCCTAGGTTTACCAAAAATATGCAGATCTTTACTATTTTTGGAATGATTATGATTGATTCCACTTAGGGAGGTTGAATTCATGTGAGAGAAGGTAGGAAGGTCATAGAAGAAGTCTAATTAGGTTCTAGGAATAAGTCTCATTTAGTTAGGTCAAGTGGTGACTCAGCACTGTGAGTGATGACTCAGTGCTGAGAGTGATGACTTGGTCACTATGAGTTAATTACCCCTAGAATAGGTGCAGGGTGAGGTGTCTAGGTGATGTGTAAATTAACTTAATTAAAGTAATAAAATAAAAAAATAATGTGAGGATGAACATTAATTCAATTATAAGTAATTAAATTAATATGAATGTAGGGTACAAGGGTCACGGTTAGGTGAACATGTTACGTTAATTGATTGAAAGGGGACCAAGGGGAGTGTGACCCAAATTTGGTGTCTACATTATCTATCAAATAAAGTGTTGTTCAATTGAAAATATTGACTTTGTAAAAAATTAAATGAAACATAACAAAACCTATTTTCCTCATAATTTATTTTTGAAATTACGTGTCTTAGGTGTGTAAGTGTTGGTTATCAGTGTTGTAGAACTAATAGACTAGTTAGCAACGCTTACTAAGAAAACCTTTTATATGGCATAAAATAGACATAATACAATGCTAGTATATTTTCCAAACTAGACCAATGTAAGAAAATTCTGAGTACACATAGACGTCAGATGAATCTGGGTTATTTGGTCATTACCTTGCTGCCATATCCATATTTGAATGTGTAAAATATTTTTTTCCCCACTTTTTAGCCTATTTAAGAACAAATTGTAGTTACAAGAATAGTGTGGATGAGATCAAGATGGTAAAGTGGAGCACAACTAGCATATATTATTTGGTCAAGAACAATTTGAGTCATGGAACAGGTGTGGGACATGCAGATATTTAATTCCATCATTTTATTTCTAACTTTCCATTCATGTCTTCATCTTATCTAGCATATAAAATGCCATCCAATTGAAAATATTGTTGCCATAAATAATAAAATAAAAAAGTGAATCCCATTTCCCCATATTTTAGAAAACAATCATCTCTTTTAGTTTTGCAAGGCTCAGTTGTCAGCACTATAGAAGTTACAGACAAGTTAGCATCACTTATATAGAGATCCCTCCATGTGGCTAAAAATAGACGTGGTACTGGTACAACTTTATTCTTGAACTTTATAGTATTTTTTATTAGGTTGAATTGTACTACATTTTGTAAATGTACTTGTAAACATTGGAAATGAAAAGACCCTAGGTGCAAATCTTTTAATCCTCAACCTACCACATGTTGTTGACTAATAACAAACCCAAAAATCATAAATCCTCTATTGCATTGAGAAAATAGAGACACTAAAAGAAAACTCCATCATTTGTATATATAGAAAAAAGAAAGACTAGCTACAAATTATCCATAAACAATATTATGTGATGCCAATTTTGGGGTTTGTAATTTTTTAACAAGTAATTAAATCGATAACCTTTTTACAAACTAAACCAATGTGAGAAAATTCCAACAACACACAGATATCAGGTGACTCAAACGATGTGGACTGTAAAAGTAAATACCCTCACTTATATATACACAAAAAAGAAAGGAAAACTATGAATTATCTACAAGCTATACTTAACAATGTCAGTTGTTGGATTTGTAATGTTAACAAGTAATTATGTTGATAACCTTTTTTCCAAACTGGAATGATGTGCCACCAAATTCTGACAACAAGCAAATGTCAGGTGACTTCATGGTTGCATTGAAATTTTATGGCCATATCATGTGATCATGAACAACTATAAAGTGCTTGTCATTTAGGAAAGGATTAGCTTATCATTTGGTTTTGGGCTCCACATATGCATCGATTTTTACACCTTAGAATGCACATTTGAGCTTATCGTCATCTTGCATCATTGATATCTTCATAGACCCCTGCAGTAGTGTAATGCCTCATCTTTGCTCGCTTGTGTTCGTCTAGCTTCATGCCAACATGGTGAACATTACACGTGTTGCATCGAGATTTCAACTAGATCTATTGAAGTTCAGCGTAGATAATACATATAATTTGGGAATTTGCAATTTGAGTTTTGGAATCAAGTAGTGTCAAATCTAGGTCTTTGCATTTCCGACATTTCATTCCAAACCTGACATCCTATCTAACATTATAGATCATGCCTTGACTATTGTGATCCATACTTTACTCGCATCTAACATCTCCCCCTGCCACTAGACAAGATCACTCGAGTTTCCACATCTTCCCTAAAAAATCTTCCAACCATTTCACATTGCATGTGGTAGGTTAAACATTGGCATCTGGTACAACTAATCCAGACGAGTCTACTAGATGATTGTTGAGCTGACTCATGTCCCTATGCCTCAACATACGATTTATCATCTCTTGCTCAGATTATAACTATGAAACAGACAGAACAGTAAACATGAACACAATGATTTCAATTCATTCGGGATGTTTTATTAGACAAGGGAGATTATAATATATAGAAGATTGATCTCCTTAATTTAAGGAGTCAACTTCAATCTCAAACTACTCCCTAGAATATCTCGTGATCCACTAATCACTCAACAAACCTAGAATCTCTCTAAGAGATCTCTACGAGTTGTCACCAACTCATTATTTGCACAATAATAATAATGTTCACAATATTAAAATATTGCTAACAAAAATAGACATGATAAAACATTATGCTTAAGCTTGATACTATTTCTGATTAGATTGACTTATCTTGCATCTTTTATATATGTACTTATTAGCATTGGGAATGGAAATACCCTAGTTACAAATCATTGATTTGTAACCTAGCCTACTGCAAAATAATAGAAACAAACCCACAAATCACTATTCCTCCATTGCATCAACAAAACACATACTGTAAAAGTAGACACAATCACTTACATATACGAAAAAAGGAAAGCTACAAACTATCCACAAATAATATTGCACAATGTCGGTAGTTGGAATTTTAATGTTAAAAACTACTTGCATTGATATCCTTTTTTCCAAACTACACTAATGTGTGCAATTTCTAACAATGCACATATATAAAAGAACTCTAGGTTCTTTGGTCATTTACTTATAACTATATTTGTGTCATGAACGATTTTAAAGAGATTTTCATTTACGATAGGAGGTCCCATGGAAGGGTCTCGTGTTCCTCTATTTTCCTTGGAATGTACCTTTGTTATCTTTCCTAAATCATTCTCTTCCACAGACCCTTGTAAGGTGAATGCCTCATCTCACCTATGTGTTTCTCTTTGCTTCACTTTAACATCAAAGATTTTTTTTTCAGTAAGCTCTACTTTGTTTTGTATTGGATTTGCATTTGATTTCGGGATCAACAGGTGTCATTGTTTTCATTGTGGGTCGTTTAACCTTGAATTCCCTCTTTTTCTAATGCCTCAAACATTAATCACATTAATAGGCATTTCCAAATGCGAGTCTTGGTAATTTACCTAACACGTATTGTAGAAATGAGAGAACAAGGTTTTGTGCCAATGTTCATTGATAGATAACGTCATCAAGAGTGGTGATGAGGAGAAACCCTAATCACTACCTTAATTGCTAAAGATAAACTCTAGTTGCAAAGGTGCATGAAATTGGCAACATAAGGAATGTTAAACATAGAGGTTCCTCATCTAACACATGTAGAGTTTGGGATTCAAACATGTGCACGTTTCCATTGGAAGTATTGATTGACCATGTATACTGCCTCAATGCAGACAAGTGCACCACACCACCTTTCTTCCTCAAAGTACTGACCCAAATGTCACACTTTTCATACATTCATGGTTCTAAGAAAGAGGATTCGTATGTAGGCTCCCCCAGACATTTTTCACACCCTTAGACTTATCGTCCCTCAACCTCCTTCTTCATTGCCCCTCTTCTTCCTCAAATGTTTATCTCCCACAATTTTAACTTCTTCAACACATCCCCTTTGACGTTCCCATCACACATTCCAAATGGGATTGCCAATCTTAACCAAACCATAACATTTTGTAGAAAGTATTTTACCACTAGAGTCCTAGGGTGTTTGAACGGTACCAATAGACGTCTGGCCACTTCCCCTTTTTGGGCACTTTTGACCCATTAGTTGAGTGAGGATGAAGGATGAAACAAACGAAATTTATTTTGTTTGATAAAGAAATACCATGCCAAACTCATATTTGATGTCTATTCAGTATACCTTGGCAGATATTGTGGCGGTGCACTTATTTCCAGATATTTGATGTCTATTCATTATACCTTGGTATTTGGTCTGCTCTTTCGTAATGTGTTGCGTGTAAACGGACGCAAACAAAATGACTTCCTCTGTTATAGGAGGGACCCAAACCAAACACGCTGAACGCGGATTTCGGTGCCTCCAGCGAAGGAATAAGCATATACTTTCTCCAATACTCCACGCCTTCTCTCCTATATATTTTCCTTGCTTCTAATTGCTTGCAGTGATGGAGGCAGCAACAGGAAAAGGTGTGAGCTGCTCTTTTATAACCAATAGTAACTGTTCGTGTAGTTCGAACCCGTGCCCTGCAGCAACATCATCACAAGTAAGAGTATCAGACACTAACATTGGAGGAAAGCTGATGGCCACGGCTTCGAATGGTGAGGAAAAGAGTAAGAGTAACCGTGGAAGGACGACGGTGATGACAGAGGAGAAGGCGCGGTGGTTGAGAAGGGAGCTCCGCGCAACAGAAATTAGTAGTCATGGAATGTATCATTCCGCCATTGCTGCACAGCTCGCCTTCTCTGATAGCCATAACTAAAACTCTCGCTGCCTCTGTCCATTGTATAAGTAGTAGTAGATACAGCACCTCCAGATGAATACAAACGCCCACGAGAACAGCTTTTTTTGTTTTATGAAATGTTTGAAATAAGCGCTAACATTACATTTTATACATTCAATACCTTTTTTTATGTAATGAAACATACCGTTCGTGAAGTGTTTTGTAATGGTACAATTCTTAGGAGTACTGTTTCAGTCATTTGTGGATTGCAAGGTGGAAAGCAGTCAGAAGGAGAGGAGAAACTGGTTGTATATGTGCGATGAACTGAAGAAAGATCAGTACTTGAGACAGTTTCATGTGGCATCCTAGACATTTGGGGAAAAGTGGCAATTGTTAGCGAAGATGGGTTCGTACGGAAGGAATTGGTATGCTCGTGAAAGTTTGTTTCTGTGGAAGTTACATGCGCAATGTTGGTTGGCAATTCTCCAGTAGTTGTATTTGATGGCAAGATTGGAATGTCAGGGAATCGTAGGTTATTGGTCGACGTAAGTTGAAAGATATTAGAGATTTTTGTTGTTCTATGCTCTAATTTACGACGTTGTTGCTCAGCAGTTTAGTGTACTTTTTTTTTGCGTAGTTCTCTCTTTGTTGGGCTCGTTTTGTAGGAGTTGACATGATTGTGAGGTCACAATTGGTTATGGAGTACCACCTATTGTAAAACAATCATGCAGGTTAGCAAGTAAAGATACATTGTTTGATGACATACAAATGCATAAATAAGTCAAAATATAAAACTATATACAATTGTAATGCATGTGGAGTTCCAATGGGAAATACGCGTAAGAGGTAACAATTTGAGTATGAGAAACTGCATTTTTCTTAAGGAAACGAGTATTAGATATATAGAAACATACAATGCGTTCACATAGTACACAAGGATGTAAATACATACATAACAAAAGTGCATGTATTTTTTATTTATTTATCTTTAAAGTACTAATAATCCACATAGTAGTAGGAGACAATAGTATGTCAGTGTACAAGGGAATACAACAATTTTCTTTTGAAGCAGGGAAAAAAATGAAACATAGATATGAAATAAGAAACATAGCGGTGATAGTTTAAAGAATAGAATGGGATGGGTGAGGGTGTAATGTTTGAAGGGATGGGTAGGTTGGAAATCCTTGTGTTAAGGTTACAGAGGAGTTGCACTATTTTTCGGTTTCTTTGAACTGAGGATGACACATTTCAATATGTTGCTTCCGCAATATGTCTCTTTTTTTAGTGAAAGTGTGAAGCAGTATTCGTTGCCGATGACATTACTTATAATTTCACTAGTCGCATCTTCGTCTATAGACAATATATGGAGGTCGCTAGCTGCAACACCCATGATTAGCTCAATTGTCTCATCAAAAGCGGTAATTGATTGAAGTTCTCCTGTTGGGTCCTTTAGATTGATCCCCAATGCATATCTATAATCATTGTTTTGAACTTGTCTGTTGCAACTCGAACATAACCGTGAACCATTACCATTCTCTCTCACCTTTTTTTTTGCATTGTTTGTCACATTTCTGAAGAGGACACGCCTTGTAAAAAAAGTTGTCCATGCTGAAATTTGTGATTTCTAATGTAACCATGGCCCATTCATTTCTCTCAGTGTTCCCCATATTTAGTACCTCTGAAATCGTTGTTACAGAGGTCCGGATTTTTGGAGGGCCTATAAATTGTCTTGTGATAGAGGGCGCCGAAAGCTAGTAGTCATCAGAATATACCCAACTATGAAGTGTATTGGTTTCTGAAATTTGAGGGTTGACATAACATTTGGTACTTGAAACAATGTTGAATGAGCTCCCGTTGAAACTAGAGACGTGAGCAACTTTCAAGGCAAGGACCAGAAGAGGTGGCATAGAAAGCTTGTCTTCAATTTCTTTGCTTCTCTTATCTAAGTGATGTCCCCACAATGTGACACTTACACTGAATCCCGACATGTCCTTTAATTGCAGAGTTCTCTTCTTAGTATCTAATTTGTCATGCCTACAAATTATTGTTGAGCATGGTGACATCACAAGAACAATGCCAATCAAATCAACTTTAGAATGGTCATCGGTTTCAGGTATGTCTTTAATTTTTGTGAAATGAAATTGATGGGAAGGTATTGTATCCTCATTTTCTATGAGTGGAGTTATGGTTGAGGATGTTTGCAGGAAAATCTCCAAAGCATTATTCAAATGGTTGTAACTTATCTTTGCATCAGGAATCCTCTCAATCCTCCCATTGGAAATTGTATATAACTTCTTATTTTCAATATGCTCATAAAATGCTTCAACGGCCTCATTGAAACATGTGATGTGAATTTCCCCTCGTCCCTGATTTACAAAATCAAACCCAAACACGGAACTGTCTCCCCTTGGATTGTGATATTTGTGAAGGGTTGTTTTTGTTAGGGCATGACCCTCTATGGACCACATGCACATAGATGTATTCAAAACACTTATTTTAGTTGGTGTTCTCGCAAAATATTTGTTAACTTGGTTTGCACTTGCATCTGTCCATGGCAACTGACTATGTTCAAGAGTATTTTTTGGTAGTTGGATTGGAGCACTGATTACCAAACGTGTTTGGACAACAACATCCATTTCAATGATAAGACCAGCCCTGTGATGGATAAGAAAATTGGGATAGAATTAGAACTGAGAAACGGATGGAAAAAACAAACAAAAAGAAATTATAATTGATATAGGGATTTTATGTACATTGGTAAATGAGAAGGAGATGAAGCTTACAATTCACTTATGATCATTCTAATGAGGGATTTGTGTAAGAACACAATGGAGCCTTCTTGCATTGATTTTTTGGTTACATGACTTGCAAATTTTGAGGGTAGAAGTGTTTTCTGAAAATTTATCTCATCTGAAAGGTTAACACAATGTTGGGCAACAATATTGAGAATGGACCTTAGGGAGGAAAAGTGCAGTATTTGAAATGTGGGGTCAACATTGGAACCACCCTCAATCAATTGATAAATGCCTTTGTGTTTCAATGTTATTTCCATGGCAACTAAAAGATGCTCGAGATAGTGGGAATTCTTTAAATATATGGTGGAAAATGTAAACTTGTAGGGCATACAATCATGAAATGAAGGGTGTGTTCAAGAAAGCATGCATTTGTAAAGAATGAGAACCTTTAAAGTTGGCTTACTTATTATTTTATATTCGCTAAAAAGTGCAAACATGAATTCTAATCCTTTCACAGTTCAATATGCAAAAAAGTGATATAACTCACAAAGCTTTGGTTGAAAAGAACTAAAATTTGCATGGTTGTTTCTCGACATTTTAAAACTATATGTATTTGTGTGCAAATATTATGAAGAACACATTAAAAATATGTTTTTACTTTACATAGAGAAGCGAGCGATTGTATAAAGGAATAATTGAACATGTATGTTGAAAAGTTAGATTCTCTTATCCATATGTTCCACCACAATATATCCATGCATTTATTTGAAACGAATTACAAACTATTATGTTAAGTAAATAGAATGGAAGACAATAACAACAATATGTACACTTGAAGTAAGAAAACAATATGTATTTATATGGAGATACAATGATAAAGAAATTTGAAATCCATAGTTTGATTACAAAAATTGAACATGTGTTTTAAAATTTTGTTTCTTTGTTTGATATATATTGCCACAATGCATACATGGAATTATTTGGTACGAGTTGCATTTTGTTTCAAAAACACTTATAAACAAACACTTATAAACTAACCACTACAAGCTATTTCTTTAAATCAAATTTCTTGCTTTCTGCTTGTGCAATTTTCTAAGCACGTTTCTTGTATTTTTGTCCATTTACAGATGCCTCAATTGGTATTCCCATTCTCCTCAATTTGCGGGGTGGTTCATATTTCATTGCATCTTCGTTAGAATCATAAATCAAACAGAATCCTTCTGATTGATCTCCAATTGTTCGGATTTTGGAGAGAAAAACTAGGGATGTTGGCATCATGTGGAGGTGATCTCTGATCATTTTAGTTATCACTTTTTTAGGTGGTTTCAGTTTCCTGTAATGCATAACATTAACAACACATTGAATACGCTTAAACTCTTCCTCCCTCTGCAAGCGAGGCATAATTAATGTCAATCCCACTGTGGGGAGGGGAATTGTTTTTCTAGTCTACATCATATTAAACTGGAGAGGGAAAATAAGTATCTTAGTCCACCAAGATGTTCTTAGGTATGACGGGAAGCTTTAAAAGCCTTGTTGTTGACCAGTCTAACGTCCAACTTGGGATACTTTGAAATGGCCTCATTGGGGAATGGGCCCCTCAGTATATAATGAATCCTATCATTAACGAAGGCACGTGTCCCCACATGTCTCTTGTAAAAAGGATTGGAGCCAACTACAAATATAAATGGAACAATCCAAACCAAATAACATTAAAACTCTCTACAATAATTTTTTAGTCCATAACATGCAATAAACAAAAAAATTGAAGAAATACTTCAATCACTATTGAAACAAACCTGAAGTTCGTCTAGAGACAACACTCTTTTCTTTACCGCTAAAGAAAGAAAATCACAAATATCCAAATAAAACAAAATAGGAAGTTAATAAAACTAAATGTATCTACGAATTCAAAAGAAGGGACTCCTCCATTAAGATTAATGTATATTTTCAATTTCATTCTCAGTTATAATACAACAAGACCAAAAAGATTATAAAGAGTTATTAAAAACTGTATATTAGTAGAGGCCATACATAAGAAGATAGTAAACTGTATTTTTTTATTTATGGTTTAGAAGAAATTACACAAATGTTTCTCTACAAAAATAATATTTGTCCATTTAGTTTTTGAGATTTTTACTATAAAATAATTACACCTAAACATACAAGATATAATAATGGTAGAAACACAAAAATAAAACTTCACAACATTACGCATCAATATAAACAATTGAACTGAACCTAGGTGCTCTTACAAGTTACAATGATATAAAACCACATAGTTTTTGAAAATGAATAAGTATATCCTAGAAATTATTGTACAAAAGATATTAAACTTTTAAAAACTATCTCATATTTTTGTATAAAACTGAATGTCTGGCTAAGTTCATTGAAACCCCTTCTCTATATGTAATGTACCATCCATGAGGAAGGTAGATATGGTTAGCGGTAATAAGAAGAGTGTAGACCTTCTTATATAACACAAGGCATATATTCTATCTATAATCAAAATTAATATGAATAAGACCCTAAACAAAATAAGACCCTAAACAAAATAAGACCCTCTAAACAATGTTTGTAGCACCATACCTAATTATATAATTCTATAATCCCATATAACACATACAATCATGAAAAATCATACCAAATTATGTTGTCAAAGTCTTTCAGTAAACCACGTGGACAAATTTTGAGTTGAGGCTTTTCATGAAATTTTTGAAATACCCAGCTGAGCCACGTCCAATAAAAAGAGGCCACGTTCCCTATCGATGCAAGGATGCAAATTTGACTAGGAGATATGCCTGTCAAACCTTAAAATATAGAAAAACGATCATTCGAGCCCGAAAAGGAAAATTTCTCCAAGGACAGAGAATTTAGAAATGTTACAAGGCTCAAATATGTTTATCAGAGATACATCCATTCATTTTTCTTCAAGTATTTACGGTAGAAATGATAAGGAAGATAGATCCAGACCATGGAGAATTGAAAATATGGGAGAACTTGAGTTTTTAGATGAAAAAAGAACGGGATACCCAAATTACAGACCTTTTCCAAAGGAACAAAGAAACAAGGAGCAAAACATGGACACATAAGTGATCTATGACCCAGGAACAGATTAAAAATGGCAACAAAGATTAACCAGGCACAACACGGGAAAAATAAAGTGACAGAGGCCAAAAATTGATAGATTTTCAAAGGAAAACTGGGGCGAGACTATTTTGAGCACCAACAGGACAATCTTATTTTTGTTTGGGAAGGGTTAGAATGGGCTCGCTCCTCTCTTCAGAAAGTGGTTTTTCTCAAAATTGATTTCAAAAAAGCCTAGGACCGTATTGAGTGGCCTTTCATTCTTGCCATGCTTAAAGCCCTAGGTTTTGGAGAATTTTTCTTGAATGCGGTACACACTTTTTTTGTTAATGCTTCATCTTGTCTTACAATTAATGGACACCAATCTTCTGCTATTGGGTTGTTTCGATCGATAAGGCAGGGTTTCCCCTTAGCCCCGACTCTATTTGTTTTGGTTGTGGATGCTTTCAGTTACCTCCTTTCTAAAAGAGTTATGAAAGGTTGATTAAGAGGCATATACCTACCTAATCATCAATCCCAACACATTAATGGCCACTTTGTGGATGAATATTTTCTCACTCTAGTTGAATCAAAATAAAATGTGCAGGAGGTGCTTGCTTGTTTGGATATTTTCTGTAAAGTGTCCAGTTCCAAAGTTTTGTTTACCAGGTCATTGGGTTTTTTCCAAAGTCCCTAACCTATGCCCCGACTAGCTAACAACCTATCACAAGCACTAGATTTGTAGAGGAGAATGATTCTGCTTTCTGGAAATTTATTTTTGTTTTGACAGTGAGTCTTCCACCATGTGGCAATTTTTGGTTTACCAAGCTGAGTAGAAAGTACAAAAATGGATCTCTCATCCACTATCTTTGGCTGGGAAATTCCAAGTTTGCACTAAAATTCTGGCTGCTACTCAGATCTATTACGTAACTTTTTGGTGTTTGTTTCGGGCTTCCTTTAAAAGGTCCTTTAAAAGGATGGCTAAGATCTTACAGGATTTTATTTAGTCTAGCTATAAACAGGGTGGTTTTCACATGGTTTCCTGGGAATTTTTTACCCTTCCCAGGGAACAAGGTGGTATGGGTGTTGTTGATGTCTATAGGTAGAGTGTTTCTTTATGCGCTAAGTGGGTTGTTCGTTGTACCCAGGGCAACCAAGCTTGGAAGATTTTGTTAAGAAATTTTATTTCTTTAGGATCACCATATGGTAAAAAATGCTAGAAAAACATAGGTTTTCATACTTTGCTAATTACTAAAGTTCCAGTAAAAATACATGACACCTTTGTGGTTAAAGGCACTTGAAAATATTTTGAGATGATTAAGCCTCTAATGCGGTGGGTTGATGATGGATTCACAACAGGTCTCTCTTTCAATGAGCATAATTTATGGTGGTCACCCATTTTTTCTCTTGATGATCTCCCATTGGCAGAGAAGGCCAACATTAAAATAGCCTAGTTAGCTCGCAAAGTCATCTCCACTATTCAGGATCTGGTTTCCTTCTAGGTTTGGCTTCCTTGGCTGATGCTGAAACAAAAATACAACCTTGCTAATTTTGATCTACCTTCAATCTTAGCAATTCAGCCTTTTTTGACAGATGTTATGCTGCACAAATTGGGTCTTCAGCCACCTCAGTATTGGTGGAAATATTGGCAATGGAATGTGGACATCTCGTTGTTACAGTATAATTATGGAGTTATTTAATCCTTGTTATCTCCTACCTTGCTGACTTTAGATAAGCTCAATTCTAGATGGTCTTTACGTTCCTCTCATGTCACTTGGTTAAAGCATCTCTAACAATTATGAAACCCCCTCTTTTACCTGAAGCTCATTTTTTTTCTTTGGTGTCTGATTTATCAGGGGCTTCCTCTTGGGGAAAGATTAAGTCATACTGACATCCCTAACCCTATCTATAGCTGTTTTGGTCACCCAGAGTCCTTCAAACACGTCTTCTAGTTTTTCCCTCGCGCTCAACATGCTTGGCATTGGATTCACTCCCTCTTTCGGTATTTTCATCCTGATTTTTTTCATTGGAAATTTGCTTTGTTTGGTGACCATGCTAATTGGCCCCCTACATTTCTTCCCTTTGGAATTTTTTTCATTATGTTATAATGTTCCAAATCTAGAAAACTAGAAATAATTCCTTTCTATATCATTGTACTCTTTCTACAGAAATAATCATTAATGAAAAGGTGGCAATCTTGTCATATGTTCATATGTAGATCTAGGCACAAGTGCAAAAGGTGGTGCTGGATTTTGCTCATCTCCAATAGTTGCTTGATCATTGGGGCAGTACACATTGTACCATGAGTCGAGTTCCTCTGGATGATGATGATCACTCCCCCTACTACCTCATTCACCTCCTAGACATCAGGGACGATCCTACAGTCACTCCAAAAGCAACCACCCATCTTCACTGTCAGCTCATCCAAGGCCCTCTTCTTTTGGGCTCAATTGGAGCCCGTTGGCACGTGGCAAGGCAGTGGCTAGCTCTACTAACTAGGGCTCTCTGCCTGGTAGGGATTCCTAATTTGGTGGTTCACCACCCCCTGGGTGGGGAATTATGGTTCTTTTGAGTGTTCTGATGCCTGACTAGGATGGTTGGTTACTCAATCCGTTGTCTGATGAGCTATGTTCTCTTAGTTTTTTTCCGCCGTGGGATGATCCACCTCCTCCTCTTGGTGTCGCGGCTCCTTGTGCCTAATTCTGTTATGATGTGATATAGTTTTTGTTACTTTCTCCTCGCCTATTGGCCGTTGTTTTTTTTCCTAAGTGGCATGCTTTTATTCACCCTTGTGGCCTGTGTTTTGTCTGCCCGCGTGGCTTTTGATCTTTTTTAAGGCTGTGAACACTACCAACCACCCCCTTGCTATGTAACAATTTTTCTATTTAATATAGAGGTGGTTCCAATAGTAATATGTAATAACAAAAAAATATAAATTCTTTATAAAATATATTTATTATTTAGAGGTGATTTTATTGTTTTATCTCTAAAACCAATGTACATTTAAAATTGCCTTGATAATTTGATAATTTATCCATTTATTGTTTCTGTATATTTATACTTGTATAAAAAATTATGATGTATTGGGCTATAAGTTGGTAATCTAATTTATAATATTAAATTTATTTCTCCTATTTCTTGTAGTGATTAGATAAATGGTAATAAGCAGTTATATATTATAGTGATAAATGGTGTCAATTTAGTTGTATTAACATGTTAGGTTTGAAAATATATTTTTAAAGAAACCATTTTAAGATAAATAAAAAACATTTAAATTAAATTCAAATGAACTTGAAATTTTAGGTAAGTGCTCCCAATTCCATGATAACAGAAAGATATTACACATTTCTTATTTGAGTTCTTCAAAATATTTTTTTTGAAAATTATATTCAAATAAATTTCGAATTTAAGATTGAAATTGATTATTAACAACTCAAGATAATTGTACGACCCCATCTCCAAATCCATTAGAGTATAATTATTGGCATAACAAGAGAAACCTATATCTATGAAATTGAATTTTTAGATAAAAAATTATTTTTATTGATTTTAAAGCTTCCTCTAATACATACCAAAATGAATAAAAATATTGTAATCATTACATACTAGAAGTTGCACTTATTGTTGCAAAGACAACTCAATATATATTAGAGGTAATATAAAGAAAAATATTTATAAAAAATGATACAATTCAATAATAATATCAATGCAACTTTAATGCTAACATGAGCCACAATATGAAGGATCCCATCTAGGATTTATTTACGCTGAAAGGTGTGAACTCTACTAGAAGGCCTCCTCCTGTCTGACAATGAAAAAGACAATGAGGGTGAAGATGAATTGATCGACGATGTACGAAAAAACATGAGCCCTGCATGTGGCGGCCAAAGGGAAGGGATGTCAAGAAGTTTTCAATGAGGGCTCCGTTTACCATAGTTACTTGTTGCTTGATGTTAACAGTTTCAGCTTGGTTAACACATTTGGATCTAAAAACAATAGTTCCCTATTATTTTCTATTAATGGTTTCAGAGTGGTTAACGCCGTTGGATTTGAAAAAATCCTTGTTGGGATTAGCACACAGGTTGTACATATAATATATAGGATCTAAGCATACATGCAATACAAGAAGATATTCTACTAGAAAAAATATACAAAATAAGAGATATAAATCAACACTAGATTTAACGTGGTTCACCTAGTATGGGCTACATCAACCAAGAAACAAGCCAATCTATTATCCAAAGCTTTCAGAAGATATACAATTAAAATTTACAATCTTCCACACCTCTAACGATGTACAATACTTTCTTTCTCTAAAGCTTCTCCTTCTTATCCGAGAATTCTCTCTCACAATTATTTTCACAATAATCATTAACTCTCTCTTCTAACCCTAGCTTTCTCGCTTATAAATACTTTATACAAACTTAGGGAACTTAGCCATGCAATTACAGTCAATAGATCTACTTTAATACTAAAATTAGATCTAATTCATATGAGTTAAATAAAACAATCATGCATAGGTAATTGATGCTAGTTAGCCCTAACCGATCATAGTTCCTACTTTCCCAACTGATGCGGGTCATAGGTGACCTATGTCAGTCCCTTCATAACCGATGTCAGTTTCTGTGTTTTTCAGCAAATTGATATAACATGCTAAACTAAAGTAATTGAGCTCTACATCTTAACAATCTCCCACTTGGAGATAAATTACTGCACTATACATGTACAACGTCATCCTTGGATCCTTTCCTTAGATTTGTTTCTTCCTCTTCAAGTCTCAAACTTGAAGACCAATAGAAGTGGAGTGTAGCTCCAGCTTCTATTTTTCTAATGGTTTCGTTAGCATATCCGCAAGGTTTTCACTCGTATGAATATTTTCCTGTTTCAGTTGCCCATCCTCCAATACATGTCATATGAAGTGATATTTTTATTGAATGTGTTTTGTTCTAGAATGAAATGTTGAGTACTTTTCCAAATGAATTACAGTCTGTCTATCACTAAACAATTTGCAATCATCTTGCTCCTTTCCCAAATATTCCATGAACATGCTCATCCATATCATCTCTTTGTTAGCCTCTGTAGTAGACAAAGCCACAACCTTCTGCAATCTCGATATTAAGCTAACTATCATCCCACCTACTATGAAAATATATACAATAGTGCTATGTCTGCCATCCAGATCTCCATCCATATTTGAATCAACATAGCCACATAAATAAATATCCGAACCTCCATAGTATAACTACATACTAAATCTCCGTCTCAAATACGTGAGTATCCATTGGACTACTTTCCAATTCTCTTTACTTAGATTGGCCATAAATCTACTCACAACTCTCACTGCTTGTGAAATGTCTGGTCTAGTACAAACCATAAAATACATGAGAATCCAAACTATTGAAGCATATAATACTCGTGTCATGTATTTGATCTCTTCATGTGATGAAGGACACTGATCTTTGCTCAATTTGAAGTGTCCAACCATAGCTGTACTTATAGGTTTTCAATTCTACATTTTAAACCCTTCTAACACCTTTTATATATAATCCTCTTGAGACAAATACAAATTCTTTTTTTATTGTCTTTATGTATTTGTATGTCAAGCATTCTTTTTGCAGCTCCTAAATCCTTCATAGCAAATGTGTGAGCTAGATTTCCCTTACGGTCACCAATTTCTTGCATACTAGATCCTGTAATAAGAATATCATCCACATATAATGACAAAATAATATAACTCCCATTTTCAAGATTTTTGAAATAACTACAATGGTCAGATTCACATCTCAAGTAACCATGCTCATGCATGAAACTGTCAAACATCATGTACCCTTTCCTTGGAGCTTGCTTGAGCCCATATAAGATCTTTTTCAACCTGCACACTAATTTCTCCTTACCCTTGACTTCATACCCAAGTGGTTGCTGCATATAAATATCTTCATCCAAATCACCATGAAGGAAAGCCATCTTTACATCTAGTTTTTTAAATGCAAATCATCTACTGCAACTAAACTCAATATAGTACATATGGAAGTCATTTTAACAAGAGAAAATATTTTACCAAAGTGAAAACCTACTTTCTGTGTAAATCCTTTTACTACAAGCCTTGCCTTGTAACTTTTTTGTCCACCCTCTTCTTCCTTGATCCTGTAAAACCAATTTTTTTGCAATATCCTGTTATCTGCAGGGAACTCAACCAAATCCCAAGTCTAGTTTTGTTCTAAGGATTCCATCTCCTCATCCATGTTATGCTCCCACTGAATGTGGGTCTCATCCTGCATTACTTCTTCAAAACTTTCTAGTTCACTATTATCAGTTAATAATAAATAAGATAGAGAAGGTGTAAATATTTCTAGAGGTTTACTTACCCTTTGTGACCTTCTCACAGGAGTTTGGGGTACCAAAGGCTCATTCTAGAACTCCTAGATTTTTTTTTTTCAATTTTGACAGTGACTGACACTATCACTTGTAGGCGACACCAATATTGCTAAATGATGCTAGTTTGGCTCTTCTGTAACCGATATCAGTTCATCTGACTGATGTTGGTCAGGGGTCAACCAACACCGATTACTGTGTAACCCTGTAGGTATGAGTTTTAAATTTGAGAGTTCATTTTAATTCACAAACTTATCAGTTGGTTCATCCTTGGGTACCAAAATTTGATCCTTGTACATTCTCTTTTCATTCCATTCAATGTCACGAATCTTAATAATTTTAGAATTCTCTAATCCCAAAAATGGAATCCGAAATCACAATATCCATAACCAATGAAAGTGCATATCTTGGATTTTGCATCCAATTTTTTTCTATTTTCCTTATCAATATGCACAAAAGCTTATGAACCAAAAAATTTAAGAAAATAAAGATATACCTCTTTTCTGGTCCAAGCTTCGTCTTGTATTCCTCTATCTAGTGAACTTGAAGGCCCAAAGTTAATCAAATAAACTGATGTATCAACTACTTCTACCCAAAATTACAAGGGCAATCCAACATGTATCCTCATACTTCTAGCACATTCCTTGATTTTCCTATTCATTCTTTCTGCAACACCATTCTCTTGTGGTGTTCTTGGAACCATGCTTTCTTTACATATTCCATTACTTGAACAAAAATCATTGAAAGCGTTGCTACATTATTCACCACCATTTTCATATTTAAGGAACTTTAACTTTGAATTTGATTCATTCTAAATAAAGGATTTCCATCTTTTAAAAATTTCAAAAACATCCTACATTTATGTTTAATACAATAAACCCATATACCTTTCTTTTAGCATCATCAATGAAAGTAACATAATACTCAGATCCTCCATGAGAAGCTACGTGGGTTGTTCCCAACACATATGATTTTACAAGATCTAATTTTTGTTCCTTCTTAGTTGCCCCAAATTTGAGAAATCTCATTATATTTTGTTTTCCAAAGATACAATGCTCACAGAAATCAAGATCTAAATCTTTCAAATATGATAACTTACCCTTATCCTTTAAGATCTACATTCCTTTTTGACTCATATGGCCCAACCGATTATGCCACATGTATGCATCTGAATCTGAAGTAGATAATGCAGAAAATGAATCAGTAACACAGGTAGATAAATATAACGTTCCTACCTTATTTCCTCTTTCCATAACAAAAACACCCTTGGTGACTTTCTAAGAGTTTGATGTGAATGTAACCATGCAACCAACTTCACCTAGTTACCCTGTAGAAATAAGATTCCTCTCGAGGCTTGGCACATGCCTCACATATTTCAATACTCATCTATTTCTATTTTTCAATTTTAGATGAACTTACCCTTTACCAATAATACTACAAGGTTCATCATCACCCAAATAAACATGCCCAAAATTGTCTTGGACATAATTTCTGAAATAAACTTTATCAGGGGTTGCATGGAAAGAAGCTTCTGAATCTAAAACCCAAGCTTCTATTATATTATCCAAAGAAATAATAAGAGCATCTTACATTACCTCTGCTGCAATATTTTCCTCTTTACCTTTTTCTGGGTGTTGGTTCTCTTTATCCTTTGACCAAAAATCTTTCTTTTCATGTCCTTTCTTTCCACAATTCCAATAGGTAATTCCCTTATCTCTGGATTTAGATCTTCCATTCCTTGACTTTGATTTCTCATTATTCTTACTCTTGGATCTCTCCTTCTACTCGCCTCTGATTTCTACATTCAAAGTATTCCCAAATGATGATTACTCAATACTTTTCTTAGGAATTTCTTCATTCAAGATTATACTAACCACATCATCAAAATTCAAAATATTATTAGCAAATGTTGTATTACTAACAACTATTACCAAGTTATCATAACTATTAGACAAAAAACATAAGAATAAGAGTGCTTTCACTTCATCATAAAAAAAACATCAATTGATTTTAACTGATTTACAATAAATCAGAAATCATTCAAATGACTAGATGTATATCCACATTCACGCATCATAAAACTAAATAGTTTCTTCATCAAATAAAATTATTTGAAGAAATAGGTTTTTCATATAAATTAGCAAGATATTTCATTAACTCTACCGTAGATGTCACTTTTGTAATATTAGAAGCCAAAAATGTTACTAGGCTCAATCTTATAGATCCCAAAGCCTTTCTATCAAGAATCTTCCATTCTTCATTAGTCATCTTCGTAGGTCTAGAATTTTCATCCAATGGTAAGTACAAATTTATTTGATACATATAATCATCAATCTATATCTAATTGATAATTTTGGCCGTCAAACTTCTCTACATTGTATTTGTTTTCTCCTGGCATTGGTGTAACTCCCACTCAATCAAAAAACCCTCTGTGAGTAAATCTGTCAACACAATAAAACCTCAAATAAAACTCTGATACCAGTTTTTGGGATTAACACACAGGTTGTACAAATAATATATTAGAGGTAAGAATACATGCAATAAAAGCAGATATTCTACCAAAAGAAATATACAAAACAAGAGATATGAATCAACACTAGATTTAATGTGGTTCACCTAATGTGGGTTACATCCACCAAGATATAAGCCAATCTATTATCCAAAGTTTTCAGAAGATATACAATCTTCCACACCTTTCACGATGTACAATACTTTCTTTCTCTCAAGCTTCTCCAAGAATTCTCTCTCACAATTATTTTCACAATAATCATTAACTCTCTCTTCTAACCCTATCTTTCTAGCTTATAAATACCTTATACAAACTTAGGGCACTTAGCCATGTAATTACAATCAATAGATCTTCTTTAATACTAAAATTAGATCTAATTCCCGCGAGCTAAATAAAACACTCACACATAGTTCATCGATGGCGGTTAACCCTAATCAATGATAGTTCTTACTTTCCTAACCGATGCCAGTCACAGGTGACCAATATTGGTCCCTTCATAACCGATGCCAGTTACTGTGTTTTCTAGCAAGTTGATATAGTATGCTAAACTTAAGTATTTGAGATCCACATCTCAACAATCCTATAAATTTCCCAACTTGTAATTTTCTTCAACCAACCAAAAACATTCCGTTAATTTACATGGTCGGATGAGGTACTAAAGATGCGTTGTCAAATCTACCATAATGGAATCATGCACAACAAATAACAAATCTCAAAGGATGTTTAGGATGTGTGGCTCTCCATGTTATGCTCTAGGTTTTTAGGAGTACCTAACCGGGTTGGTGGGTTTGTTTAACATGGGTCTATTTCTCCCATTCAACTTGTATTTTGTTGTTAAAAACATGGATAAACAAAAAAAAATGATCCTTTTGAAGCTATACGATTCATATCACATATTTTCAACCCCAATGCTATCAATATAAGGAGTATCTATATCAAATCCTGTTAAAAATAAATCTAAAATGTGTCCAAACTATCAAAACTCTGATTCTCCTATATTAAACTTGTCCTATTAAGAAAATATAGATAATGTCCTACAATATCATCGAACTGGAGCTGTAGTGCCCACTTCATTTTGACACCTTTTTAATACTAATCATGATATTGCTAATTATATTATGAACATGCTTATGACTTTATTATAGTATGATGTTAAATGTTATATCATGGATTATTGTTGACTTGATTCAGTTATGATGCATGATTATTATTAGAGACATTTTATATGTCGATGATGATATACTGTTGGACATGGTTATATGATGGATGTTGTTCAGACTTGTGATATTTGGATATTGTGAGTAGACCTAGAAATGGAAAATTATTGGATGATGATATAGTTGTTGATAAACTATAAATGATATTGTTAGATTGCTTTGATGTTGTTGTGATTCATATATCTAGATGATTTTGGAACTTCAATTATATTTATATTATTTTGGATGTTTTGATATGGCCACAAGTCTGAAGGAGGTATTTGTCTTTTGCAGGTTAAAATATCACAACAAACATCGGTGGATTGGAGACCAACCACATTGGAAATCTAGATGAATTCAACAGGATCACCATGGCAACTGTATTTGTTTGTGTGTGTTGTTTGTGTTAGGGTTTTCCCATGGGGGGATCACCTTTAAATGTGACCAAGGGATTTTATGTTTTTCTTTTATTTGGTCCCTTTTTTTAAATTTTTGCATGTGTTTTATGTGGTGTACTTACCCTTTCATTATTTATTTAATGGTGTGTAAATATTGTCAGTAATCATATTGTTTAGTTAATTAATTAAAAGATGTCATAAGAATGTAATTAATAGAATTGTTGGCCATGTTTTAAAGTGTTGTAAGAATGTGTAAGTATTGTTTAAGTGACCTTGTAAGTGATGTGTAAGTTAACTTTTGAGTGTGAAAACTCCACCTTCTTAGAAATTTGAATTTGTCCTTGGAGTTTGTTTTTAGAGGCTGTTTTTGGAGGCTTGTGGGATAAGTTAAAATTTTCCCATACCTCTTAAATTTGTTTACCAATTTGTTGAAAATTTTTGCACTTGTGTAAAAATGGGCAACTTGAAACTTTGTCGTTATGATGAAAGTCATGGGTGAAGTATACCTAAGCTAAGGAAGTTATGATGTTATTAGTTACTGCTGAATTAATTAATGATTAAGTGAAATTTATAGCTATGTGTGTTGTTAGAAAACATAAAAGATCACATAGTTTACAATTTCATGATACCTTCAGCAAAAGAACACAAGGGCCCTGAAGGACAGCTATGTTGTCTTGATGAAGACACTGAATTACAGAGTAGGTGAAGTGTTGAGTTTTGGGACAACAAACATAAGTGCGGATTACAGAAATCAGAGTTCATTACTAAGTGTTATAGGTTCTCATCAATGTTCTTTCCTTTATGATTAAGGCATTTAATTATGCTACTGAGTTGTTTAGTTCATCATACACTCCATTCAGACGCTTGAAATGCAGAAGAAAATACACGACTCAATTTCAGAATTTAATGTTTTATTCACCAGGAAGGTCAAATGTTTCCCACACAAGCTGTGGGATGTGACTAAAAAGTAAAGTACATCTACTAAAGAAAGAGGTACGCATGCATGAAATAGAAAGCAAAGGAATATGAGTGAACCCATCATTTCCTTTGTATATTCTTCATTGTGTAGATTGCCCCCCTTCCAACTTGTTCCATCTTTGTCTTCATAATTCAATGCATGGTACTTGAAAAGTAAAAGAAAGGAATCATCAATAAAGAGCTCAGGGTTAATACATATTCCTACACTGTCCTAATTTGTGCATATGGATCTCTAACTAATAGAAGATATATAGTACCTGAAAATCAAACTGCATAGCTTACTCAAAAGAAGAAATAGAAAAGAAAATAAGGAAAATTAATACAAGAGAGGCCAAGAGCCTAATTATTTTATAACTATTTTCTTAAGTGTGTAGGTACAGGTTGTAGACAAGTAGAAAAGGACCATGTACATGCTAGAAAGAAGGGTTAATGTAACTCAAAAATCAGATATATTTTGTAAAAGGAATAGGTTACAGTACAGAACAAAGAATATGCATGCATACAATGTACACTTTCTAGATTTCAGTCAAGGAAGAGAGAATTCTGGGAAAATTTTTACAAGGCTTCTCCATGTAAAGTGGACATTTACAACTTTTCCAATATCTATATCAAGCTGAAATAAAAGACATGTAGTAAAAGTAATAGATTACAGTATTTCAACAAAATATCTGAATCAAGGCTTATGCTTGAAAATGGTATTACACAGAAGAAAAATTTCTTGCAATTTCCAAAGACTACTTATAGGATAATAAGGCATCTTGATTACAAAATATCAGAAATATATTTATTTTTAAAGTTAGCATTCTTGGTTAAATATTCAGTCATAGTAATCATCAAATTTAGAATCAAAGAGTGTAAGTGTAACTATAGGTTCCAAAAGTCAACTAAAGAAAAAAAAGAGATGTACAAGCAACCCACTTCATTTACAATTTTATCAACATCATGCAACCTTGCAAAGCTTACACTGGTCAATACATAGTCATTGAAGAAAAGAAATACTCATACTTTTTTTATTCCAATGAGCAAGTTCCAGTTAGAAAAATTAAATGTGGATGGAGGAAGAACTCTATGGTGGAGAATAACAATACTGGAATGTCAAATACAAGGGATTTTGCATATACCACAACTCAGTTTTGAAAGAAAGTATAAATGCAAGATACATCTTTCAGAAAATATCCAAAGTTCAAACTCTTTAAAAAAAAGTGGTGTTTCAACATAGCTTTGGAAAGTTATACAACAAAGATCATGGCCAATAAATAAGACCCACATGGGTAGCAGGATCAAATGAAGGTGTACCAAGAAGGTTAAAGGGAATTATCTCAGAGTATTCAAAGCTCACAAAATTCATACAGAAGTTAACATATAGCCCTAAAAGCACACTCATGATGGCCTTATCTCCTAGTTTTCCAATAAAGAGGCTCTTCAGTGAGCATATCTAAAAACAGAGCACATATATACAAGTATCTAAAATTCAAGAGAAGTAACTCATCTGTTAAAATGGATCTATCAAAGTTGAGAAACCCTTAAGGAGATCAAAATTTTCACAGCAAAAGAAGGGCCCAAAATGGTTTTAGCTCAAAATTACCAAAAGAACCACAAGATCAAAGAATATGTGAAGAAAGAGCTAAGTATCAATGTTTTGAAGTCAAGATGATATAAATGATGTAGTTGAAAAGATCATAGATTGAAAGACTTACCATTATTTTGTCACATCAATAATGATCAATATACAGTTCGAAGAAGTAGAGAACAACAAAATGCACATAGTGGAAGCCAAGCTCAATAGTTACCAACCGTGAAGTCTTGATGCAGGAAAAAGCTTGATTATACCAATTTGAGCTCAAAGAAATTTCAAGGGAAAATCTAATGGAGAGATCATGATGATGGAGATCTTGAATACCAAAGTATCATATCAGATAATCACATAACAGAGCTCAAAGTGGCGGAATCTAAAAGTTTTTCTCAGAAAGCTCAAAAAATAATGAATTGAGTCTAGATCCAGAGACCATTTTGAAGAATTAGCCGAGCTTGAAAATCAATAATGGCAGCCATCAAGAGGAACAAAACAAAACCAAGATATAATATTACCAATGGTGGTAAAATATTCACAAACATCCCGAAACGGTTTGCTCAGAAAGCTCAAAATAACCAAATCTTACGAAGGACGAACTAATAGAGCTCTGAAATCTCTAACAATGGCAGAATCTCTATAAAATTTTGCATAGAGAAATCCAATGAATCAAAGATGACAAATATAGATGATCAAATCCGGAAAACGATGGTCTAAATCGAGTTTCAGAAGCACATAACAATGACGTCAAACAAAATTTTATCAGGGCTTCATCCGCATAGTAAAAATCAAATAAGATATGCATTAGGGTTCAGTTTTCCTTTAGCATGCAAATATAAGAGGCAAGTTCAACCTAACTCAACTACAGTCAAATAATCAATGATTAAGGTTCAACGAGTACAAAGATCAAAGGTCGAGGATTAATCTCTACAAACAATGTGAACTATGGGTCAAGCTTTAAAACACATTTATCACATGTAAGAAACCCTAAAATCATGCTTTATGGACCAACAATTGAAAATTAGCAGGTACAAAGATCGACGATCACAAACGAGTCATAAAAAATTGATGCAAAAGAGTCCAATCAAAATAGCAGTCGAACTTAGTCAAATTTCCAAAATTTTCAAAATGTAAAACTTTAATCTGTAGGCCCGACAAGGATACGTGTCATCACCACAATAGAAGTGGAAAAGTGGAGGCTGATACTTTAAATCTTAAAATTTTGTGAAAAGTTAAAATTTCCAAGCTTTCGTCCATAGACCCACAATTCCATGAAGCGGGAGATTGGATTAAACATTGCCTTTGAGGCCCAAAGCATAAAGAAGTTTAAAATATTAAAATTTGTTCGTAGGCCCGAAGGCCCGCCAGGGGAATTAAAATATCAAACAAGTCCGCAGGGCCACAGAAGGAGTTTAAATGCCAAATTTTCAAGCGGGCCTGCAAAAAGAAAATCCGAAGGAAAATGGTCAAGTCCCAAGAACTCGCTAGAAGACTAAAACTTCCCATAGGTCCGAAAGTCCTTAAAGGGTTCAAAACTTCAAAAAGTTCAAAGGTCCACAAAAGACTTAAAAATTCTAGAATTTTGCTCGAAGGCCCGTGAAAGCAGAGGGAGAAGAGTTTACATGCCATCCAAGCTATCATTTCAAGTTTTGACTTTCAAAAATTTGAATTATAGTATATGTTTCAAGTGATTCAAAGGGGCCGACCAAATTATGCCATCAATAATCACCAAAAAAGGTGAAATTTCAAACTATAAAGTCTCAAATGCAAAAGCCAACAAGTATTACATGGTTGTGTTTAATCAAAAGGTGGAAGAGACTATGATATACCATGTGCGGCCGAATTTAATATGGTGAACTTTTTCCAAAGTTCCATTGTATTATTTTAAAACCATAGTATTATGCTAAGACCACAAGAATGGCCAAACGCAGTTGGAGACAAGTGTACGAATCAGAAATGGTCCCCACAGTGGTTGAATTGTTTTGTGAATTTCACAAGTGTTGTAATTATTTTGCTCACAAAAAGGGAGTTAAATTTTTGCATGTTCCACAAGAAGATAAAACAAGAAGAAAAAACAAGAAGACAAAGTGGCATGTTTCAGATAGGAAAGACTTGCCATGCAAGCAAGCTTATTTTTAGCAAACTATTTACTCTTGCTTTCTTAAAAATAGATCAGTCAACTTCAGTTGACCAATTGTAATCAAGGCTATTAAATGCCTATTTGTAATTGCATGCTCTATTTTTATTCCTTTATCTATTATTAAATAAAGGATAAAAGTAGGATGCATGGGTGAGTACAAACGTTAGGCTATTTTTAGGAAGAAGGTGAACTTTTTTTGCTATATATTGTGTGCCTTTGCAAAGCACAAGAGAAGAAGTTCTGGAGGACTTTTGGATATAGGAGTACCGAAGAAAATTTTACTAGTTTTTCTCTCTGAGTGTGAAGCATTTTCTACCTTTCCAAGTTATTTTGCAGTCTCATGTATCTTTGATTAGTCCTATGAAGAAATTTCCTGACAAATTACCTTACCCTGTTGCAAATTCAGTCCTTTCTGCTTAATTTTAATGTGCATGTTAACTTATTAGTACTGTTGTGATTCTCCCTCAGTATAATCAAGTGTTTCTCCTTTAGATATTAGGCATGAAAACTATTGGTTCGTGCAACAAAAATCCTTCCCAAATCAGTTGTGCATATACTCAGTCAAAGACATCATATTAATTTGGTGTATCACCTCAGTTTTAATTATTTTCCAGTCATCTTTTACTCTCAAACTCCTAGAAATCAGTTTAGGATACACCAATAAGGAACTGACCTTTTAATCTTGGAGACTCACCTCAAAATAGGTAAACCCATAGACTTGAGGTGTTTCCATTGTATCTACAAAAGAGAGAGATCAATTGTGCAAGCTTAGAAAACCTACAATAATCTCTCTATAGGGTGCACTTTCGAGAGATAACACCAACCATACCTATGGTTAGGGAGTTGAAATTAGAATTTTACTATGCATTTTGGGAAGACTTTTTGTAGGTTTTAATTGCACTTTACTTACATATTTTAATTTCAGTCCTTTGGTGTGTGGGTTGGATTTGAGTGTGTAAGTAAACTGTCATATTATTCACCCACTTATTTATTAAGCATTGGAAAATGAAGTTGACTTTTGGGGGTTGGGGTTGAGGATATGTGATGTGGCATCCTACATGGATCCACCTCATCCTCTTCTCTTCCCTCTTCTATAAAATTTGAATTGTTTGCGTTGTTTTGGGTTGCTTCACTTTTTGAGACTTCATTTTGGGTGAATTTTTCTTGCTGTTTTGGGAGCTCTTGCTTGGAGAAGTTTTTGGAAGATTGTTGCATGCTTGTGCTTGGTTGTTTTGAATTGGTTGCATTGGGATAAAGCTTGCTATTTTGGAACTTGGAACGACTCCATCATGGAGGGGTAGGAGCTTGGCTCTTGAAATTCTCTTCTTGTATATATGTAAATGTTCTTGTGTGAATGTTTTGGTATATATTGTGGGCTATTGCGTAGATGGCCTAGGAATGGTGTAAGAGAAGACTATGGGGTTATTTTGTGGGAGGCACAAGTGGTTTTAGGGAGGTATAATGGTGGAGGGAGTTGGGATTTGGGTTCTACCTTACAAAAAAATAACTTACATTTCTTTGCTCGTTATGGGGTGCCATAAGAGGTTGGGGAGACATAAGAAAATGTTAGGAATAAGGGGTACTTGGTACATATATATATATATATATGCATATAGGGCATATATATATATTATGTATGTATGTATGTATGTATGTATGTATGTATGTATGTATGTATGTATGTATGTATGTATTTTAGTGGGTTGTTCTCAGGTGGTGATACCCATTTTCCCCTTTGGGATGCATAAGCAACATCCCCCATAGTTTCTTTCTCCTTTGGCTTGCTTGATGAAGCCTTTGTGTTTTTTATCATGTTTTAATGTAGTTGTAAACTACATTCTATGTTTGGGACTGTGTTTAATTGTAAAAATGTTACTCCTTTGTGTTTGTGGAAACCTGTTGTTGCCATGAGTTGGATCACATCTTTTATTGTATTATGGTTTGGCCTTAGGGGCCAATGAAGAAGGATGGATTATCCTCTTCATTGGATGTCTTGTTTGGGTGGAGAGTGTTTCCTTTGCCCTACTCCTGTTGTGATCACAATTTGGAAGAATGAGAAATATGCATGTTGCTATGTTCTAGAGCTGAGATAAAGACAGTTTGACAGTCCCTTGTGAAATGAAATCTTATTGTAGCCCTTTACCACTTTAAGGTGGATGATCTATATAATTCATTGCAATGGAAAGATACTTGTATCGACAATTGCAAATTTGAAATTTGAAATGTAAAAGAGTTATACTCTGTATTCTATGTTTTGGAAAGAATGTGAAGGAATGATACGTGTTTTTGTATGTTGTATTTGGAAACTAAAGGGAATGGAAGTTGTAAGAGTTCATTTAAATTAAAGAAAGTGGATTTTTCTTTTCCATACGATATTATTTCCATTGGAAATTTTTGTTTAACATGCACTATGAAATACCTATTTGGAAAGTGGGAAAGTGAAACATGTGAGAAGAAAATGTATTATTTTGCACTGTATATAAAATATGTTTTTGGAAAGAATAAAAAGAAGGAAGATAGTAAAGTTGTCTTTTGGAATAAATAAAGGATTGCATTAAATTTCCTCAAATATGTATCATTGTGTTGATTTTAATCATTCTAGATGCGAGTTGTAATCTATGTTTGAAAGGAAGAAATGAGTATGAAGGAAAACTGTAATAATCTGTTCTTTTGAAATATGTGAAAATTGGAAATCAGAATTTGCATTTTAGTCCGTAGATGGGTTGATCGAATCATCTAAATTATTAGGCTAGGGTTAGAATGAATTTCCACACTTGGGAGATGGAAATTAATTAAATAGATCCTTTAAAAATTTGTCCTCTATTTTATTCTTTTAAATTGGTAATTATCTAAACAAAAAATGCACAGATCAAACTTGCAACAATAAAATTACAAATTAAGTGATTAAATTGAAGTAGTAGGCCCTAAATGAATTCAATTAGACAAAAACACTTAATGGACATACTTCAAAACCTGACAAAATTGAGTTCAAAGTTTCCATAGTCATTTTGCTATCAAATTTGTAAATTTTGAATTGGAATTCAATTAAATAGATCTACCTCAAAAACTTATCCTAATTCCTCCTAAGAACTACTCTCCATGTCTATTTGACATGTTGAGAGAGGAAGAAGATCAAATTGAATAAATTTCACAAGTTAAAATTTACCAGTTTGCACTATAAAATCCTACATGCTGTTTTCTTAAAATTAACCCCTTAAACTTCATAAAAAAATAAAATTAATGATCTTTGTGTAAAGAGGATGTTGAGATATTTCTAGAAAGTCCTCGTTTGCCCAAAATTGAGCTCTTTATAAAAAGTTATGGCCTTCTAAATTTTTTCTTCCTTGGCGTCAAAAAATGGGAAAAATTTCCTTGGCGGGCTGCGGCCCGAATTTTTCCCTTAAGCACTTAGGAATTTTTTGGAGATTTTTTTTCAAATTTTCCCCACCACCCCGCTAGCCATAGCCAATCAAAGATACACAAGACTGCAAAATAACTTCAAATTTTCCCCGCCACCCCGCCGCCCTGCGACCAATCAGGTGATGCCACGTGGCATCAAAAGGCATCGGTTGAGGAGCAGGTCCCTTTTACCTATTTGTGTTTCAAAAAATTTTGGGAAAAAATTCCATGTCTTCCCCACCATTTTGCATATCTGAAGCCTCATGAGCTACCACGTTTCCTTTGAGGATCTATGGGAGCGCGGGCGCAAAGTTGGCTCCTCGCCCCATGCGAAAAATTTCTCAAGGTATTTCCCACCACCCCTCACTTCCCCATGCTAGCTTGGGAGATGCCACATCTCCCTAGAAATCTCATGGGAACACGGGTGCAAAGCTAACTTTTTGACTCGCACAGGAAATTTCTCAAAGTATTTCCCGCCATCCCACCCTTCCCGGTGTCAACTTGGGAGGTGCCACGTGTCCCTTATGGACTTGCGGACCCGTGGGTGTGCGGGTGCAAAGTTAATTTTTCACCACGTACGAATTTTTTTTCAAGAGTCTCCCCACGGCCCGCCAACCCACCCTTTGGGCAAATTTTCACCCCTGGGCCCACAAGCCCGCTCTTTGGTGGAAATTTTCACCCTAAGGCCCATCGGCCCATAACTTGAGAAATACAAGGAGTTAGGAGGACTTCTTTATATCAATGGAAAGGTGAGGAAATTTCATATCCAATGGGAATGTTTTAGGGAATTTTTAAATGCATTAAGTTTGAGAAAAATAAAGTTGAAACTTTAATCCTATTAGAGAGTGGGTATGGTGAAGATTTACCCTATGAACCTAATTAAACCTTATAACCCTAAATTTTTGGACCTCATGACCTCTAATAATTTTTAATCAAAGTAAAGTATGTTCTAGTGGATTATAATTTTTTTGGAACTTGTTAAGTGACAGTTGTTGCCTTATGACCTGGTTGTAGACTCTTCTTATTAAAAAATTTTTATTCCATAATTTTCCTAACCAATCCTAGGTTGTTCTTGGGTCTCAAGTGGGTTGTTTTAGTGGGCGTTACAAGAGCATGAACATATTGCAGAAAGATAAATGATGAATAATGGTGGTAACATGAATTCCAAAAACATAGTCCTTTGAGTGGGTGTATTCATTTCAACGAGTCATGACGATTGCACTCTAGGAATGAAATCAGGAAATTTCAAATTAGGCTAGCTGAATGATGAGTTATTTTCAAGAGAAACCAATGAAGACAATGTCTCTATTGGGTATGGATTTAAATTTTTGAAGCTTTTTGAGAGGGCATCATCTTCCTCATTTAGGGTTTTTTCATAAAAAATCTCCATAAATTTCCTCAGGGGAAATGATTACATCACCTGTTTGCAATGTAAATGCATTGATGGTTTACGTGGAAATGCAGTCCTCTAATTAGGTGTATTTATGTGAATGGGTCCTGATGATTGCACTCTAGGAAAAAAAATCAAGAAATTGCGCATTACGCTAGTTGAACGATGAATTATTTTGAAGAGCAATTGACGAAGACAATGCCTCTGTGGCATTAGGATTTAAATTTTTTAATCTTTTTGATGGGGAATCATCTTCCTCATTTAGGGTTTTTTCTGAAAAAAATCCTCGGATTTCCTTAGGGTTAATGATCACATTACCTATTTACGTTGTAAATACATAGTCCTATGAGTGGGTGTATTCATTTGAATGGGTAATGGCGATTTCACTCTAGGAACAAAATTAGGAGCTTGCATGCTAGGTTAGTTGAATGACGAGTTATTTTCAAGACAAACCAATGAAGATAATGCCTTTGTTGGGTTAGGATTTAAAATTTTGAAGTTTTTTGACACGACATCATCTTCCTCATTTATGGTTTTGTCTAAAATCAATTCTCCATGTATTTCCTCAGGGGCAATGATTATATCACTTGTTTGCATTGTAAATGCATTCATGTTTTACGTGGCCACTTTGGGCCTCCCCTTGGTCCCCACAACATCATATGCCATGCTTGTCCAAATGGAGGAAGGGGTGATAAACTTGAAAAAAAAAATAGTTTAGGGAAACAAAATGAAGAGCAAGAAACAAAGAAAATTACCTAAGAATTGTCATATCTATTGCTTGTTTAATGGCGATCTGTAGGAATTTGATTTCTGAACATCCCAAAACCACCTCAAATCCGAGCATGCAAATATTATGGATAGAGAAATGAAGAATAATATGTTTGAGGTGGATCAGTGAGGACTCTGGTAATGGATACAATTATGGCAGCGATGGCGTGAAGTCAAAACACATAGTCCTCTAAGCAGGTGTATTCATTTGAATGGGTCATGGAGATTGCACTCTAGGAATGAACTTAAGAGCTTGTGCATTAAAATGGCTGAATTATGGTAAAAAATATGTACACCATTGGCTTATCAAGAAAAATAATGAAAATGATTTGTTATATTCAATAATTTAGTTTAGTGATAGGATTATCAAGATCAGGGAGCTTTGTCGAGTTGAGATCCCATGAATGCCTTATGGATTATATTGCCTTGTGTTTTATATTGAAGTTATGTAATTTTAAGTTCAATCTATTGACTAAAAATATGGTACATGAGATTCCCTTCTATGTTGATAAATTTTCTCCCTCACAATAAATTGTTTAATTTTTCCATTTAAAATCTCTATCATCTTGAGCAAACATGTGTAATAAATTCTATATTTCGCAAAAAGAGTTACAACTAGTTAGTTCCAATGAAACATAAAGAGAATGCTAAGGTATCTTGGTGGAAAGATTTTGAACCATACATGCTAGTTGTGGGAGATGATTTAGTTGATTCACTGGAGATTATAGGGTCAAATGAAGATGAGGTACACCATAAGGATGAAATCCTCGTTTCTCCTTTAGTGGTTGGGGTTGAGGGCTTGGATCCTCTACGGCTTTCTGGTGGCTTGCCACATCCTTCAGATCCATCATCTGACACTATTTTTGTTGGCAATAAAGAGTCTCTTGAAATTATGTTACCTATCCACAATGCAAAAAATGAGGATCCTAATAGGAAGGTGGATTAGACGACGATGAAAGGTAAAAAGAATAGAAAATATTTTTTAGATCCACTTAAGATAAACTTAAGATCCCATAGTCATTTAAATGGGTAGTCTTCGTTCTTGGTTTCTGGGACTTGCTCCTTGTTTGCTCATCTTTTGGGCCTTCTTACTTTATGGCACTTGGTGTTATTAGCTACTGGAAGAGGCTGCTCCTTTTTTTCTTCACTACTATATATTTTTCTCCCTTTGTACACGGGGTTTTTTGGTCTCCTCAAAACCAAAGTCATTTTTAACCTATCTGAAAAAAAACAATTGGTTAGTTTTTCAATGGAAAGTAGGAAAAGACGTATCTAGGTTAATATTACTATGCATAAGTGCATACCCTTAAAAGAAACGTTCCACTAAATTATTAACACTGTAATATCAAAATGATTACTTTTTAGCTAGAACAAAAGACATACTTTAGCATTCTTCTACATTTATTATATATTTTCTAATATTTTCTCATTTTTTTTTGTTGATTACTCTATAAAATGGTATTACTCTATAAAAATAAAACATATATAGTGTATATAAAATGTGAACACACTAACCATACCTCTCACATAATTGAAAACCATTATGCTGCACAAAAATACCATTCATAGTGTCTTATGTGTTTCATGAAAATAGAATTATAAGAAGCCCATTAAATATATGAATAACTATATTGAAGCTATGAAAAATTATGGTTTTCCAAATAAATTATAGATTTATCTCAAAGCCATCCAAAAGGCTAACAAGGTGTGGTAATCTCAAGGTGTCCATCTTGCAGGGTATTTAATGTTTTTAAATTATTTTTTGAGTCCATGTTTGACTTTGTTAAAACAAAAAAGTTAAAATCTATTTGACTAATTGGCTATGTTTTGTAATATCCAAAACACATGGTAAAATCCAATACCGATTCGAAAAACATACCATAATGGGACTGGTCCCTTTTGTACACGTTAAATATGATAGTCTCATACACTTTTTACATTTTAGCCCTGAAATATGTGTATATGTTTGAAATCATTGTCAACTCTAAAATACAAATTTAAAAAAAATGTTTCATTTGTATATAGGTCTAAATAAAAATCAGTAATGCATGTTCAAATTTTTTTTAAAAAGGATAAATTTAACCTTTTTTAATATTGTATTAATACTCTGCTATGTGTATTATTAAGGAAAAACCATTATTATGACCTAAAAATGTTTATCATGCATAAATCGTTGCCAAATTTAAATCTTTCCCACTTGGATAGTGACTTGTTATTATAGGAGAAAACCTATATAACTAATGCAATGCAGTTAGAAGGATAAGTAATCCAAACCCATATACACATCATTATGATGAAAGAAACTATTTTTTTAAAACTAAAGTTAAAGCCATAGGATAGTGAATTCAACATATAGTGATGAACATGACAATTACTCCAAAATAAAAGTAAAAGTACATAAAAGGAAATGAGTGTTCCAAATATGAATGAATATTGAAACCATAAGTTCCCTGCACCTAAACATTTACCATACTAACCCATTCTATGTGCATGAACATATAATTTACAATATGTACCATTTTTTCTCCTAATTTTTTATTGAAAATTTAAAGCAGTCATAAAGATTGAAATTTGATTTCCTATTGCTCGAGGTGTCTGATTCAAGTGATAAAGATTGAAATCATATTTCCTAGTGCACAAGGTATTTGATTCAACACATAAATACAAGTGCATTATCTATGATTAGCTTTGTTATATACTACAAATACCACCTCCAAATCATTAAGTCCTAATTTTCACTTGGTTAGGGAATATTTCTTGAAGGAATATTGTAGTGCCCACTTCCCTTTGACACCTTTTGATACTGATCTTGATATTGTTGATTACATTATGGACATTATTATGGTTTTGATTTAGTATGATGTTAGATGTTAGACCATGGATTATTGTTGATCTTGATTTAGTTATGATGCATGATGATTATTAGAGACACTTCATATGTGGATGATGATAGACTATTTTACATGGATATATTATGAATGTTGTTATTAGAGACACTTCACCCACCTCTTTATTTTGATTTGGAGAATGAATTTGACTTTCGTGTTGGAGTTGAGGATGTGTGATGTGGCATCCTACATGGATCCACCTCATCCTCTTCTCTTCCCTCTTCTATAAAATTAGAACTCCTTGCTTTGTTTTGGGTTGTTGAACTTTTGGAAATGCTTCCTTGGGGTGAAGTTTATTGTTGATTGGAGCTCTTTCTTTGGAGGAGCTTTTGGGAAGACTGTTACGCTGTTTGGATTGATTGCATTGGATTAGAGATTGTTGTTTTGGAACTTAGACAACTCCATCATGGAGAGGTAAGAGCTTGGCTCTTGAAATACTCCTTTTCTTTATGAATGTACATGTTATTATGTGAATGTTTTAGCATGTTTGTGGGATTTTTTGGTAGACTTCCTATGAATGGTGTAGGAGAAGGATATGGGGAGTCCATGTGGGGGGGCATAAGGAAATGCCAGTGGCATCAAATTTTTGTGGAGGGAGTTGGGATTGGATTTTTACCTTGGAAAAGAAATGACATTGGATTTCTTACCTTGTGGGGGGCATAAGAAAATTTGTGGGACGGTATAAGGAGGGATTGTGGGGGGCATAAGGATATATGGGAGATTTTTTTTTATTGGAGATCTGTTACAGGTGGATACCAAATTCCCATTGGGAGGCATAAGCAGCTTCCCCCATAGTTCCTTGCTCTTTTAGCTTGCTTGGTGGAGCCTTACTCTTGTTTTTATGTTTTAATGTATTTGTAAACTACATTCTATTTTGAATTGTGTTGAAAATGTGAAAATGCTGCATGTGTGTTTGTGGAATCTTGTTGTTTCCATGAGTTGAATCACACCTTCTATTACATTGTGGTTGGGGCTCGGGGGCCAATGAAGAAGGATGGATTCTCTTCTTCATTGGATGTCTTGGTTGGGTGGAGAGCGTTTCCTTTCCCCTACCTTTGTTGTGATCCAAAAGGAGAAATTTATGTTGTTGTTCTGGAGTAGAGGAGAAAGATAGTTTAACAGTTCCATGTGAAATGAAATCTCATTGTAACCTTTCCCACTTTGAAGTGGATGATCTGTATATTATTTGTAATGGAAAGATACTTTATATTGAGCTATGGGAGTTGTAAATTCTAAATGTGAAAGATATATATACTTTGTTTTGTTCATTTGAAAGAAAGAAATTAAAATCTGTTATTTGCATTCAAGGAATCGAGAGATGTAAAGTTGTATTTGAAATCAATAAATGATTGCAATACCTTTCTTCATTTGCCTTGTTACATTGAAATCTGATATTTAGATGTTATTGAAATCTCCATTTGAAAGAAATGAATATGTATGAAGGAATTGTATTACTTTTTTCTTTTGAAAATATGACAAAATTGGAAACCAAACTTTACATTTTAGCCATTAAATGGTTTTTTGAATCAACTAAATGGATATGACTAGGATTAGAATGAACTTCCATACTTGAATGATGAAAAGTTAGATAGACCCTTTTTAATCTTATCTCTGTTTTAAAATTTAAAACTGGCAAATACTTCTCTAAAATGCACAGTTCGAGCCTGAAAACAATAATCAACATTGAAACATTAAAATATAGCATGCTATGATATCAATGAACTCAATTGGGCTAAAACACTTAAGAAAAAATCCTTCAAAACATTGTAAAATCGGATCTAAACCTCCTACAGTTGTTTTTCTGTCAAGAGATGTAAAATTTTAATTTGCAACTCAATTAAACTAATTGAATCTTGAAAAATTCTTGAAATACATCTAAGAACATTTCCCCATGTCTGTTTGACATGTTTAAAGTGAATTAACGACAAATTTGAACAAAATTTATAAGTTAAAATTTACCAGTTTTCTCTGTTAGAACTTGCAGAAAATTTTCATGAATTTGACCCATAAACTTCATCAAAATCCAAAATTAATGTTTCATGTATAAAGAGGGCATCGAGAGCTTTCCATAAAGTCCTCATTTTCCAAAAACTGAGCTCTCTATCAAATTTTATGGCCCTTTGAAGTTTTTCTTCCTTGGCGGAAAATTTAGGGAAAGTTTTCCTAAGCAAGCTCGTGGCCCGAATTTTTCCTTAAAACACTTAGGAATTTTTTTTGGAAAATTTTCAAAATTTCCTCTACCACCCCGCTGGCCCACAGATAATTAGATGCTTTACCATGGCAGCATGAGGTGACAGCGGTGGGGTGGATCTTTTTTTCTACTTAGTGCTTTTGAAAAATTTTGGGAAAATTTTCCAAATTTTGCCTACCGACCCACAACCAATCAGGTGACGCCACGTGGCATCATGAGGCATTGACAAAGGAATGGGTCTCTTTTTTTATTTTATATCTCAAATTTTTTTTGGAAAATTTTCCAAGTTTCCCTCACTGTCCGGTCGGCTCGCAGCCAATCAGGGGCTGCCACGTGGCATCACAAGGTGACGGTGGAGGAGCGGAGTTGTTTTTGACCATGAAACTTTAAAACTCTTTTGGTGAAAATTCTATAGTTTCCCTGCCACCCCACTACTTGCAACCAATGGTAGACCAACATGTGGCTGCCTTAGGCTTCAGCAGAGTCGTAGAATGGGTTTTAACTTTGAACTTTTAAACCTTAAAATCGTAAAACCTAAAATCACTTCGATGACCCGACTTTCCGCCCGAGCTTTTATAAGCTGACACATGTCCTCTTTGGGTGCACGGCTGCGTGGAGGAAAATTTTTATTTTTCCCCGAAAAGATAAAAAGTTCCAAAACTCTTCCCCACTCTGCCGACCCACGCAAAGGAAAATTTTCACCCCTGGGCTAGCAGGCCGGCTCTTGGGGGAAAATTTTCACCCCAATGCCCGCCTGCCCATAACTTGAAAAATATGAAGAGTTAGGAGGACTTATTTATATCAATGGAAAGGTGAGTAAATTTACTATTCAATTGGATTGATTTAGGAAATTTTTGAATGTGTTAAGTGTGTGAAAAATCAAGTTAAAACTTTAGACCTGTTAGAGAGTGTGTGTGGTGAGGAATTTCCCCTGAACCTAATTGAAACTTCTAACCCTAAATTTTGGACCTTGTGACCTCTATTAATTATTAATAAAATAAAAGTATACTCTAGTATATTAGATTTATTCCAAAACCTGTTAGTGATAGCTGTTGTCTTGTAACATGGTTGTAGATTCTTTTAATAAAAAAAATTATTCCATAATTTTCCTAACTAATCCTAGGTTGTTCTTGGGTCTCAAGTGGGTTGTTTTAATGAGTGTTACAAATATCATCTCAAAAAATGGTAACCTTAATTAAAGTTATTGAGGCCAAATAACAAGGGTCTCATCTTTTTACACTTCAAAAATGACATGCACTATTTCATGAGTTTCATAAAATTAGACAATTTCCATTAAGGATTTCCTTTAAAGCAACTAATATTTAAAGGTCCTAAGAAAAAGAGAAAATTATACTACCATATACTAATATTTGAGAACACCCATACATATTTCCTTCCAATATTTATATTCCTCCACAATATAGAGAAATCATGAAGTTGGCTTTGACTCTTCAATTCCTATAGTAGGGTTTGGCATTCCTTTCTTAGCCCTCTTCAAACTAGAGATGTATTTATATTTGTAACTGAGTTGTTATTTATAAATAGGAACAATCACATTTATTTCAAACATTTTTTCAAGTAGCTCATTGAAAAAATGATTCCAATTATGCATCTAGTGCATCCAAGTTATCTATCCCCCTATAAACCTCCAAATAAGAGTAAATGGAATTCTCATAACACATTAAAGTTAAATAGTATGTATAATATACAAGCACACTAACCATATATCCTAAATTATTAAAGACCATTAATTGTAGTGAAAATACTTTCTATGGTGTCTTATGTGTAACATGCAAATTAAAAAATATAAAAACTCAAATAATATGAATAACAAAATAATGCAAGTGTGACAATTGTGTTAGGATAAATAGAGAATATAGGACCTAAGAAAAATTTATGGATTCAAAAATAGTGTAGTTGTTTATTTACTCACTCAATTGTTATGCACATTGGAACCTCATTTAGACAGTTTTGAATGATTAGCTGAAGCGCATGAAGCTACTAGGTCCTTCCTTTGTGCTTGTTTGTCAAGGTGTTAGCATACATATCCATAATAACCATTATCAAATCAATCATTCAAGTACAAATCATTACATGCACCATATCAGAAACCAAATATAACTAGAGATTGTAATATATCATATAATAACTAAGATCAATTGTGCCATGTATTCACCATACTCAGATACATCAATAATCATAATCCATCCTCCATAATCCATTATAACAAAGGCATTACATAACAGAAGCTGAATACATCAATATACCAGGGTGTTGGAAAATACACAATTATCAAAACCTAATCCATAACCTTGCATACAAACATTCGTAACACTCAGACATGAACGATGGGACGTGGTACCAAAACAATGACATATATATATATATATATATATATATATATAAAAGAGTGGGGACTTTCCCTTCACCGCCCATGCACTCTCAAGGTATGTTGCATGCTCAAAATAGCCATGCATTAAAAAATGTTACTAATAATAGACTATCCTATAAATAAAATTTGCTTTGATGTTATTATTAGCTCAATATATGAATGTCCCTTCATCTTCGATCCTATGCTTTTACCCAAAATAGAATTTTATTGATCGACACTCTAACTCTGCCTTTCTATTTTATCTCATGGTACACAAAATCAGCTAAGTCCCAAAGGTTCCATGCTCAGATGCAAACCTTCGCATGCTATCCCATTATACCTATGCACACCCCTCTGTGCCTGCCTTGCGTACACCCTAGATCCTCGCACCACACATGTACTTATTCAATAACTCCATGCAACATTACCCCACACTAATTCAGATTTCCTTCATCGGAAATGGTTTACCCAACTTGTTCCTCCAGAGAATGTATGAATAATCAATAAAAGAATAAAGAATTCAATTCCCAAAAAGAATCATCCAACTTATGCACAAATCTCATTAGGTATCAGGTTGCTGGAGAAGCTCTGGGAATTCAACATTCAACTCACCCTCCAATTTCTTCCATTCATTGAGTTCTTCCAATGCTTTCTTGGGTGCAAATTATACAACCTTTGATATTTGGTCAGGAACTCTTCCACTCTACTATTGAGCTATTGGATAACCATTGTTAACTTTGCAACCACCCCTTTGATCGTATCCATGTGCTCAAGCACCATTCTATGAAATTGTCTTATTTGGATCTCTAGCTTATCCTTCTTGGCATTAATTATGGGTAAGTGCACAAAGTTGGGGGGCCAAAAGGGTGTCTTAAGTGGACGCATTTTTCTGAAAAATAAAAAACTTCAACTTGTACGAGTGTTTTGAAAAGTTACACTCAAAATTGGAAGATGTTGTATAAACATGAATAGTAGAATTTTGAGTCTAGTTTCTAAGCTACTAAATTTTATTGAAAATGGATAAGTTTAAGTGGGTCAAATAACAAAAATACCAACAGGTTCTCTTATTTTTGTTAAAAAACATAACAAAGTGAATTTCGTGACCCCCACCATTTTTTTAGCACCATTTAGTAGTTTTGAAAACCCTTTGGTAGAAAGATAGGTAGGAGCATCTAGTTTGTGCTAGATTTTTTTTAGATTTTTAGCAAGTATTTTTTTTTTATGATTTTTGTAGTACAAAAATTTAATGTTTTCAAAAATAATGGAGCTCCAACCATGCCCTCTCATAACTACCTCAAGAAATATCGAAAAATTATATATATTTTTTTAATATGTAAGGAATTAGGCCTAGTTTATGCTAGTTATTTTTTTCCAATTTTGATGACCCAAAACAAAGATACATGATGAAATATAGACATATTTAAACTTCAAAAAATAGCTATAAAAATCCATAGTTAGAAAATAACTAATATGGAAACCTTATATTAGTAAAAAAATTTGAAAAATTAGATTTTTAGAAAGAAGAAACTCTGATCTACATCGTGGTATAAGTTTTTTGAAACGAATCGATTGTTTTATGTTGGTTTATCATGGAGGAAGTGGCATTTTTACATTTTCCTACAAAAACATGTTGTTTGTTGTGTTTGTGTAGGTCCATGCTTTAGGATTGGGCATCCAAACCAGATCCCAAGCCTTGAGGCATGGCTTGGATAAAGTAAAAACGTAAAACGCGCACATGTTTTTTACAGTATAAATATTGTATATGCTTTTGATATGCTTCTATTCAGAAAAATAAATGTTTATATTTTATTATTTCTTATACTTTAAATTTATTTATGTAAATATAAGAAATTTGGGTCTCTTTGCACCTTATGGAATTAGTCTCACAACTCAATGAGTCATAGTTTAGGAGATAGTTTTTTATAGTATAATCTAGTACATAGGCAATTTTCAATATTTCAGCATCCAGCCTAAAGATTTTAGTGTTTAAATTCTATAATCGAAACCTTAAACCCTAGGCCATAAACCTAAAATCTAAATTATAAACCTTGAGCCCTAAACCCTAAACCCTAAATCTTGAACCATGTTTCCTAGACCCTAAAACCTAAACGCTAAACCCAAAACCTTAAACCATGATCCCTAGACCCTAAAACCTAAACCATAAACCCTAAACCTTAAACCTTAAACATTTATCCCTTACCCATGAGCCCTAAACCCTGAGTATTAAGCCCTAAAACCTGAGCCCTAAGCCCCAAACCCTAAAACATGAACCATGAACCATGAGCCCTAAATGCTAAACCCTAAACCTTGAACTATAAAAACTAAATCCTAAACCCTAAACCCTGACCCCTAAACCCTAAACCTTAAACAACAAATCCTAAACCCTAAACCATAAACCCTAAGCCTTGAACCCTACACCCTTATCCCTGAACTCTAAGATCTAAACCTTAAACCCTAGACCATATACCCTAAGCCTTAAACCATAAACCTGATATCTACACCATAAACCATAAACCTTAAGTTCTAAACATTAAATCCTAAACCCTAAACCTTGAATCCTAATCCATAAACCCTAAACCATGAACTATAATCCATAAACCCTAATCCCTAAACACTAAATCCTTAACCCTAAACCTTAAACCCTAAATCCTTAACCCCGATCCTTAAACCCTAACCCTAAACCCTAAACCATAAACAATAACCTTGAACCCTAAACCTTAAACGCCAAACCATGAGCCCTAAAATCTATACCCTAAACCCCAAACCCCAAACCATATTTCATCAATATTTCCTAGTCTTGTGCCTAGAACCATCATTGAGTTTGCTTATAGAACTACCTTGTTTATGAGAGGTTGGACAAGTAACTAAATTGATATGACATCTATCTTGTGCCTTGCAATGCATATTACACATCTCTTCTAAACTTGTTTCTCCCCACATATACTTTCACTCTTGAATGTAAATTTATTCACACTCAATTTTTTTTTTCACATTTCTCATGTTTCCATGTATGGTATTATGTAAGCCATGATGACCCATTGGAAGCTGGAAAAATAACCATCACAACACAAATTAATCTTAAAGGAAACAAAAGAAACACAGAGAATATACCAATGTGGAGGTGTAAGATCGTAATTGAATTTCCTGCAGTATCCTCTCCTTCAGAGAAAGAGAAGTTCTTGTTCTACTAGAATGGATAGTAAATTTGACAGAACTTCCTGAAGTGTTCAAAATAAGCATAGAAATAGGGGAATGTCTAAGAACATAAAGGGGTTATGAATCACCTAGTAAATCTTTCTCGTTCAGTTCTAAAAGGGAGTCACCTAGCCTATGACTTAGAGACCTTCCGTTAATTGGTAATTCCTTATATGATAAAATCATGGATGTTTGCAAAAGCACCTTCAAAAAGATAGGGGTAATCATCAATCCTATTGAAGGGTGTGATGTGATTTCCAAGCAACTTGAAAATCATATAGATTTAGAGGTCATAACACAAATTTACAAATATCTCTATCATTATAAATGAAAGCCAAGTAACAGTGTCTCCTTGTATCAAATGATCGAGGAATACTGGGGTGTGTGGAAGAATTGGACATTCAAAAATCTAACATTTACCTCCTTCAAAAGATCAACAGATGAAAGACATAAAATTGTGATGACTCTCTTTGAATGTTCTGCCTACGAAGTTGATGAACCATTTTAAGTTGAATACTCTCTATCAATTATTAATAACAATGGGTAAGATATAGAACATTACAATGAGTGAAATATTTCCCATGCGATGGGCTAAAGAAGATAGTTGTATTGGGTAATATTTTTTACCCTAAGCCCTGAGCCCTAAACCCTAAACCCTAAACCCTAAACCTTCAGCTCTAAACCTTACACCCTAAAACCCAAACCCTAAATACTAAGCCCTAAAACCTAAACCTTAAACCTTAAACCCTAAAACCTAAACCCTAAACCTTAAATTCTAAACATTAAACCCTAAACCCTAAAATATGAAACCTAAACCCTGAACTCTGAGCATGAAATCCTAAAAACTAAGTCCTAAACCATAAACACTAAACCCTAAACCTTGATCCCTAAACATCAAACACTGAACCCTAGCACCTAAACCCTAAACCATGAGCCCTAAAACTTGAGCCTTAAATCCTAAACCTTGAACCATGAGCTCTGAACCATAAACCTTGAGCCTTAAACCCCAAACACCGAGCCTTAAACCCCGAACCCTAAGCCTTAAACCTAAACCCTAAACCATACACACTAAACCCTAAACCCTAAACCCTAAACACTTAGCCCTAAACCATGAACCATAAACCCTAAACTATGAGCCCTGAGCCCTAAACCCTAAAACCCAAACCCTAAATACTAAGCCTTAAAACCTAAACCTTAAACCCTAAACCCTAAACACAAAATCCCTAAACCCTATACCCTAAACCTTAAACACTAAACCTTAAATTCTATCCAGAATCCAATAATGAAGGTCAAAAAACCTTCAAAATGACTGTATGTTTTCACAAAACAAAGATAGACTACAATATATATGGCTTGAAAGTTTTAGGTCATTGCTTAAATTATGAAAATGAGTAAGTACTGACTAGATTAGATTTTGAAAGACTATCTTATAAATTATCACTATTAGAACTACAAGACCACTTCCATTAGGTGAAAAGTGGCCCTAATTTCTTATATTTAGTAAAACAAATTTAAAGTATAAGAAATAATAAAAGCTAATTTCTTATATTTAGTAAAATATTTTTTATTTTATTATTTCTTATACTTAACATTTATTTTACTAAATATGGCTCCTTCCAGCCCCTGCAAACTTCATACAAAACAAAATGCATACGCGTTCATAGACATGTGAGTGCATTATAACGGGTATGCATTTTAGGTTTGTGAATTCTCGAGCCTAGGAAAACATAACGTGATCACATTATTGCAAAACATGTTCACGTTATTGCGAAATACGATCACATTTCATTCATTTCTAGGTTTTTGTCCATTTTTTGGACCCCCAACTTGGTGGACTTACCTTCATCTCTTTCTGCTTTGATAACTTGGCCATAACCTTAGTGTGCTCTATCTTATTTATTGGCATATTTTCTTGTATATTTATGATCTCTGCCTCTTCATTACTTACCCTCACGCCAAGGATAGGGTCACATTTTTGGCACCTGTTAAAATCCAAGTCAGCTTTACTACTTACTTCCTTGAGCTATGAAAATAACTCAAGTTCAGTGATCTTGGCCTCAAAAACTATTTTATTTAATTCCTTTTCCTTGGCCACTTCCTCAGTTTTTGGCCCCATGCCACTCTTAATATTCACAAGAAGCATTCCAAATAGGTCCTCAAGGTATTCCATATCATCACTATACTTGCATTTCGCCTAGTTCACCAAGGTTGGGCATTGATCCAAAAGTTGTTTTATTAATGCACATGCCCTACCATATGCCTCTTTGGTGTGCTTTTGATCTCCCTAGATGTCCTTATTAAGATTCTCATTCTCACCCTCTTTATCCTTTGTGTCTGGTACTATCACCCTCATTGTAGCTCCGAAATCCAAGTTTCTTGTGCGTAACATTTGCGTCCATCTTGTTCAAGGCATTACATGCCATCTCTTCTATCAAATACATAGGATCTACTTACTTGTATATCTTCCTAGGGGCACTCTTAAGCTCTATAATACTGAGGGAATTATTACTTCATTCGAATTCAGGTTAGTCCACATGTGTATGCATATTCTAGGATAACATCTACCTGGTGCATGAGACACCTCCATGTTTATCCATTAGATCCCAACCAGATAATTTTTCTGTATTTATTGTGCTTTGGAATCACTCCCTCAATACTTTCGTAGGATCATCTACAAAGTCCATATGTGGTGACCTGGGAGTCCATCATTTCCTCATCGCCTTCACCTTAGTTCACTATTTCTTTGGAGTGAAGGCACTTGTTCAAGTTCCACCCTCTACACCCTTATATTCCTTAATAACATAGGCATCATCTCATTCTTTTTCCTCCTCTCATGCCTCCTCATGCACAAGTGACTTCTCCTTTCATGGGCTTCTAGGTTATTCTTCACCTTTACGAGCATCCTTCGCTAGGTCAAAACCTTCATGTGTTCGCACCTCCTTCCTTGCCTTTTTCTCCACCCACTCACACTCTAACTCCTCCAACAAGGTCTCTATGTTTCTTGTCTCACTGGACTCTTCACTGGATATCACTTGAGATCCCCCACACTTAACCTTTGTCTCGTTTGTACTATCCTTGGGTACTTGAGAGGTTCCTGCAATATCAACATTCTTCCTTCTCAAGTAGTACATTTTATTCCTACCTGAATGATCAAGCCCACCATCTTCTTATTCCTCTCACCTAGGGGTATCTTCATGTGTTCTCTTAAGATGTGGTACACTAGTTCTCCCATGATATGGAAGAAAAGTATGTGTAACCTCTATTTCTACTCCACCTTGTGTTTTTGGTCTCAATATGACAAAAACTCTGCATATCATCCCCTTTATTATGACATTCAACTAGGGGTACAGGTCTAAAGATTATGGCTTGAAATTCTCCAAATATGTAGGCCTAGAGCTATACCTGTAGGTGGTGTGCGAGTTGTGCTAGTTAGATTCCACCTTATCAACATCAAAATTCAACTTCTGCGTGTTGTTAATCTTGTTTACCACGGACTTGAAATATTTGGCGGTGAATGCAAACGACACTTTGCACCATGGACCTATCTCTGCATCTTATCCTAAAACATGTAACACTGTAGTGTTACATCACTGCAAATTTTTCTTGCTCTCCAACCTTTATCGGAAATTCATTCTCAAAAGTATTTGTAAGAATTTGGTTAAAAAACAAAAATCACTAATGATATTTTCAATATCCTTATACTTTTATCCATAAATTTAATAGTCATAGTAAACCAATTCAAGTTCATTGAAAATAATAACATAATATAAATAGATATTATAATCAAACAACATATTTTCATTTAGATATAAACAAGAGTCATAATTTTGAGTTTTTAAACATGAATAGTAGTGAGATTTATAAGCTATTGAACACATATCTATACTAATACACAAATAATCATTTGATAGGGATCAAATTATTATTTACAAAAGAGTAGAGTGCATATATTTTGTTCTAAATCAATTAAATATCATTCATCATTTTTGTGTATTAGTAACAAAAGGAATGAGGATACCTTCTCTTCTTTAACTTTCCCTGTGGGTAATGGGCATTTAATTAAAAATGTCAACATAAGTTGAACCATGACAGTGACAATTGATTCTAACGTGTAGGATATACAACTTAAGCGTAACACAATTTCTTAATGGGATTACGTCGAATAGTAATAAATGTGGAGACTTGAGAGACAACTTAGGATCATTTGACCACTTATGGCAATCATTCATCTAGATGAACTATGTCATTACAATGGACATTTACTTGCTCTATAACAACAATCCTAAATTAGCCTGTCGAACTCCAGTGTGATATTATGGAACGTCATAATTCTTAACCTATATCATTACATAGCCGAGTTCTTAGTTGTTGAGGATTGAACCGCAAGTAATTGAAGGCCATATTCATATCCCAACGACACATTATCACATATTGTAATGGACGATTCATATAGGTCCAGGGAGGCACTTAGCTTACCCATATGGAATTTTTTGCAGTCATTGGTATTCTCCAAGATAAAATTACTTGTCATCCATTATGCATCTTCAAATGTCAATGTTAATATAGTTTTTTACAATTGTTATCACAGTCCATGACTAGATTATTCACAACAATGGTCGCTATTTATTCCATTATCAGTACGTATTAGATTTGTTTAATGTTTAAAATGAAATAGATTAGGCAAGGGACTATGTCACTAGTCTAGATAGTTTCTTCCCATAAGAAATGACTATGATCATAACTTCCTTACCCCAATTCTTGGATTCATATCTAACTTTATTGCATCCAATTACTATACCAACATGTTTTGTATTATGGCTGGAATGTTTAATGAAATTTATGGACAATGTGAATGATGTTATAAAATCAACTTTGTATCTCTATATAGACATTAAAAACCCAAATTTAAGTACTTCAACTTTATTCAGTGAATGTGACATTAGACATCAATTAGGCTAGAACATCACATAATGTGTAAAAAAGTAAGACATCCTAACTGCTCCTTTGCTCACTTATACAAATATGCCTTTCTATAGTCAAGACAACTGGAAAATTCATAATCAAACATAATACACTTGATGAGGTATATAATAACTCGGAATAACTTAACAACAATATGTCAGAATCCTTATAATCATGAACCAAAGCGTGTTATTCTAAATTTCTTTGTTTGTTAACCCATCAATCCTCCCAAAATGTTGAAGTACAAAATTGATACATGGTTAGTTCTAGACTAGAACTGACATGAAAAGGCTATCCACCTCATCTTGTACTGTTTATATCACTAAAATATTTGTAATGATAAAAATACAAAAGTGAATAGAGCACGCATAAGTCAAATAAAAGAGAGTCAAAATAACATTAGGCTTTTACCCTCTTAAGAAAATTTTCTTTCTGAAATAGTCCTATGTATAAAAGAAAGCAATTTATATTCAATTCTCACTACACACAGTTGAGTGCTTCTGTTGGTAACTTGACTGGATTCTAAATAAATCCTATTGAATTAACCAGTTTTAGAAATCATTCCAAGCAAATATACACGATTTCTAGTTCATCCTATATTATGTTTTTGGATCAAACATAGAAATCATGAATTTTGATTGCCACAAAGAAAATAATATTCACCAACATAGATGTAAAAGTAGTCCAACATGAAGATGTCGGTCATGTTGACAAAATTAATGGATGATTAAACTAATTTCAGAAACTAACTCCCAATTAATCCTTTAGCAAGCATCCATTTAGTCTGAATAGAAGTTTACGATGGCATCCAAAATGAACTCAATAGTGGAATAATGGAGGTCAGGAGTCACTTTTGTTACTCCTTTAAGATTTGATATTAAAGTATAACATTACCTTAAAAACATCCAAACTTTCCTTAGCTAAATCCGAAAACAACTCTAAATCTTTCAGGGAGAAAAGTCTACACAATAAAGTTCACACATACAAATTCGGCAGAGTGACGGGCTTTCTAAAAGTGATTTGAGACTTAACTACAAATAGGCCTAACAACTTGAATTAGGACCTTAAGGATTCACACAGGGGACCTATCCATTCAAAAAGTGGTCCCAAATGAAACGTCCATGACTGTATTCGATTGTACACTAACTTCATAACAGGTCTCACAAGTGCACGAAGGACCTAATGTCGATTGAAACATATGCGCGCGCGCACACACACACACATGGTTTTAAAAGAAGAGTGGCCAATTACATATTATGCCATGAATAATCACCAAAAAGGTGACAATTTATATAAATAGCTTCAAAATCTCTAATAGTGGACAATCTGACTAGTAATATACATGGCCGTGTTTCATCCCATAAAGATAGTATAGACTATCATAGCCCAAATGTGGCCGTTTGTAACCATAGTCGACCCATTTTCCAAAGTGCCATTAAACATTATATAAAACGTGGCCATAGTCCTATTCTATAGTCCACAATGAATGACTATATATACATTTGAATACAAGCTGTACGAATCAGAAGTGGTCCACACAGTGGCTATATTATCTTACGAATTTTGCATAGGTGTTATAATTAATAATGCAACCGACAAATCAGGGAACTGTATTTTTGCATGCCTTCACAATCAGGACATAATAGAGATAAATCGATAGAGTTGCATACAGTTCATGGAGAGAGATTTTGCCTAACACAGCGATCTTATTCAAAAGCCCCACAATTATCCATATCCCTTTTCTCTCAAAAGTACACCAGTCGTACTTTATTTAAGCAACAAAAATCAAGGCTATTAAGATTCATCTATTAGCAATTGAATCCATTCGAAAATATTATTCCTTCACCTAGTTATCAACACAAGAGAATGATTCCAAAAAACCACATCCATTAAAACATTTGGATGAGTATAAGCCTTAAGCTACTTTTAGGAAGATGGGAGAAGAATTATTTCATGTCTATATATTATGTGCCTTTGCAAAGCACAGAGAGATATTTCTGGGGGACTTCTCTCCAGGATCATACTGGGTGCTGAATAAGATCTCCTTGCCAATAACTTTCACAGGTGACTGTGAAGTAAATCTGCAAGAAAGAACTATCTCCGCAATCTTGAACAAGAAAGCTCCTTAGTCTTGAAAACCATATTAAATAGCCCTGATCAAGAAGCTCACAAGTAGTTATACAAAGTTTCAGTATCATGTATGCATGACATTTTACATGTGCATGTTAACACAAAAATAGCTGTTGTGATATTTTTCCTTGCAGTGCAGAGCTCGATAGTATTTTCCCAAAAGAGATAACTGTTGGAAAATGAACCCCAAGAATATAACACATACTATCTCTATTAGCATATCCTTGAGTCAAGCTTCCTACATTCAAATTTCGAGGTGAGTATCATGCGTAGTTATAATGCATGCTAGAACCGTTGTCGGTTTACCATTAAACCACCATGATCAATTTAGGGTGCATCAACAAGAAACGAGCCTAGTTAACTTAGCAACTAATTGATGGCAAAATAGGCAATTTCCACAAACCCTGAGGTGTATTAGATCATGACCATTTACAACTGGAGGGAGTGGGGGCAAATTTCGCAAGCAGTTGAAGACTGTTCACCAGAGATAACCAAGTATCTAGCATGGCCAGATCCAAAGGCACAACATGCTGGTTATGGGAGATGATCTACATTTAAACATAGGAGGTGGCCATGGTTAAATGAAGATGAGCTATAACATAAGGATGACATCATCATTAATATCCTTAAGAGTTGGGGGTCGAGGGTTCGTAACCTCTATTATATTATATGTGTGTATATATACACATATATCTTTAAATATATTGTTTTTAATATCAATTCAATCAATAATTCTAGAGTCATCTAGAAATGGTCGATTGACCAATCCACAAACCAAAAAATTTAAATAATATTTAATCCAGAAGGCCCATTCGGATGACTTATGAAAGGTCCACCTTGCAAATTATTATCGAAACCCATGATAATTTAGATCCAGTTAAGATGAACAAAACGAATCCCACTGTAACCCCATTTCAAATGGTCGATGACTCATTGGTTCTTGATTTACAGGCAAGTGCTTATGATCACCAGATCATAAATATCTATCGGGCCTTCTTGCTATGTATCAACTTGGTCAAGCCATAGTTGATGGAATAGGCAATTTGTTCATACCAAGGTTGTTCATACTAGCCTAGTTATTAAGGCTTCATCCCTTGTCTGAGTAGTGGCAATGTTGTGTTCAACATTAGAGCCAAACTTAGCTTTAAAATTGATTATCCAATTTGGTGTCCCTTGTGCGTGTTTGCTCTCTCAGGTAACCTGGGGCACGTTTATATCACCACTATCCCCTTGGGATATTATTCAATTTGTGATTTAAACACCTATCCTAAGTTTAATTCACCCCATTATATTTTACCCGTGAGTAATTAAATATTAACTATTTAATTACACCTCTTCACATGTATCCTAACCACTTATTCTACCCCATATTTATCCTATCTATGTATCACCCCTATTTCTCCTCCTTCCAATCAAAGCGGGATATTTCCCGTATTTGAGGTGGAGGGATAACTCTTATCTTTCCAGAAATCGTTCATTTTGGCCGTCTCGGGAGTCTGTTCCGTGATCGGCACCAACCCGTACTCGGTCGACGCCGATTTTTAGGAGTGGCACTAATTATAAATAGAAGCCCAGAACTCAGTTCTGGGGACGAAAACACGACGAACACGAAGAGAGAGAGAGAGACAGATCGTGAAAGAAACACAGACCGTGAAAGAGAGAGAACAAGAGATCTTTGCACATCTAGTGTCAACATTATCTATCAAATGAGAACGAATCTTGTCTGAATCAATCCCTGAGAGGAGCACCGTTACTCTGCTCTTATCACATCAACATCGCACGTCTCCATTGATTTTCTGGTGACTCTGTTCCAGCATCTCACCGGCTTCGGCATATCCAGGAGACTTGACTAGTATCTCTTCACTTCCGAAATCCAAGATCTTCTCGCACTGGCCCCGATCCGATCTACTTTCATCTCGGATCGACGCCGATCTATATCAGTCGACGCCGATCACATCAGTCGATTTACAACAGTCGATGCCGATTCTACATAATCGACGCCGATCATCCCTGCAGACAGGTAAAAGGACACAGGTAACACAAATCCAGCTTTGTTTTTCACAGTTCCCTGTTTCTGTTGCTTTCTGCCTGCTTTTTAGATTCTGTTTATTACCTTGATCAGAAAATCTAGTCTTGTACGTACATCTTTTATCATGTATGCTTCTTTACTTAATTGAAAACGTGGACTGACATCCGCCGAGGGAGCCTATCGCTTCCCGGATCCGCCTCTCGGGCAGTCCACCTAAATATCTTTTAACGTGGTCTTTTTCTGTCAAGCATCGGTGTCTCGCAGGTTACTTGGATCTACTGTGCAGAATTGCTCGTGTGCGCCCGTCTTATCTACATCGACCTCCTTATCCATCTACATCTTCGGATCTTGTCCATCAGGTATCGATTTCATTGGAGTTTTTCAGGGTTTTTGTGTTTAGTTTGGTGCATTAACTTGGACAGGTAACAAGCGCGAAATTCTTGATCTACATTCTGGCACGCCCGGTGGGACCTAACCAAAGTCCCTTATTGGTAAGTTCATTTCTTTTCTAGTTTTGAGCTTTGTTCTTTTTCTTCACTGATTTCTATCAGTTCTGCTTGAGCATTTCCTATCATCGTTTTAATCTTGCTCTTTATGTGAAATTGTTATTTCCTTGAAATTTTTCTAGTTCCTTGAAATAGAAATTTCCGTTTCACCATTATCTGGATATATCTTTCTGGATTTTGTTTGGTGTTTGCTTAACCTCTTCTTGCGGAGCACTTTGCTTGTTCGTGGGATTGTTCGAGGGGAAGAGCTCAACAACGCGCTTTTTGAAGTCCACACACCTTGGAGAGCTAAGTCTACAGGTATTTCTCTTTTACGGTGTTTTCTCCTTTTTAGGAACTAAAAAAAAAAAAAAGTTCTTTGTTTGTTGTCCATCACATTCGAACATTTCAATTTTTGGTGCTTAAAAAGAATTTAATCGCATTTGGGAAAGAATCTGTTTGGCTTGTCTTCATCGAAATCAAACACTTCATTTTTAAGTGCTTAAAAGGAACTCTTTCTTTGTCATTTCTGCTGTATGTCTTTCATCTAGTTTTAATTAGGCTGGAAAATTGATCAAAATCGGTAGTGACACTATTTGATTTTTATTTTTCACCCTTGCACACAAAGCCAAAATCATTAGGTGTAAAGCATTTAAACAAAAATTCTTTCCCTGGCCTCGCCTACTTGGAAGTGACATCCAAGAGGAAGAGCCTACGCGGTACTCGGGCCGCGCTATAAATTCACGGAAGTTCTGGTATATATTGGCAAAGCACCCGACTCCCTTATCGCAGCGGTGTGTGAAGTGCGGGGGTAGGCCCCTATATCAAGCCACGTACCGGTCTTTTACTGAAGTGCCTTCGGGACTCCTCACCAAAACATCCCCCAAACCATCCTTAGTTTGGCTATCTGAGTAGTTCCTGTTCTAAAAGGCCTTCCCTAATATTTTCTTTCTTAAAAGCATAAAAACTTAAAAGAGATAATCACCTACGCTGCTTGAATTGTCTGTGCATTAGTTAGGTCAATCTTGTTTTCTGCTTGTTTATGACGGTCATCACTCGGTTACAATCTAGAAGAATGGCTCAATTAGCCCCTTCTTCCTCCGAGATCACCACTAGTGTGGAGGTTTCGGCACCCCCCAGGTCTTCCTCGGGACCACTGTTAATGGGTTCCCCATCTTGGTCATATAATCCTTTTTATCAGGCCAAAACAACCCCATCACGTCCAGCTTCCCCTAGTCCTTCAGAAATATCATCTGCTTCTGACTCAGAGTATGTTCCTCGCGGGGATCCTGAATTTCAGGCGCTCCTCGATCGCAATCCGGTAGCCCTCATGGACTACCTAGTACACAAGTCTATTCAAATATCTGATCAGGGACCACCAATCCAGCAAGTGTACGATTATTCTCGTGAACCATCCCAGGCCTTTGTAGAACAGTTAGTATCATCTCTCTCGCCTCGAGCCACGGAGAAGGGCGGTGCCCCTGTGCCTCCTTTTTCCCTTCCACCGACCATATCGACTAGTTCTCAAATAGTCTTACCTATTCCTAACACCGCAGTTACCTCGAATATTCCACAACCTACTTCTGAGAGGTCCTCTGCTCTGGCTATAATGAGTGCGTCTGTGCACCCGCATATTGCTGTTAATTCATCTATGCCCTCCATCGTGTCCCAAGGTCAGTACCCCTTTATGAGTCAACCCCCTCCGACTAGTCAGGTGGTTCCTGCTTCTCGTCCTTCAGTGGGTCTTTCTTCCAATGTTCCAGCAACAGTGACCTTCGCCCATCCTCTAGCATCGGTGCCCTTAATAACTAATCCGGCAGTAGAAACCCTCTTTCAGGTCTTGTTCCCCAATATGTCCAATCAAATCGGCACCCATGTTCCTCAATCTGTTCCGATTCAGTCAACAAGCATAGGAGTCCACCAATCACAGGCTCCGTCTGTCATCCAACCTTCATTCTCTCAACCACTTATTATCCCACAGCCTGCCTATACACAGGCTCCTTCACAGCAAATACCCCACCAGGTGTCACCCAGAACACCTGGTTACTCCTCTTATCATCCTATCAATCAACAGATGAATCCCCCGTTGACACCTCAACAACATCCACCATTTGCTTCTTATGTAGGACATACCAGTGTGCCTCCTCCTCAATCTGACGTGGTTCAAATTCTTTTCAAGAAAATCACAGACTTGGAAGCCTCCACCAAAGGGGCTCGTCCTTCATACTCCTTTGAAGAAGTGTGTAATGAACCCATTCACCCCTCAGTGGCTTTTAAGCCTTATCCTCCCCAATGGGAACTTCCTAAATTTTCAAAATTTCATAGTCGAGAGGACCCTCAACAACATTTGTGAGCATTCAAACATGCTTGCTACCTCATAGTCCAGGATCAGGAGCTTATGCTCCGTACTTTTCCTATGTCTCTAGCAGGTCCTGCTTTAGACTGGTACAATAACATTCCTCAACATTCCTTGTTTTCTTTCTCTCAATTGGCCCAGATGTTTGTTGAAAACTTTTCAATAAATATCGCGCATAAGATCTCGATTACAGATCTTTATAACATTCGTCAATTCGATGATGAGTCTATTGCAGACTTTGTCGCTCGTTGGAGAGGGATAATCAACCAATTGTCTTTCTCCCTTCCTCAATCCCAACAGATCGAGTTGTTTACTCGATCTTGTGCTAATCATATTTCTTCCACTTTAAGGATCCAGACTTTTCATACATTTGAAGAAGCCTTTACGATGGCACGCAAACTTGAATCCCGCGCCATTGAACAAGGGAAGTTAAAACTTCGCTCCAAATCTAAACCAGATTTTTCTCGGTTTACCAAATCAAATCCTTCCACTTCTAAAGACAAGAATCAGGGATCCACCAACGCTATCGTATTAAAAACATCACGAGCCGATACCACTTCTAATCAAACACCACGAAGAGACTCCTCATCTTCTCGAAAAGGGTCCTCGTCATCTCGATCTTACACTTCGTTGGGGGAATCATATGCTTCTATCCTGAAAAAAATGTTGGAAGTCCACATGATCGAACTTCCTCCCATTAGGAATATTGATGAAAGCCAAGAACGTCCATTCTGGTATAGGGAAAATGACTTCTGTCATTATCATAGAACCAAAGGTCATGACATTGAGCGATGTCAAACCTTCAAAAATCTTGTCCAGAAATTCATTGATAAAGGCGAGCTCATTCTGGATAACCCAAATGCTCCCCCAAATCAAGCGTTGGATGTCTTTAAACAACCTTTTCCTAATCATTCCCCGAACCATGATGCTTCAGAGTCTCAAAAACCAAACACTCATACTATCAGCGTCATCTCTACTGAAGAATCTTCTTCTAAAACTAAGCCATCTGCGAACACATCGACCGAATCAGAACCTCCTTCTGCTTCGTTAATCGTTGGGATTCCACCATCTTCAGATAGCCCGTCTTTGAATATTCCAACATTGTTAGATACGGATTCACCTCTCTCTGCTTCTTTGTCTGATCTTCCATCCATACCCGAGACAGTGTCATCCTCATCTGTCTCATCGTCAGACATTCTTTCAATGCTCGAGGCAATTACATCCCTTCGAGTTTCCACCGCGGATACATCTACTTCTATTTCTCCCATTTTTGCTGCGACTATGCCCTTGGTGAACGTACCTATAGTTGTGCCGACTTCGACGGAAGCGTCCTCGATTTTGACTCTTCCTGTTTCCTTTCCTACGGTAGTTTCACCCACAATTACTGTACCAGAAGTAGTTCCCTCGCAAGGAACTGCTTCTTCATCACTCACTTCTTCCATCACAAATGTTACTTTTCCTATTAAGGGGAAATCTAAAGAAGTAGCACCGACACCTATACGCTCGGTTCCTGAACTTAGACCGAGACAACCGAAATCTAACGTTGCGTCATCAGTACCTCCCCATTTGCTTCCCCCGAAAAGGTTACAATCACCTTATGCGGTTGAAGTTGTCACCATCCCTGAAAAAGGAAAGCCCATATTTCGAACCATCAAGACTCTTGGTGCTTTCCCACAAAAATCTCTCTCTACGCCTCATAAAAGATTGGATTTGTCTGCTGAGAAGGCATCTTCTACTACACACTTATCAAAACCATCATCTTCTTCTACAACACATTCTTCACCAGCACCTCGAAAAGTGGACTTACCTACTAAAGAGACGTCACCTCTTTTATCAGAATCATCATCTTCATTACCAAAAGCCAGGGCACCCTATGTTCCTCCGATTACACCTACTTTGGAAGCTTCTCCCTCATCTAAATCGACATCATCTAAATCATCATTAGTTTCGACCAAGCAACCTCCCTTATCTTTGAAGACCACAACACTTGTCACATCTCCATCATCTTCAAAATCTATTTTAGGGGCTCCCCCTCCACCAAAATCAATCATGTCTCACTTACTTCCATCTCAAGTGCCCAAGGCTGCCCCTCCAGATGTCCAAAAAAATAAGATGATCCCTAAAAAGACTGTCAAACCAAACATGCAGGTTCTTTTACCTCGGCAGTCTGTTAAAGTAAAAGAGGCGCCTTCATCATCTCTGTCCTCATCCTTGTCTACCGGGTTCTATACTGAAATCCTTCGCCAACTTATCCAATCTTCATCCATATCTCTTCCTCCGATTAAACCCTATAACCCTAAAGGAGTTAAACCGGCCTGGTTTAACTCTGATTTGATTTGTGCTTACCACCGTACCCCGGGTCATGATACTGAGGGATGTAAAGCTCTTCAATCTGTCGTCAACAACCTTTTGGAAGAAAGTGATCTTTTGCTGGAGGAGGAGAAACAAGCACCTCCTGTCATCTTAGCTCCATCTGAACCCCAACGATCTACTCAGGCCTCTACTTCTAGTGATTCCACTCCAATTGATCTTCCACCTTCTCAAATCGACACAATCCATATCGCCACGAGAGCCCAACAGTATGATAATCCATCCTCATCTACAGCATCTCGACCACAGGTTGTCATTTCTGCAGCCCCCGAAGGAGTTCCTCCTTCCTCATTAGCCCCACGACCTCGGGTCTCTATTCGTGCTGCACCTCGGGCTCAAATTCCCGTGTCAGTTGAGGAGAGTGTTATGAAACAACTTACCCAGGCTCCGGTCAAAATGTCTCTTTTCGACCTCATTCAATCCTCTCCGCAACATCGCCAGGCTCTGATTGATAATCTGCGTCGCATCGCAGTGAATTCAGACGAGCCCCAGCCCTTTGAGTTGGTTGTTGGATTGAATAGACCATCAACCACCATTTCTTTTGAAGATTCGGAAATTCCTCCTCTTTCTTCAGAGGATTTGGAGGCTCCCCTCTTTATCACAGTCCAAATCGACAACACTACCTTAAAACGCATTATGATCGACAGTGGAGCTGCACTCAACGTAATCTCCTCGCACACATTCGAGCAACTTAAGTTACCAAAGAACGTAGTGTCACCCCCGCCTTTCGCTCTTCGATCATTTAACGATCAGCTAGCAGTTACTTTAGGAACTGTGGTCTTACCCATTCGAGTAGGTAAGAAGCTGCTTCACGAACTCTTCTACATTGTTGAAGGGAAATTCCACTATAATATGATCCTCGGACGCTCCTGGATTCGCGCAATGCATTGTGTCCCATCTACCCTCCATCGATGCTTAAAATATCAATATGAGGGCAAAATATATACTCATCCAGGAGATCCTTTGCCTTCCGCGCAATGCGACATGACCACAGGGTCTGCCCCTCTAAAGGAAAATGCCTGTTCTCCTGACGGGGCCTCATCTTCTTCCATACCTGCAACCAAACTACCGGATGTACAAAATTTAGAAGAAACATTGCAGCGTTTCTCACTAGGAGAGCTTCCTCTCCTTTCTTTTGACAACCATCTTAAACCTAGTGAGTATGGTAGACCAGACAAACAACCTGAATATCAGCCAGGTCTTGGTCGCATCGTCACCATTGGTTTGCCCAACCAACAGACTAATTTCATTTACGGTGGTCTTGATACGCCTCACTATCGCCTAGATTCTCCTCCTAGGACCAAACCTTATTTAACAGGGTTCGATTGTCTACAGAATCCCACGTTTGCAAAAACTTATTTATATCGATGCACGTGGAAGGGCTTTGGCTTGGGTAAATATGAACAAGGTGTGCATGACCTCGCATCCATTCCAACTCTCAAGCCACATCAAAAATTTGGTTTAGGATTTAAACCTCTTTCAAAAGCCACCGTCACTGTTCTCGATGAGCCTCTTCCTATTGAGGAACCATCTTCTCCCACTAAGTCAGAAGCATCACTCGATGTGGACGACGCCATTTCCATCCCGTCTAACTTTTTTTTTTATCAATACCATTTCCTTAACCCTCGCATCATTAAGGTCGGCCAATCCTTCATCCACAGGAATTAGGGACTTTACCACTTTTCTTTCTCAAACATCATCAAGATTTGCTTGGGCATATGGGATATGCCAGGACGGGCTATCCCGATAGTGTGATCCACAATAGCCTTTGACTCTTTACCTGCCCAACATCAAACCAGTTAAACAAAAATTACGTAAATGCACCCTAAAGTAGCCCTTCTTGTTAAAGAAGATGGCAGCGCTTGCTCTCTCGCTAACTTTCATTCCACCCATCGATTATCCACATTGGTTTTCCAATGTAGTACTAGTAATAAAGCTACTGGGAAAATTTGAATTTGTCCGTACTTCCGGGGCATCTTAATCTGCTTGTCCAAAAAAATGATTTTCCTCTACCTAATATCGACCAACCTCGGATTTAAACTGCGGGTCATGAGATGCTTTCTTCTCTTATGGATGGTTTTCCCTGGATATAATCAAATTCTCATCGCACCAGAAACCAACATAAGACTATCTTTCATACTCCTTGGGGACCTTTGGTTTCGTGTCATGCGTTTCGGTCTTAAGAACACTGGATCAACCTATCCATGAAGGCATGACCTACATCTTCCATGATCTCTAAACAAAACTGTGGCAGATTACGTTGAGATCTCCTGGTAACTCCAAGCGTCGGCAGATCATCTTTTCATCTTGCACCTCTCTTTGAGAGGCTTATCTGCTTTTGTCTTCGTCTAAATCCATCTAGAAGTGCGTGTTTGCCGTTCCACTGGTAAAATTTAGGTTTTAATCATTCCTTCAGGGGTATTGAGTATACCCCGCAAAAATAAAGCTATCCTTTGAGATGCCTCCCCCTTCTAACTAAAGCAATCTCCGAGTCTCCAAGGACGTCTTCATCAGTGCATCATTTGAACTCTCACAATTGTCGGACCTTTTGCAACCTTTTCATCCTCTCCTCCGTAAGAATGTTCATTTTGATGGGATGAACATTGCCAAAAGGCTTCGAGATCTCAAAAAGCTTATCTTCTTTCCCCACCTGTGCTTACATGTCCACGCGAGGGGGAGCCTTTCTATCTTTATATCTACTGTGACTGACCACAGCTCTGGTAGCCATGATCTCGCAATTAGTAACGTTGCGTAAAGAACAAGCCGCTATTACATCAGTCTACCCTCATGAGTACTGAAAACAGTGAAGCTGAAATCTGTGTGTGCTCATCTTCTTCACACTTCTAACTCGTTCTTCCGCCGGTCCTTAATCCACACAACTTACATTGTCACAATGTCAATCCACTCAAGACAATCAATGTGAAGCCTTATCACCATGATCGTATCAGTCACTCGTAATGGCTCATGCTTAGGACTGAATTTGATCTTGAGTTTATCCCCGCAAAAGTCTATCAAGGGTCAGGTCATTGCAGATCAACTAGCTGATGCTCCTCTCCCGGACACTGAAGTTCCCCTTGCTCGATTCCCTGATGAATATATCCAACAAAATTGATTTTGGTCTGTCTCCATTTAAAGTAAGCTCTTTCTTTGATGGATCCAAATGCCAGCAAGGGGGAGGTGCGGGTTTTTGTGATGATTCCTCCTTGGGGTACGCCTATCCCAGTCGCACACAAATTGAACTTTGAGTGCACCAATAATATGGCTGAATATGAAGCTCTTGTCTGGGTCTTCAAAATGCCCTTAATCTCGCGCTCGTCATATTGACATCTTGGTGATTCTGAACTCATCATTAATCAAGTCATGGGTGTCTATCAATGCAGGAAGATGATATCCTTCAAAAATATCGTGATATCGTTCTCATTCAACTCCAATCTTTCGATAAATTCACCATCCAAGCTATTCCTCGCACTGCGAATCGATTCATAGATACAATGGCTTCGTTAGCCTCACTCATCCCACCTTTTACCAAAGACTCGCGACTTTATGTGGCTATACAACGATTAGATCAACCATCTCATCTTAGGCAACTAACTTCAATCCATGCTATCACAACCCATACTCAGGATGAGTGGTATCAATAGATCGTTGATTATCTATCTCATTCGGTACTTCCTCTAGATCTGACTCCCAATGGTAGAAGATCTTTTATCCTATGCGCTAATCGCTATACTATTTTAGGCGGGATCCTCTACAAACGTGGCTTTGATGGCATTTTTCTTCGGTGCCTCAAATCCCTTGAAGCATCTAAAGCTATCCAGGAGGTCCATGACGGTATCTGTGGTGGACACTTTAATGGCTTGGGCCGTAGCTAAAACGCAGTCTTACGTTTGGGATATTATTGGCCTTCTCTTAATCGAGATTGTTGTGAATACACTAAGAAATGTGTCAAGTGTCAACAACATTCCAATCTCACGCACATCCCTAGTCAAGCTTTACAACCTACAGTAGATTTGTGGCCTTTTTCACAATGGGGTCTTGATCTTATTGGTCTCATCAATCCCCGTTCTTCACAGTGTCATCATTCTATCATTACTGCCACTGAGTACTTTACTAAGTGGGTGGAAGCTATCCCTCTTTCTTCAACAAAAGCTAAACCCATAGTTGATTTTGTCTATCAACACATCATTTGGTCGCTTTGGTTGTTCCACACAAACTCATCACAGATAACGGTAAGTCTTTCAAAAATGTTGATTTGCAGAAACCTCTGCGACACTTTCAATATCAAACTCAACTTTTCCTTCTCCATACTATCCTCAAGCTAATGGCCGAGGCCGAAGCTTCCCAATAAAACTTTGCGTAATATCCTCGCAAAGGTCACTAGTCAAGCTGGTAGGGATTGACATTTACATATCCCTTTTGCTCTCTGGGCTTATCGGACTAGCATCCGTACTCCTACTGGTGCTACTTCCCTTCTCTCTCGTCTATGGGTCTGAGGCTGTTCTTCCTTTGGAAGTCCAAATCCCATCTCTCCGTGTTCTCTTAGAGAATTCATCTCCGATGAGGACTATCATCAAAATCGTCTAGCACAACTTGAATTATTAGATGAGCGGCACCTCAACGCTCTTGAACATCATCAAGTCTATGTTGAACGTGTCAAACGTGCTTATAACAAGCACTTGTAGCACCGTGACTTCAAAATTGGTGATCTTGTTCTTAAAGAAAATCAAAATGTCACTACACTCGAAAGGAGTCAGCGTGGTAAGTTTGCTCCCAACTGGATGGGTCCGTACGTTATTGCTCATAAATATGGGTCTGGAGCTTATCGTTTATCTTCCATGGATGGTATACCTGAAGTGGAACCTCTTAATGCCTTGCATCTACAGCCCTTCTACTGTTAAAATCTGTCTTACACAAATCTAGTCGCAAGACAGATCTTTCATCCATCTAACAACCAGTCATATACTTTCATGGTGATTCGAAATTATGTGGTTCTCTGCCTATTGTCTTGTTTACCTTAAATATGAGTATCGCGGCTCTACTCATAGCATTTTTCTTCTGGATATGTTTCTCCTTATGGTAGGAACACCTTAATCACTGTTTCATTTGTCCCAAGTTCTTATCTTAATCGGATCTACTCGGGGCATGAGTGTATGTCCTTTATACATTTTCTTCCCCTCTATCTGATCTATCTAGGTCTAAACTCAGCTTCTTCCAAAAAGCTTTTCTATAAAAAAAAAAAAAAAACGGGGGGGGGGAAGGGGGGGGGGGGGGGGGGGGGTGGGGATAAGACTGATCCCTTGAAGGACAGCTACCCATACAATCAAATGAATCAAAAAGATATAGACCATGCCTTTGAAGGATGGCTATCATTAAAATTCAAAATACAGACCGCTCCCTTGAAGGACGGCTGTTTCTCAAAGGAATACTCAAGGCTTCTTGCATTGATCAGCCTTTCAGTCAATTTATACACTTTTTAGGCATCACTGAAAGACTTCCCGTATTGATTAGTCTTTCCATATCTAGCAAACTTCCAACATTGATCAGTTTGCTTTCTGCCAGAAATCATGAAGCTAAGATATAAGACCTTTTGTCGATCATATGGAGAATCCTATTTTCCCAGTATAAACATATATTCTGTCCCTTGTAATTTCGACAGGATACTTACTTACTGCTTCCTTTCGTTCCCTCCTAAATCTGGTTTGCGACTAGTTAGTGTTAGGTTTATTTTAACCTCATATAGGGCTTTGCATGCATGATATTTTGATTTCCTATCCAGATTCTATGGTCGGTTGAGAGTCCAGCTTATCATTTTCTTTCTTACCTGGGTATATTTCCTTTATTTCTAGTCAAGGTCGTTTTCATTACATCCTTGGCTCTCGCAAGGAGTATTCCCCATTATTCTTTGTTATTCATCCAGTCAAATTGACATTTCACATGTTAATTTAATCAAAATTTATCATCTATATAATTTCATTTTATCTATCAAAGCATGTATCGTCAACACATGTGGATCTGGGTATCTATTTTCATTAAAATCAAATTAACATCTCAAACATACCGCATACATCAATCACATCTATCCATCTATCCATCAAAACATCTAAAAACTTGTACATCCAAGTTACACTACATCTATCTATATCCTTTTTTCATCAAAATTAAATCCATACATCAATCACATCTATCCATCTATCCATCAAAACATCTAAAAACTTGTACATCCAAGTTACACTACATCTATCTATATCCATTTTTCATCAAAATTAAATCCATACATCAATCACATCTATCCAATCTATCCATCAAAACATCTAAAAACTTGTACATCCAAGTTACACTACATCTATCTATATCCATTTTTCATCAAAATTAAATCCATACATCAAATCACATCAAATTACATCACATCTATCTATCCTCTATGTCTATGTTCATCCAATCTCATCTATTTATCATCTATCAATCTATGTCTACATCCATCACAAATTACGCTACATCTGTCCATGTATATCAAAATTAAAAACAGGAGAACAATCATATGACAAAACAATGGTAAATCTATATTATAGCATAAGTGTCTGTACGATAAAAAAATGGGTGGCTCTCAATCAAGCCATCTATACAATGCCTTCCAATCGAGGCTACATCACTACACTGATACAAAATATAAAAAAAAATCCCTATATAGTAAAATCTGATGCATGGAGGACACTATCTCCTCCACCCTCCTCTGGACCAGGCTGTCTCTCCTGGCCGCCGCCTATCGAGCTAGACGCACCTGCTGCTGGAGGTCTCTACCCACCTCGGTCTCTACCGATGCTCCCTCCCCCTGATGCCCCGCTCGTTGTGGCCGTCGCTGATCTCCTCCTCGCCCCGTACCGAGGCACATCTAGGGCATGCTGCGCTAAGGCATCCTCATAGTATCTCACCTCAGTGAGGAGAGACTGATATGTGCTCAAGCTCACGGTACCTGGTGCTCGTAATGGTGCTGCTGGTGCTGCTGGGGCTGCTAGTGCTGTTGGTGGTGCTCCTCCTAGGGTCGTGCCCTGTGTACTAGACTCTGACACGGTACCTGTCTCCCCATATTTGGCCGTGAGGGCCTCCCTATGTCGAAGGTAGCGATCCCTCTGCTGGATCACTATATCTCGCTCCTAGCGAGCGGTGTCTCTCTCCAAAATTAGGGGCATCCCCTCTCCTCTGTCAGAGCTCTGATCTCCTCAAGAGCCACCTGGTGTGTTTGTGTCAGGGTGGCGTGCTCTCCCTCCAGTCTCTCCAGCACCGTAGCCATATCCTCCTCGTCGGCATCTATAGATGCTAGGAAATGTCGTGGTAGCTCTGTCGCATACCATGCAGCATAACCATCACCTACTCCAGCATCATCATTGCTGTCTGTGGAGGGTGGGGCCTCTCTCAATGGATCTGCCGGGATCAAAATCGGCAGATCAGTCTCCCTACTTTCTCGCCTATAAGGCTTGTAAGTAGTCGGCACTGTCTGCACTAGGCCGAACTGTCTCAATACCCGCACAAACGGGACTCGCTCCCACATATCAGGCCTGCGGCCCCTAACCACCCTGCTCCGTCTCAATGTAACCAAGTGAGCATCCTGACCAGCCCATGTCGGAAATACCCGATATGGCCTCCAGATAACCTGATCCGGTGTCAGTGTCCTGAAATGCTCAGTATACCAATCCACCGACCTCCATGTATCCCCAGCGGCCATATCAGCCCGCCATTGCCGGAATCCATAATCAATAGCTCCCACTGCTGCGGCATCCAAGGAAGCCCGGATGGCCTGATCACTGCTATATGCTCATATGCCCAGCAGTGGAGCACAAAACTAACATCAATACCTGTCCTCCGGCCAGTGGTATACATCCATAGCTCGTGATATATCTGAGCTATTAGAGCATCAGCAAAAACAAATACCTATCTAAACTGCAGGATGTCGCAAACGCAATCTAATAATAATAGTGGGAATCTCCCACCTCCTGAATCTGGCAAAGCGAAATAGGATATCGCCATCTGAATCAAAACTATGCATCTGCTCTGGGGGCTATCCTATCTGTACTGCGAGGCTATCCGCACTGCCCCAGACACTATCTCCGAATCATTTGCCCTATCTCCATACAATCGAACTAGGGACCTCTGTTGCTGCTCTCGTGGTGTCATCTCTATCGGGTCCCCAGTGATTGGCAGTCTCAAAATCCTGTATATATCCTCATGGGTGATGGTCATCTCACCCGTCCTGAACCAAAAAGTACACGTCTGGCTATCCCATCGTCACACTAGTGCTCGCATCAACTCTACATCTCGCGGCACTCGTCTGTAGTATCTAAAGCCCTCGAGCCCGGCTAACTCTAAATGCCGCCAATCTGCATCAGTCACATCAGGAAGAATAGTCTCTAGTAACTCAGGAATAGCATCCCTCATGTGTAGAACCTCTCGTGCCTGCATCCATGACATTAAGAGAAATATTAGTCTCATATTTACCCAAATCAGAACATCCAAAACAAACAAAAAATTACAATCTATTCACAAGTCTATACAATCGGCGTCGATTAAATATAATCGGCGTCGTTTATTTATAGTCGACGCCGATTAACATAAATTGGCGCCGCTTGCATATAATCGGCGTCGACTATACCAATCGGCGCCGATTGCTCGGTCGGATGTAAAAAACACCCTGGCCTCCCACCCGGAAAAATAGAAATAAAAAAAATAAAAAAAATAAAAATAAAGCAAAAGTAAAACAACGGGTTCACGAATAAACCACTTACCCCAGGTCGTGTCCTCCTGCGCTTCTGACCGCTCCCAAAGGCTTCCATGGTGCTCAAATCCAACTTTTGACTCTCTCTGAATCAATCGTCACGGAGTGAATAAATCGTTCACGTTTTCCATTCACATATTTATATGTGCGGTGCAAGGTCGATGCCGTTTATTTAAGTCGACGCCAATTTTTTAAATCAACTGGTTATTATTGTACGCTGAATGTTGCCTTTTGGCGCATACTTTTTCAGTATCACCGCCATTTCGAGTTTGTTCCCTTTGCATGGGGCACTCACACTTTTTTTGGCAGCGTAGAGTTAACGAGTCTGTAGGCACTAACGTCGTCTATCTTGCAGACCGTCTAGTTGCCCTACCAATGTGTCTCTCTTTAGATGCTGACTATTTTGCAGCCCTCCTTACACTCATGGGTCTGTAGGTACTAACGTAGTCTCATGAGGAGACCGTCTAGTTTCTCCTACCAATGTGACTTCCTTAGGTTGCTGCCTTTTTATTTATTTTTATGCGTCATCAATGATCAGATCTACTCCAGACATCCAGCTGGGGCATCCCGCGTTTTAATCTACCTTTTTTTCAAACTTGGGATTGTTTGTTCTATCATCCATCCCATCCCTAGTTTGAGGGGGATTGCATCATCACTTTTTCTTCCTTTCTTCCACCTCCTTGTTTTTGTCTCACAACCTTGCTTATCGCAAGTTACTCGACAAAAAGGGGCAAAATGTAGACACCTAAAATTGATTATCCAATTTAGTGTCCCTCGTACGCGTTTGCTCTCTTAGGTAACCTGGGGCACGTTTATATCACCACTATCCCCTTGGGATATTATTCAATTTTGCATTTTAAACACCTATCCTAAGTTTAATTCACCCCTTTATGTTTTACCCATGAGTAATTAAATATTAACTATTTAATTACACCTTTTCACATGTATCCTAACCACTTATTTACCCATATCTATCCTATCCATGTGTCCCTCCTATTTCTCCTCCTCACAATCAAGCAGCGGGATATTTCCCATATTTGAGGTGGAGGGATAAATCTTATCTTTCTAGAAATTGTTCATTTTGGCCATCTCAGGAGTTTGTTCCACGATCGGCGCTGACCGGTACGGTCGACGCCGATTTTTAGGAGTGGTGCCGATTATAAATAGCAGACCAGAACTTAGTTCTGGGGACGAAAAGCACACGCACGAACATGAAAGACAGACAAAGATAGATCGTGAAAGAAACACATACCGTGAAAGAGAGAGAATGAGAGATCTTTGCGCATCTAGTGTCAACATTATCTATCAAATGAGAACGGATCTTGTCCAAATCAATCCCTGAGAGGAGCACCGTTACTCTGCTCTTATCACTTTGACATCGCACGTATCCATTGATCTTCTGGTGATTCTGTTCCAATATCTCACTGGCTTCGGCATATCCAGTAGACATTGATGATCTGGCCTTCACTTTCCGTTTTCCAAATCTTCTCGCACTGTCCTCGATCGACCGATCTACTTTTAGTTGACGCTGATCTTCTTCAGTCGACGCCGATCACATCAGTCGACGCTGATTCTTCATAATCGACGCCGATCACATCAGTCGACGCCGATTCTACATAATTGACATCGATCATCCTGCAGACAGGTAAAAAGACACAGGTAACACAAATCCAGCTTTGTTTTCACAGTTCCCTGTCTTCTGTTGCTTTCTGCCTACTTTTTAGATTCTGTTTATTACCTTGATCAGAAAATCTGGTCTTGTACGTACATCTTTTATCATGTATGCTTCTTTACTTAATTGAAAACGTGGACTGACATCCACCGAGGGATCCTATCGCTTCCCAGATACGCCTCTCGGGCAGTCCACCTAAATATCTTTTAACGTGGTCTTTTTCTGTCAAGCATTGGTGTCTCGCAAGTTACTTGGATCTACTATGCAGAATTGCTCGTGTGCGCCCGTCTTATCTATATCGACCTCCTTATCCGTCTACATCTTCGGATCTTGTCCATCAGGTATTGATTTCATTGGAGTTTTTTAGGATTTTTGTGTTTAGTTTGGTGCATTAACTTGGACAGGTAACAAGCACGAAATTCTTGATCTACAATATGAATATCTATATTGAAGCTATACAAATTTATGGTTTTCAAAATAAATTATCTCAAATCCATCCAAAAGGATAACAAGGGGTGGTAATATCAAGGTGTCCATCTTGCAGGGTATTTAATGTTTTTAAATTATTTTTTGAGTCCATGTTTGACTTTGTTAAAACAAAAAAGTTAAAATCTATTTTACTAATTGGCTATGTTTTGCAATATCCAAAACACATGGTAAAATCCAATACCGATTCCAAAAACATACCATGATGGGACTGGTCCCTTTGGTACACATTAAATATGATAGTCTCATACACTTTTTACATTTTAGCACTAAAATATGTGTATATGTTTGAACTCATTGAAAACTCTAAAATACAAATTCAAAATTTATGTTTCATTTGTATATAGGTATAAATACAAATAAGTAAATGCATGTTCAAAATTATTTTAAAATAAATGAAGGCTAACTTTAACCTTTTTAAATATTGTATTAATACTTTGCTATGTGTATTATTAAGGAAACCCATTATTGTGACCTAAAAATGTTTACCATGCATAAATCATTGTCAAATTTAAATATTTCCCACTTGGATAGTGACTTGGTATTATAGGAGAAAACCTATATCATTGATGCAATGCAGTTAGAAGGATAAGTAATCAAGACCCATATATGCATCATTATGATGAGAGAAACTAAAAATGAAAATAAAGTTAAAGCCATAGGATAGTGAATTTAACATGTAGTGATGAGCATGACAATTACTCCAAAATAACAATAAAAGTACATAAAAGGAAATGAGTGTTCCAAATATGAATGAATCTTGAAACCATAAGTTCCCTGCACCTAAACATTTACCATACTAACCCATTCTATGTGCATGAACATGTAATTTACAATATGTACCAATTTTTCTCCTATTTTTTTGTTGAAAATTTAAAGCAATCATAAAGATCGAAATCAGATTTCCTATTGCATGAGGTGTCTGATTCAAGTCATAAATATTTAAATCATATTTCCTATTGCACGAGGTATTTGATTCAACACATAAATACGAATGCATTCTCTATGCTTAACTTTGTTATATACTACAAATATCGCCTCCAAATCATCAAGTCCTAATTTTCACTTGGTTAGGGAATTTTTCTTGAAGGAATATCATCTCAAAAAATGGTAACCTTAAATTAAAGTTCTTGAGGCCAAATAACAAGGGTCTCATCATTTTACACTTCAAAAATGACATGCACTATTTTATGAGTTTCTTAAAATTAGACATTTCCATTAAGGATTTCCTTTAACGTAACTAATATTTCAAGGTCCTGAGAAAAAGATAAAATTATACTACCATATACTCATCTTTGAGAACCCCCATACATATTTCCTTCCAATATTTATATTCCTCCACAATATAGAGAAATCATGAAGTTGGCTTTGACTCTTCAGTTCCTATAGTAGGGTTTGTCATTCCTTTCTTAGTCCTCTTCAAACTAGAGATGTATTTATCTTTGTAACCGAGTTGTTATTTCTAAATAGGAACAATCACAATTATTTTAAACATTTTTTAATTAGCTCATTGAAAAAATGATTCCAAGTATGCATCTGGTGTATCCTGTTATCTATCCCCTAATAAACCTCAAAATAAACAGTAAATGAAATTATCCTAAAACATAAAAGTTAAATAGTATATATAATATACAAGCACACTAACCATACATCCTGAATTATTAAAGACCATTAACTATAGTGAAATTACTATCTATGGTGTCTTATGTGTATCGTGCAAATAAGAATTATAAAAAGTCAAAATAATGTATGAATAACAAAATAATGCAGGTGTGACAATTGTGTTAGGATAAAGAGAGAATAAAGGATCTATGAAAAATTTGTGGATTCAAAAATAGTTTAGTATTTTATTTAGTCACTCAATTGCTATGCGCACTAGTCACTCAATTGCTCAGCCGAAGCGCATGAAGCTACTATGTCCCTCCTTTGTGCTTGCTTGTCAAGGTGTTAGCATACATATCCATAGTAACCATTATTAAAGCAATCATTACATGCACCATATCAGAAACCAGATATAACCAGAGAACATAATAGATCAGATAATAACTAAGATCAATCGCACCATGTATTCACCTTACTCAAATACATTAATAATTGTAATCCATCCTCCATAATCCATTATAAAAAAGGTATTACATAACAAAATCTGAATACATAAATATACCAAGGCACTGGAAAATAGACAAGTATCAAACCCTAATCCATAACCTCACATACAAACATTCTCAACACTAAGACATGAACGATGGGACATGGTACCAAAATAATGACATACAATATGTATGTATATATATATATATATATATATATATTATATTAATATAGGGTGGGGGGGTGTGGTGTGTGTAAACATATATAGGTATATATACATATACATATGTATATGTATGTATGTAATGTATGTATGTATGTGTGTGTGTGTCATATATATACACATACATACATACATACATATGTGTATATATATATATATATATATATATATATGTATGTACACACACACACACACATACATATATACATGTGAGGCAGAAATGGAGAAGAAAGAATAGAGATATATTATCTCATATTATTCTACTGAATAAAGAACCCACGTACATTATTTATAGGTACAGGATTGAACAAGACTCCCCTAAATGGATGGAGAGGTTACAAAAAGGAGAGAATAATGGAATAGATAGAACAACTAGTCTATTAATAAAAAAACAAGTACATAGACTATGCTAGCATTCCCCCCCTTATTACATTATTCTTGCAAATGTGACCCCTGAAAAGTTCAAAGTTCACTTTGCCAAGAGATTTAGTGAGAATGTCAGCAACTTGTGCTTCAGTAGGATAGTACTAGAGCTAAATCTGATGGTTCAAGATGTGCTCTTGAATGAAATGGTAGTCAATTTCAATATGTTTTGTTTGTTCATGAAAGATTGGATTCTGCATGAGCTTCAACACACTGTGATTGACGCAATAGAGAATAGGTGACTATTTTTCAGGAATTTCTAGGTCATCCAAAATACGATGTATCCATATCACTTCACACACAGCTCCTCGTGCGGTGTGATATTCTACCTCTATGGATGAGATAGAAACAACATTTTGCTTCTTGCTTATCCACGAGATAGGTCCAGATCCGAGATGAAATATGTATCCTGTAGTTTACTTCCTGTCATCAACAGATCCAGCGTGGTCTGAGTCGACGTATCCCTATAAGAATAATTGATCGTTCTTCTTATATTCTAGACCATAATCAGTTGATCCTCAGACATATCTCAAAACATGCTTTGCTGCATTCCAGTGACATTTCTTCGGCTCCTGCATGAACCTTGAAAGATAGCTAACAACATAGTAGAGATCTGGTTTGGTATATGTCAAATAGATGAGCCCTTCAACAAATTTCCTATAGAGAGTAGCATCTACTTGAGGTGATTCCTGGAATCTTGAAAGTTGCAAGCCTTTTTCCATGGGAGTGGATATAGGTTTACAGTCAGACATTCTATAATTTTCTAGGAGTGTCTTGGCGTACTTTATCTGGGAGAAAAAAATGTGATGGTCCTTTTGCCATATCTCCAAGCCAAGACAGTAATGTAGTAGCCCCAAATATGTCATGTCGAAGGTTCGTTTGAGATCATTATTTACAATATCAACCTGATCTTCTAAACTGTCAGTGATCACAAGATCATCTACATATACAACTAGAATGACAATTTCTTTGCCTACCTTATTTATATACAAATTTAAATCTGAGGGGCTACGAGTGAACCCATGCTGTAAAAGGTGATCATTGATCTTGATATACCATGCCCTAGGAGCTTGTTTCAGTCTGTAAAGTGATTTGATGCGATGACATACCTTTTTAGGTTGTTCTTCATAAATAAATCCTTCAGGTTGGGTCATGTATACCTCTTCTTTGAGATCACCATTTAGGAAAGCACTCTTGACATCCATCTGCTGAAGTCTCCATCCTTTTTGTGCTTCAAGTGCGTAAACTACTTTGATGCTCTTCATCTTCACAGTGGGTGCAAAGGTTTCTTCATAATCAATGCCTTCTTTCTGGGCATATCCTTTTGCTACAAGTTGTGATTTATGTTTGTCGATGGATCCATCTGCCTTATATTTTGTCTTGAAAACCCATTTACAGCCTATGGGTTTCTTTCCTGTAGGCAAATCGACAAGTTCCCATGTCTGATTTTTCATGAGTGAGTCATATTCTGTATCCATGGCTTCCTTCCACTGAGTGCTTCACGAAAATTATTTGGCTCAGAGCTATTCATCAATGAACTCATGAGTGCAAAGTTTACCTCATTTCTTGTTTGACTCCTTGTTTTGACTCTGGATGATGTATCTGGGAGTTGTTGCAAATTTGAGTCCTTGATAGTTCTTTGTACCCACTTCAGACAAGAACTTGGCTACTTTTGAGAAGAACTGTGTCGTTGCCATGTGGATTGATGTGAAGTCACATTCTCCAGCTCTCCAAGGTAAAAAAAAAGTTCTCCTGACAACATTTCTTTTCTTTGAGTAGTCTCCTTTGGCTCATCATCTAATTCAGAGACTAATTGGTGAGATGTGGTTGGAAGTGGATCTTTTGTTGATATTATTGAGTCAAAGGATGACTCGTCACAAACCACATCCCAAATCTCATATATTTTCTTTATCTCAGGATCCATGAGACGATATGCCTTCAAGGTAGTACTGTAGCCAAGAAGGATACACGGGAGTGTTTTTGGCTCTACCTTATTTCTCTTCTAAGCTGGGACATGCATGCATGTTGTGCAACCAAATAATCGCAAATGATAAATTGATGGCTTTCTACCACTCCATACCTCTTCTGGCATATTTTTCTGTAGAATCTTTATCAGTGCCATGTTGAGAAGATATACAGCCATTTGTACTGCTTTAGCCCAATAACGGTCTCCTAGCTATGTAGTTGATAACATGCAGCAAGCCATCTCCATCACTGTGCGATTGCGATGCTCAACAATGCCATTTTGCTGGGGCGTGTAGGGAGCAATCAGGTGTTGCTTATGCCGTGTTAGTTCAGGAAGGCCAAGAACATATTTGATGTGAATTCCCCCCCTCAATTTGAGTGGAGTAGAAGAAGTGGTTGTCTGGACTCTTTGAAAACACGATGATAGAAGTTTTGCAAGTGTTGAAGAGCCTCACTTTTCTTGCGAGAGTGGTCATCCACGAACAGTTGAAAGTACTTGTATCCTGAAAATGAAGTAGGCAATGGGGCCATTCAGATCGGTATGAACTACCTCCAGACACTTCTTGGCATGGAAGGTGCTCGCTTGAAATGGATCTCTGTGTTGTTTTCCTGCAAGACAGCCATGGCAAATAGGCAAGGAACTGGACAATTTGGGTAGTCCATGGACCATTGCTTTTGAACTTATCTGGTGCAATGACATGACCGACAAGTGTCCATATCTAAAATTCCATAGGGCAGTTGATTCTATTGTTGAAGTAGATAAAGCTACTGCAGAAGATGAAACAATATCTAAAGCAAATAACTTATCTTTTACAAAAGCTTTAGCAAGAACCATACCTTGTCAAGAGATTAAGCATGATTTAATGCCATTTTGCACAAGAAATTCTACTTTAAGGTGATGATTCAAGAGCTGAGTAACTGACAAGAGGCTGTTAGTCTAGCCAGGAACATATAGTACCTTTGTAAGTGTACATTTTTGTGGTCCCAGAGGAATGGTGACATTCCCTATTCCTTTTGTAATGTACTCTTTGTCATCTGTTATCTAAACTCAATCTCCAGTTGGTTCTTCGTGTATTGAATCAAACAACTTCTTGTCACCTGACATATGCTTGCTTGCACCAGAGTCTATCAACCATACTTTCTTTGTGGGCTAAGAATTTTGAGAGATGAGTACAAGATTCTTACTACAATGGGCTCCTTCTGATGTCTCCTCATTAGAGTCACCATCTTCTTGTTGGGTTACGAGATGTCCCTTGTGTTTTCTCTAGTGGGGGAGTCATTTGGACCTTTGAAAATCTTCGTGCTCGGATGTGCTTGTATGGCTTGAAGAACCCTATTTCAAGCTATTATGCCAGTAGTGATCAGTCTCGTGAGTATTGGTTCTGTAAATATGACACCATCTCTTTGAATTTTGATCTTTCTGTTGTTGTTTGGGTTGTGATGGATTTGGATTCTCTGGGGGACCTTTCTGATTCTTTTGGCCATGGTAAAGCTTTGAGAACAAGGCTTTGTACTGAGACTCCTCATGGGATGAAGTGATGGCCTCTTCCTGCTACGAAAAATTCACAAGCTCTTCGAATGTCACTATTTGTTTAAACACATTCAGTGTCGTAACGAACACTCGGAATTGAGAAGGGAGTGCTCTCAACGTGATTTTGATGAGAATTTTATCATCCACCATTTCACCGAGTGCTAATAACTCCGATCTCAGCTCAGCCACATGACATAATAATTCCTCCACTTTCTTGTCTGACCCCATAGAGAGGGTGTGCAACTTTGACTGAAGATGAAGTATCTTCGTCTAATTTTTCGCTTCATAAATGGTTGCCAACTTATCCCAGGCCTCCTTGGGTTTCTCCACATTCTGAACATGTGGTTGCACATCATCACTGATACAGAGCATTATCAGCATCAATTCTTTAGCACTAGCCATTTCATATTTTATTAGTTCATCGAGGGATGTGAGAGTGAGCACAAAACCCTGTGACAATTCCCCATAATCCTTCAAACTGAAGGATTGTATTCATTTTTGTCTTCCAGGCCACAAAATGGACCCTTTGAGCAACTGAGCATCGGACAAAAGAAACTTTGGAGCAGACATTGTAATAAAAAAAATATTTATTTATTTGAAGAGTTATTACAATTTTGACTCACTGACAAGAATTACTTACTCCTAGATGCTCACGATATTCGCGTGTTGTGAGATGACGATTATTTGTAGGGCGTTCTTCTTCGTCGTCACAGTCAGCATCGTACCTAGCTTCTAATTCTTCCCGTACTCACTTTGCTTGGCAGCTGACATCGAAAAGAAAGTATTCAAGAAGTCCTTCTCAAACTAGCTTATCAAATGCAAGATTTCCGGTATTCCAAAGCCCGTTCAGCAAAGTAAAGTAGAACCCGAAGCTCTCAGGAGCTTCTTCATGGTGTTCTATGGCTGGCGAGTTGATATTCTGGGTTTCAGCTATGACGACCGTGTTATTAACGCTCTCAATCGAGTTGTCTACACTCGACATTTGGCGAAGTGTTGAAGTATCTCCAAGTTTATTCTCCTCGTGTTGTTCTACCTCTTCACAGAGGTAAACAAATGATATGCAGTCTTTGGTTTGTTCTTTTCCATGCCCTTTGCTAGTTTGCAGGTAGATGCAATTCTTTTACCACATCCTTTGTCCATGCGCCACCACATTTCCATGCTGCAAGATTAGAATTTTCCTCCACGTGGGCCAAATTACAGGATGCAGCACGTTCCCTCCACATGTGAAAAAAAAAACATGCCATGAATTGCATGCAGATCGGTGGAAAGAGATATAATGCAAAGAGAAGTTTAATTTTTTTTACAACAGCACACTGTTTCCACGTTGATCTCTTGATGAAATCCCACGTTTTTTTCTTCCTTTCACGTAGGTTTCAAGGATAGTAGCAGTAGTAAGACCAATATTAAATTCTCACGCACAGTTTGCTCTAACTCCTCACTTCCTCCATGCAACAGGTGAATAGATACTCTTTTCAGTGCAGAAAACAAGAAATAAACATGCGCAGGTAAAAACAAAACGACATTTTTCTTTTAAATGTCCACGTGTAAAACAAAATGTTTTATCATCTTTTGCGCAGGTTTGTATTTTTTTTCCCTTCTCCACACATGCGGGCTTCTCTTTGCTGCAGGCCGTAGAAGAGGACTGAGTGGGATGGTTCACTGTTTCTCCACCACGTGCAGGCTTCTTACCTAATTTTTTCACACAGATCTAGTTCTGTACTTGCTGGGGCGAATAAGACAAAAGACTTAAAAAACCTCCACGTATTACTCAGATAGAACTAATTCTATCCACACCACGTCCAGCTCTCCACTCCACGTAGTAGCAGTAGCAGCAGGTCAGAGGACTTACACAAGACAAAATAAGCCTTTCTACACTCAAAAAATAGAAGACTCCTTCAGACGCACAGGCAGAGATCAAGTGTGCTCTGATACCAAACTGTGAGCCAGAAATGGAGGAGAAAGAATAGAGATATATTATCTCATATTATTCTACTGAACAAAGAACCCACACACATTATTTATAGGTACGGGATTGGATAAGACTCCCCTAAATGGATAGAGAGGTTACAAAAGAGAAGGAGAGAATAATGGAATAGATAGAACAACTAGTCTATTAACAAAAAAAACAAGTACATAGACTATGCTAACAATACATACATACATACATACATACATACATATATATATATATATATATATAGATACATACATACATACATGCATGCATGCATGCATGCATGCATACATACATACATACATACATACATACATACATACATACATACATACATACATATATATATATATATATATATATATATATATATATATATATATATATCTGTGTGTGTGTGTGTAAGGGCAGGGACTTTCCCTTCACCGCCCATGCACTCTCAAGATAGATTGCATGCTCAAAATAGCCATGCGTACATTAGATGCATTACATTCCAAAATAACCATGCATTAACAATTGGTGCTAATAATAGACTATCCTATAAATAAAATTTTCTTTGATGTTGTTATTAGCTTAATCTATGCATGTCGCTTCATCTTCGATCCACATGGGCTTTTACCCATAATAGACTTTGCTTGATCGACAATCTAACTCTTTCTTTCTATTTTTATCTCGTGGTACACAAAATCGGCTAAGTCCCAAAGGTTCCTTAATCAGGCGCGAACCTCCATGCACTATCCCATTATACATATGAAAACCCCTTTGCACCTACCTTGCGTGCACCCTAGATCCTCATGCACGACATGTACTTATTTAATAAATCCATGCAACATTACCCCACACTAATTTGGATTTCCTTCCTCGGCAATGGTTTTCCCAACTTGTTCCTCCAAAGAATGTATGAATAATCAATAAAAGAATAAAGAATCATCATAATTATGCACAAATCTCATTAGGTATCAGGTTGTTGGAGAAGTTAATGGGAATTTAACATTCAACTCACCCTCCAATTTCTTCCATTCATTGATTTCTTCCAATGATTTCCCATGTGCAACTTATACAACCCCTAATATTTGGTCAGGTGCCAACTCTTCCACTCTACTCTTGAGCTCTTGGATAACCATATTTAACTTTACAACCACCCCTTTGATCGCATCCATGCGCTCAAGCACCATGTTATGAAATTGTCTTATCTAGATCTCTAGCTTATCCTTCTTGGCATTAATCATCTCTTTCTACTACGATAACTTGGCCATAACCTTAGTGCGTTCTATCTTATTTTTTGGCATATTTTATTGTATAATTATGATCTCTACCTCTTCATTACTTACCCTCATGCCAAGGATAGGGTCACACTTTTGGCACATGTTAAAATCCAAGTCAACTTTACTACTTTCTTCCTTGAGATGTGTGAATAACTCCTCATGTTCAGTGATCCTGGCCTCAACAACTATTTTATTTACTTCCTTTTCCTTTGCCACTTCCTTAGCGGTCGGCCCCATGCCACTTTTAATATTCACTAGAAGTATTCCAACTAGGTCCTCAAGGTATTCCATCTCATCACTATACTCGCATTTCACCTAGCTCACCTAGGTTGGGCATTGACCCAAAATCTATTTTAGCAATGCACATGCCCTGTCATATGCCTCCTTGGTGCACTTTTGATCTCCCTGAATGTCCTTCTTAAGATCATCAATCTTGTGCTCTTTATCCTTTTTATCTACTACCATCACCCTCACTGTAGCTCCGACATCCAATTTTCTGTGTGTAACATCTACGTCCATCTTGTAAAGGGCATTACAGGCCATCTCTTCTATCAAATACATAGGATCTACCTACTTGTATTTCTTCCCAAGGGCACTCTTAAGCTCTATAACACTGAGGGAATTATTACTTCCTTCGAATTCAGATTCCTCCACATGTGTATGCATATTCTAGGATAACATCTTCCTGGTGCATGAGACACCTCCATGTTTATCCATTAGATCCCAGTCATATAATTTTTCACTAGTTATTATGCTTTGGAATCGTGCCCTATGGATTTTCATAGGATCATATACAAAGTCCATAAGTGGTGACCTGGGAGTCCATCGTTTCCTCACCGCCTTTGCCTTAGTTCACTATTTCTTTGGAGTGAAGGCATTTGTGCTATTTCCACCTTCTGCGACCTTATATTCTTAATAACATAGGCATCATCTAATTCTTTTTCCTCCTCTCGTGCCTCCTTACGCATGAGTGACTTCTCCTTTCATGCGCTTCTGGGTTGGTCTTCACCTTTAGGGGATTCCTTCGCTGGGTCAAAACATTCCTATGTCTATGCCTCCTTCCTTGCCTTCTTCTCCACCCACTCACACTCCAACTCCACCAATAAGGTCTCTCCATTTCTTCCTCACTGGAATATTCGTTGTATATCACTTGAGATCCCCCGTGCTTAACCTTTGTATTTTTTGTACTATCCTTGGGTAGCTGAGAGGTTCCTGCACTATCACCATTATTCCTTCTCATGTAGTACATTGTCTTCCTACGTGAATGATGAAGCCCACCCTCTTCTTATTCCTCTCATTTATGGGTATCTTCTCGTGTTCTCTTAAGATGTGGTACAACAATTCTCCCAAGCTATGGAAGACAAGTATCTGTAACCTCCATTTCTACTCCACCTTTTTTTGGTCTCAAGACAACAAAAAACTCTACATATCATCCCCTTTATTCTGATGTTCAGCTGGGCATACATGTCTAAACTATTTGGATCGAAAGTCTCCAAATATGTAGGCCTAGAGTTATACCTTTGGCAACGTGCAAGATGTGCTAGTCAAAATCCACCTTATAAGCATCAAAATTCAAATTTTTTGTGTCCTTAATCTTGTTTACCACAAACTTGAAATATTTGGCAGTGAATGCAAACGACACTTTGCACCATGGACACATCTCTCCATCTTATCCTAAAACGTGCAAGACTGTAGTGTTACATCACTATAAAGTTGACTTGCTCTCCAACCTTTATCAGAAATTCATTCTCAAAAGCAGTTGTAAGAATTTGGTTAAAAAATACAAATCACTAATGATATATTCAACATCCTTATACTTTTATCCATAAATTTAATAGTCATATTAAACCAATTCAAGTTCATTGAAAATAATAATATAATATAAATAGATATTATAATCAAACAACATATTTTCATTTAGATGTAAACAAGACTCATAATTTTGAGTTTTTAAACAAGAATAGTAGTGAGATTTATAAGCTATTGAACACGTATATATACTAATACACAAATAATCATTTGATAGGGATCAAATTATTATTTACAAAAGAGTAGAGTGCATATATTTTGTTCTAAATCAATCAAATATCATTCATCATTTTTGTGTATTAGTAACAAAAGGAATGAGGATACCTTCTTTGCTTTAACTTCCCCTTTGGGTAATGGGCATTTAATTAAAAATGTCAACATAAGTTAAACCATACAAAAACAATCGATTCTAACTTTTCTGATTCTATCCCCAACAATGTCAAAATGGGAATTTGAATAGTTATAAATGTTTAGACTTCCCAAACTAGTTCGTTTCGCCACTCCTTTCATCCTTCGGCAGAGGAACTATAAATATAAGCACATTTACTTGTCTAAGCAAGTGATTTGTTGTGAATTCAAGTGTGAGCATAGGGGGAAAGTTCTTTCTTGTTCTTGTTTTGTTCATAGATAGCTGAGTTCTTTCTTGTTGTGGATTGTAAGTAAGTAATTGAAGGCCATCTTTTAGCAGTGAACTTGTATTGTATTAGAGATTTACATAGTGAAGGGAAGCACTTGCTTACCCATCTCAGAATTTTTTCCACATTGGTTTTCTCCAAGATAAAATTCTTGTCTCATTGTCTTTCATCTTTCAATTTTAGTATTGTGTGAACTATTCTTATATAACATACTAGATAATAAGATCTTTGGTAATTATTTATTCATTATCACTAACATAAGATTTATTTATTTTTTGAAAGAGCTAATGTAGGGAAGGGATTTGTCCTATCGAGATAGTTTCTTAGAAAGAAATCCCCTCAGCATAACTTCCCTACCTAAATTCTTGGATTTTCTAACTATCATAATTTATACAAATGGGTAATGGATGGAATGCTTAATGAAATTTACGGACAATGTGAATGATGTCATTGTCGTAACAATACATAAGACATTATATGCAATAGTTCAAGTACTGCAACATTATTCGTGAGTGTGAACTAGAGACATCATTTATAGAACATCACATAATGTGTAATAAAGTTAATTACTAACTGCTCGTTTGTGCTATTAATTATGTTTTCTATAGTCATGGGATGGAAAATTTTTAAAAACGAATTTGACGAGGAAAACTTCTTTTCTTGTATAGTGTATAATCCTGAACCACAGCGTGTGACCAAATTTCGGCTCTCAACTCGTCTCCTCCTAGTTTTTTGAACTACAAAATTGACCATATTTTTCTAGATAGTTTTACATAGAGATTTTGGTATTTTTTAATATTTGTAAAAGAAACATATATTAGTGAATATTCACGCATAGTTTTGAATGAAGTTTAAAACCTTAGGCTTAAATCATAATAAGAAAATTTACCCAATGACAAAGTCCTGTGTATACATGAAGAAATTGATCCTCTTGAAGAAGTTGAATGCACCGTTGGTTTGTCTGGGCTGCTTTGTTTCTGTTCTTATACAATTTTCTTGAGTTCTAGTTCTTCTATATTGTGTTTTTGGCTAAGGCTTGGAATGGTATTTTGGTTGCCACAAAGAAAATAATATTCATATTTCGTAATGGCAACTTGAATTTCCTCTTATTTCCTTTCAAATCCTTAGTTAGATATGCTTATCTGCTGCAATATAAAATCAGTTGTCTGCATACAACCAAACATAAATGATCTCAAGTAGGTAATTGCACTTTTCTTCTTTGAAAATTGCGCTTCACTTCTCTTTGAAAGTGGCACTTCACTTTTCTCCTTGTTAATTACAAAACAGTGATACCTATGTTAGAAAAGAAATATGCTATTCTTTATGGAGTACGAAATATAATATTCTGTTTGGTCCTCTATTCTTTTAACAACAACAATGAATTATTCATTTATTAAATAAAATATTATAAAATAGAGATATTTATAATACGTATCAATCAACATTAACGGCTATAACTGAGGAGATCAGATTAATAATCCATTCTATTATAAGTTGTAGTACATGTTTATACAACAAACTCACAATAACAAAACAAGTTTTATTTTAATAACAATAAAACACAGATATTTAACAAACTATCTTAGTTTTACGTGAACAATCAAGTCACTCACAACAATGGTAAAGTAATGACCAACTTATTTATTTTAATATAGTTTTAATCGTTTAAAACATGAGCATAAATAATCTTATAACTTTTACATCTATAAGGTAGTTAATGTGAGTATTCATCTGTAGGTGCTGCTAAACTCCAACTGCAAGGGGAGTTTCAGTTATGGCAGTGAGTAGAGAAGGCCAAGCGAGAAGCAATGGCAGAATGATACATCCTATCCTTGCTAATCTCTGTGTCTCACACCTGTCGTCTTAACCACCGCGCCTTTTCCTCCGTTATCACAGTCGCCACATGTTTACTCTTCATCTCCTCTACTTCCTCATGACTAAGTGAAGCTGTACTGGTTGTGATCTTTTCTCCTTGCGGCATTGTTATCTGCGATGTTGTCGCAGCAGAACAGGGGTTCAAACCCCACAAACAACTTCTGTTGATTAAAAAAGAGCGGCTCACACCATTAATCCCTATTGTTGCCGCCATCACTGCAAGCAATTCAAAGTAAGTATTGAAAACAATATATGTAAGTGCTCATGTTTTTGAGTATTAAATAGGGGAGAAAGAGTAGGGTATCGAAGAAAGTATATGCTTATTCTTCGCTGGAAGCTTATTCTTAGTAGAACAGAGAAAGTCATTTTGATTGCCTCCATTTACACGCAACCAAATATAAGTACAAAATACAACATGAATAGTGGCATTGTTGGAGTTGATGTTGCCATTCACGGTGCAAATTATTTTTTTGAGTGTAATGTATTAACATTTTTTTTTTTAACATATTAATTGACTTTTTTTAATGATATTATTATAAAGTATCTTAAATATCATGCATACACATAAGAAATACTTTTTGCAAGTAAAAATAAAACACATTTTTAAGCTCATATGATTTTGATGGTATTGTTACCCATTCTCTAATGTAGATCTAGATAATTCAAGTATGTAACTTTAAAAGGATTTATGCGTTTTTTTAAATGTCACTAATGTAGCTAGTAATAATAGACGCAATTATAATTGAAGTAAGAATTATTTAATTCTCTATTCCTAATGTTATGGGGAAATGCCTATTTTTAATGGAGGAATTACTAGGTTTGGTCCAAATACCACTCTTCGAAAAACCATGGGAGGTACTCTCAAGTATTATAAGAAGGAAATTGTTTAAGTCCTATTTTTCTCTTCAAATCATATGGAATGCTGAAATAATTCTCCCCCTTATCCTACTTACCCTATCTAGCTCTCAATATTTTATATTTCCTTATTTTTTAAAACGCAATTCAAAAATATTGTTTTTATCATATTATTGTATTTCTTATTCTAAAATCATTATCTTATAACTATATTTGTGTCATGAATGATTTTAGAGAGATTTTCATTTAGGATAGGAGGTCCCATGGAAGGGTCTCATGTTCCTCTTTTTGCCTTGGAATGCACCTTTGTTATCTTTCTTGAATCATTCTCCTCCATAGACCCTTGTAAGGTGAATGCCTCATCTCACCCATGTGCTTCTCTTCGCTTCACTTTAACATCGAATATTTTTTTTCACTGAGCTCTACTTTGTTTTGTATTGGATTTGCATTTTATTTTGGGATCAACAAGTATCAGTATTTTCATTGTGGGTCATTCAACCTTGAATTTCCTCTTTTTCTAATGCCTCAAACATTAATCACATTTTCAAATGCGAGTCTTGGTAATTGTGCCTAGCACGTATTGTAGAAATGAGAGAACAAGGTTTTGTGCCAATGTTCATTGATAGATAACTTCATCAAGAGTGATGATGAAGAGAAACCCTAACCACTACCTTAATTGCTAAACATAAACTCTATTTGCAAAGGTGCATGAAATTGGCAACATAAGGAATGTTAAACATAGAAGTTCCTTGTCTAACACATGTAGAGTTTGGGATTCAAACACGTGCAAGTTTCCGTTGGAAGTATTGATTGTCCATGTATACTGCCTCAATGACCTGTGCACCACACCACCTTTCTTTCTCTAAGTAGTGACACAAATGTCACACTTTTCATAAATGCATGGTTCTAAGAAAGAGGATTTGTATGTAGGTTCCCCTCGACATTTTTCACAGCCTTAGACTTAACCTCCCTCAATCTCCTTCTTCATTGCGCCTCTTCTTCCTCAAATGTTTATCTCCCACAAATTTAACTTCTACAACACATCCCACATGGGATTGCTAGTCTTAACCAAACCATAACAATTTGCCAAAAGTATCGTACCACTAGAATCGTAGGGTGCGAGAACGGTACCAATAGAGGTCTCGGCACTCCCCTTTTTTGGGCCCTTTTGACCCATTAGTTATTATGTTTGACAAAGAAATACCATGCCAAACTCATATTTGATGTCTATTCATTATACCTTGGCAGATATAATGGCGGCGGACTTATTTCCACCGTGAATAACTCCATAACTCCGCCATTCCTATTTTCTGAGAGAGTTATGTGAATAACGCCAACAATGCTGCTGGCCGGACTACTGACTACTATTTTGTAGTGTAATTAGGTATTTGGTCTGCTCTTTCGTAATGTGTTGCGTGTAAACGGACGCAAACAAAATGACTTCCTCTGGTATAGGGGGGACCCAAACCAAACACGCTGAACGCGGATTTCGGTGCCTCCAGCGAAGGAATAAGCATATACTTGCTCCAATACTCCACGCCTTCTCTCTTATATAATGTCTCAACATTATGATAATATCATCACAAGCACGGCTATAACCATTTTCATATTTATTTTCCTTGCTTCTAATTGCTTGTAGTGATGGAGGCAGCAACAGGAAAAGGTGTGAGCTGCTCTTTTATAATCAATAGAAACAGTTCGTGTGGTTCGAACCCGTGCCCTGCAGCGACATCATCGCAAGTAAGAGTAGCAGACACTAACATTGGAGGAAAGCTGATGGCCACGGCTTCGAATGGTGAGGAAAAGAGTAAGAGTAAACGTGGAAGGACGACGGTGATAACAGAGGAGAAGGCGCGGTGGTTGAGAAGGGAGCTCCGCGCAACAGAAATTAGCAGTCATGGAATGTATCATTCCGCCATTGCTGCACAGCTCGCCTTCTCCGATAGCCATAACTAAAACTCTCGCTGCCTCTGTCCATTGTATAAGTAGTAGTAGATACAGAACCTCCAGATGAATACAAACGCCCACGAGAACAGCTTTTTTGGTTTTATGAAATGTTTGAAATAAGCGCTAACAATACATTTTATACATTCAATACCTTTTTTTATGTAATAAAACATACCGTTCGTGAAGTGTTTTGTAATGGTACAGTTCTTAGGAGTACTGTTTCAGTCGTTTGTGGATTGCAAGGTGGAAAGCAGTCAGAAGGAGAGGAGAAATTGGTTGTATATGTGCGATGAATTGAAGAAAGATCTGTACTTGAGACAGTTTCATGTGGCATCCTAGATATTTGGGGAAAAGTGGCAGTTGTTAGCGAAGATGGGTTCGTACGGAAGGAATTGGTATGCTTCAGAAAGTTTGTTTCTGTGGAAGTTACATGCGGATGTTGGTTGTTAATTCTTTAGTAGTTGTATTTGATGGCAAGGTTAGAATGTCAGGGAATCGTAGGTTGTTGGTCGACGTAAGTTGAAAGATATTAGATATTTTTGTTGTTCTATGCTCTAATTTACGATGTTGTTGCTCAACAATTAAGTGTACTTTATTTTTTGTGTAGTTCTCTCTTCGTTGGGCTCGTTTTGCAGGAGTAGACATGATTGTGAGGTCACAATCGGTTATGGAGTACCACCTATTGAAAAACAATCAGGTGGGTTAGCAAGTAACGATACATTGTTTGATGACATACAAATGCATAAATAAGTCAAAATATAAAACTATATACAATTGTAATGCATGTGGAGTTCCAATGGGAAATACGCATACGAGGTAACAATTTGAGTATGAGAAACTGCATTTTTTCTTAAGGAAAAGAGTAATAGATATATTGAAACATACAATGCGTTCACATAGTACACAAGAATGTAAAGACATACATAACAAAAGTGCATGTATTTTTTATTTATTTTCTTAAAAGTACTAACAATCCACATAGTAGTAGGAGACAATAGTATCTTAGTGTATAAGGGAATACAACAATTTTCTTTTGAAGCAGGAAAAAAGTGAAACATAGCAGTGATAGTTTAAAAAATAGAATGGAATGGGTGAGGGTGTAATGTTTGAAGGGATGGGTGGGTTGGAAATCCTTGTGTTAAGGTTACGGAGGAGTTGCACTATTATTCGGTTTCTTTGAACTGAGGATGACACATTTCAATATGTTGTTTCCGAAATATGTCTCTTTTTTCAGTGAAAGTGTGAAATAGTATTCATTGCTGATGACATTACTTATAATTTCACTAGTCGCATCTTCATTTATAGACAATATATGGAGGTCACTAGCTGCAACACCCATGATTAACTTAATTGTCTCACCAAAAGCGATAATTGATTGAAGTTCTCTTGTTGGGTCCTTTAGATAGATCCTCAATGCATATCTATAATCATAGTTTTGAACTTGTCTATTGCAACTCGAACATAACCATGAACCATTACCATTTTCTCTCACCTTTTTTTTTTTGGATTTTTTGTCACATTTTTGAAGAGGACATGCCTTGTAAAAAAAGTTGTCCATGCTGAAATTTGTGATTTCTATAGTAACCATGGCCCATTCATTTCTCTTAGTGTTCCCCATATATAGTACCTTCGAAATCGTTGTTACAGAGGTCAGGATTTTTGGAGGGCCCATAAATTGTCTTGTGATAGAGCCCGCATATCTATAATCATAGTTTTGAACTTGTCTATTGCAACTCGAACATAACCATGAACCATTACCATTTTCTCTCACCTTTTTTTTTTTGGATTTTTTGTCACATTTTTGAAGAGGACATGCCTTGTAAAAAAAGTTGTCCATGCTGAAATTTGTGATTTCTATAGTAACCATGGCCCATTCATTTCTCTTAGTGTTCCCCATATATAGTACCTTCGAAATCGTTGTTACAGAGGTCAGGATTTTTGGAGGGTCCATAAATTGTCTTGTGATAGAGGGCACCAGAAGGTAGTAGTCATTGGAATATACCCAGCTATGAAGTGTATTGGTTTAGATAACATTTGGTACTTGAAACAATGTTGATTGAGCTCCCGTTGAAACTGGAGATGCGAGCAACTTTCAAGGCAAGTACTAGAAGAGGTGGTATAGAAAGCATGTCTTCAATTTCTTTGCTTCTCTCATCTAAGTGATGTCCCCACAATGTTACACTTACACTAAATCCCGACATGTCCTTTAATTGCAGAGTTCTCCTCTTAGTCTCTAATTTGTCATGCCTACGAATTGTTCAGCATGGTGACATAGCAAGAACAATGCCAATCAAATCAACTTTAGAATGGTCATCGGTTTCAAGTATGTTGTTAATTTTTGTGAAATGAAATTGATGGGAAGGTATTGTATCCTCATTTTCTATGAGTGGAGTTATGATTGAGGATGTTTGCAGGAAAATCTCTAAATCATTATTCAAATCGCTTTAACATATCTTTGCATCAGGAATCCTTTCAATCCTCCCATTGGAAATTGTATATAACTTCCCATTTTCAATATGCTCATATAATGCTTTAGCGGCCTCATTGAAACATGTGATGTGAATTTCCCCTCTTTTCTGATCTACAAAATCAAACCCAAACACGGAACTGTCTCCCCTTAGATTTTGATATTCGCAAAGGGTTATTTTTGTTAGGGCACGAACCTCTATGGACCACATGCACATAGATCTATTCAAAACACTTATTTTAGTTGGTGTTCTCGCAAAATATTTGTTAACTTGGTTTGCACTTACATCTGTCCATGGGAACTGACTATGTTCGAGAGTATTTTTTGGTAGTCGGATTGGATCACCGATTACCAAACATGTTTTGACAACATCATCCATTTTAATGATAAGAACAGTCATGTGATGGATAAGAAAATTGGGATAGAATTAGAACTGAGCAAAGGATGGAAAAAACAAATAGAAAGAAATTATAATTGATATAAGGAGTTTATGTACATTGGTAATTGAGCAAGAGATGAAGCTTACAGTTCACTTATGATCATTCTAATGAGGGATTTGTGTAAGCACACAATGGAGCCTTCTTGCATTGATTTTTTGGTTACACGACTTGCAAATTTGGAGGGTAGAAGTGTTTTCTAAAAATTTATCTCATCTGAAAGGTTAACACGATGTTGGGCACCAATATTGAGAATGGACCTTGGGGAGGAAAAGTGCAGTATCTGAAATGTGGGGTCAACATTGGAACCACCCTCAATCAATTGATAAATTCCTTCGTGTGTCAAAGTTATTTCCATGGCAACTAAAAGATGTTCGAGATAGTGGGAATTTTGCAAATATATGGTGGAAAATATAAGCTTGTAGGGCATACAATCATGAAATGAAGGATGTGTTCAGGAAAGCATGCATTTGTAAAGAATGAGAACCTTTAAAGTTGGCTTCCTTATTATTTTATATTTGCTAAAAAGTGCAAACATGAAGTCTAACCCTTTCACAGTTCAATATGCAAAAAAGTGATATAGCGCACAAAGCTTTGGTTGAAAAGAACTAAAATTTCCATGGTTGTTTCTCAACATTGTAAAAATATATGAATTTTTGTGCAAATATTATGAAGAACACATTAAAAATGTGTTTTTTATTTACATAGAGAAGTGAACAATTGTATAAAGGAATAATTGAACATGTATGTTGAAAAGTTAGATTATCTGATCCATATGTTCCACCACAATATATACATGCATTTATTTGAAACGAATTACAGATTATTATGTTAAACAAATAGAATGTAAGACAATAACAACAATATGTATTTATATGGAGATACAATGATAAAGAAATTCCAAATCCATAGTTCGATTACAAAAATTAAACATGTGTTTAAAAAGTTTGTTTCTATGTTTGATATATATTGCCACAACGCATACATGGAATTATTTGGTACGAGTTACATTTTGTTTCAAAAACACTTATAAACAAACACTTATAAACTAACCACTACAAGCTATTTCTTTAAATCAAATTTCTTGCTTTTTGCTTGTGTAATTTTCTAAGCATGTTTCTTGTATTTTTGTCCATTTACAGATGCCTCGATTGGTATTCCCATTCTCTTCAATTTGTGGGGTGGTTCATATTTCATTTCATCTTTGTTAGAATCATAAATCAAATAGAATCCTCGTGATTGATCTCCATTTGTTCGGATTTTGGAGTGAAAAATTGGGGATGTTGGCATCATGTGGAGGTAATCTTTGATCATTTTAGATATCACTATTTTAGGTGGTTTCAGTTGCATGTAATGCATAACATTAACAACACATTGAATACACTTAAACTCTTCCTCCCTCTGCAAGCGAGGCATAGTTAATGTCAATCCCATTATGGGGAGGGGAATTGTGTTTTTAGTCTACATCATATTTAACTAGAGAGGGAAAATAAATATGTTACTCCACCAAGATGTTCTTAGGTATGACAAATAGCTTTATAAGCCTTGTCGCTGATCAGTCTAACGTCCAACTTGGGATGCTTCGAAATGGCCTCATTGGGGAATGGGCCCCTCAGTATATAATTAATCCTATCATTGACGAAGGCACGTGCCCCTACATGTCACTTCAAAAAAAGGATTGGAGCCAACTACAAATATAAATGGAACAATCCAAACCAAATAACATGAAAAATCTCTACAATAATTTTTTAGTCCATAATATGCAATAAACAAAACAATTGAATAAATACTTCAATTAGTATTGAAACCCACCTGAAGTTCGTCTAAAGGCAACACTCTTTTCTTTACCACTAAAGAAAGAGAATCACAAATATCCTAAAAAAAATGAAATAGGAATTTAATAAAACTAAATGTATCTACAAATTCAAAAGGAGGGACTCCTCCATTAAGATTAACCTATATTTTCAATTAAATTCTCAGTTATAATACAAAAAAACCAAAAAGATTATAAAGATTTATTAAAAACTGTATATTAGTAGAGGCCATACATAAGAAGATAGTAAGCTATATTTTTTTATTATGGTTTAGAAGAAATTGCACAAATGTTTCTCTACAAAAATAATATTTGTCCATTTAGTTTTTGAGATTTTTACTGTAAAATAATTACACCTAAACATACAAGATATAATAATGGTAGAAACACAAAAATAAAACTTCACAGCCATTACGCATCAGTATAAACAATTGAACTGAACCTAGGTGCTCTTACAAGTTACAATGATATAAAACCACACAATTTCTGAAAATAAATAAGTATATCCTAGAAATTATTGTACAAAAGATATTAAACTTTTAAAAATTGTCTCATATTATTGTATAACATTGAATGTTTGGCTAAGTTCGCTGAAACCCCTTCCCTATATGTAATGTACCATCCATGAGGAAGGTAGATACGGTTAGCGGTAATAAGAAGAGTGTAGACCTTCTTATCTAACACAAGGCATATATTCTATCTATAATCAAACTTAATATGAATAAGACCCTAAAGAAAATAAGACCCTCTAAACAATGTTTGTAGCACCATACCTAATTATATAATTCTATTATCCCATGTACCACATACAAGCATGAAAAAGTATACCAAATTATGTTGTCAAAGTCTTTCAAAAAACCACGTGGGAAAATTTTGATTTGAGGCTTGTCATGAAATATTTGATATACCCAGCTGAGCCGTGTCCAACCAAAAGAGGCCACATACCATGTCGATGTAAGGATGCAAATTTGACTAGGAGAAATGCTCGTCAAATCATAAAATACAAAAAAAACGATCATTCGAGCCCGAAAATGAAAATTTCTCCAAGGACAGAGAATTTAGAAATGTTACAAGGCTCAAATATGTTTACCAGAGATACATCCACTCATTGTTCTTCAAGTATTTAGGGAAGAAACGACAAGGAAGACAAATCCAGACTGTGGAGAATGGAAAATATGGGAGAACCTGAGTTTTACATGAACAGAGAATGGGAACAGATTAAGTGATCTACAATCTGGGAACAAATTAAAAATGGCAACAAAGATTAATCAGGCACAACACGGGAAAAAAAAAGTGACAGAGGCCACAAATTGATAGATTTTCAAAGGAAAACTGGGGCGAGGATATTTTGAGCACCAACAGGACAATCTTATTATTGTTTGGGAAGGGTTATAATGGGCTCGCTCCTCTCTTCAGAAAGTGGTTTTTCTCAAAATCGATTTCAAAAAATCCTAGGACCATATTGAGTGGCATTTCATTCTTGCCATGCTTAAAGCCCTAGGTTTTGGATAATTTTTCCTAAATGCGATACACACTATTTTTGTTAATGCTTCATCTTGTCTTACCATTAATGAACACCAATCTTTTGCTATTGGGCTGTTTCGATCGATAAGGTAGGGTTTCTCCTTATCACCGACTCTATTTGTTTTGGTTGCAGATGCTTTCAATTACCTCCTTTCTAAAAGAGTTGTGAAAGGTTGATTAAGAGGAATATACCTACCTAATCATCAATCCCAACTAATCAATGGCCACTTTGTGGATGAATATTTTCTCACTCTAGCTGAATCAGAATAAAATGTGCAGGAGGTGCTTACTTGTTTAGATATTTTCTATAAAGTGTCCATCTTCAAAGTTCTGTTTAACAAGTCATTGGGTTTTCGTCAAAGTCCCTGACCTATGCCCTGACTAGCTAGCAACCTATTCCTAGCACTAGATTTGTAGAGGAGAATGATTCCACTTTCTAGAAATTCCTTTTTCTTTTGACAGTGATTCTTCCACCATGCGGCGATTTTTGGTTTACCGAGCTGAGTAGAAAGTACAGAAATGGATCTCTCATCCACTGTCTTTGGCCGGGAAATTCCAAGTTTGCACTAAAATTCTGGCTGCTACTCAAGTCTATTACGTAGCTTATTGGTGTTCGTTTTGGGCTTCCTTTGAAAGGATGGCTAAGATCTTGCAATATTTTCTTTGGTCTAGCTATAAACAGGGCAGTTTTCACATGGTTTCTTGGGAGGGTTTTAACCTTCCTAGGGAACAAGGTGGTATGGGTATTGTTGATGTCTACAGGTAGAGTGTTTCTCTATGCGCTAAGTGGGTCATCTGGTGTCTTTTGGGCAATCAAGCCTAACAAATTCTGTTGCATCACTGTATTGATTATGGTGCTCTGTATGGCAAGAAATGTTGGAGCAATATTGGATTGCATTCCCTTATTATTACTTCAGCCCCTGTTAAAATTACAGGGACCTTTGTTGCCAAAAGCATATGGAAAGCCTTCGAGATGGTTAAGTCTTTTATGCACTGGATTGGAGATGGTTTTCGCACTAAGTTTTCTTTTAAGTCTCAAAATATTTGGTGGTCACCTATTATCACAACAGGCGATCTCCTGCTAGATGAAACATGGGGCATCAAAGCTATCTGCATGTATCAAACGGGCATTAAGACTATACAAGATCTCGTGCATCACAAAGACTGAATTTCTTGGCCCACGCTCAAATTCAAATTCAATCTGTCCAACTCAGACCTTTCGTTTATCTACAAAATTTAAGAGCTCTTGCCAGATGTTATGCTCCATAAGTTGGGGCTTAAACCTCCTGCAGCTTGGTGGTGTGATTGGCGGTGGAATCAAGAAATTGCTTTCCTTAATTATAATTACAGGACCACTTATCTTTTGCTAAGCCCACACTCGCCTGCCCTTGATTGACTTAATGCTTGGTGGGGGTTACAGTCTGTGCCTTCCACTTGGCTTTGTCAGCTTTCCTGTACCTAGAATTCTCTTCTTGAGCCTAAAGTTAACCATTTCCTCTGGTGTCTTGTCTACCAAGGTTTGTCTGTGGGCGAACGACTTAATCATATTGGTATACCGGATCCTATTTGTCCTTTTTTCTCTCAACTCGAGTCTTTCAAGCACCTCTTCTGGTCTTTCCCTCATGCTCAAACTATCTGGAAATGGATCTACTCTTTATTCATGTCGTATCATCCTGAATTCTTTCATTGGCGAATTGCCTTATTTGGTGATTTTGCTCCTTGGCCTCATCACATTGATACGCTTTGGCAATTGTTTCGCAGTTGTATTCTATTCCAGGTTTAGAAAGCTCGCAATGCCTTAATCTTCAAGCATGACCAGTCTGTTACTTGTTTTTCCATTAATGACAGAGTGATTCTTTTGTCTACTGTGCGCATGCAGATTCAAGCTCAAGCTACCAAAGTTTCCATGGAGTTTGTGCATCTTCAGGTATTACTTGATCATTGGGGGAGTGCGCCCTACACCATGAGCCAGGTTCCACTTGATCCTCAATTGTCGCCACCCCAACCTTCACCACCATGATGCTCGCCTCATACGGGCCCTCGTCAGAGGAGTCGTTCATGTAGCCATCGTTCCACCTCCCCTCGGGTCCGCCCTTAAGCTCCGTCTTCCTCTGGACCAGGTTAGAGCCCGACCTCAAGGGGGAAGGGCGTTGCCAGTTCTCCGCAGCCGGGTTCGCCGCCATCCATAATGTGGACACTTGCAGGTTCACCTCCCCATGGTTGGGGTATAATGGTTCCTTTACAAATAAAGTATTCAGATTCTCACGATGACTGACAAGTGGATCCTCCTTCGACGAAGCCAAATAGCGGAGCTATCATCCCTCCCCAGGATGATCTTCCCCCTCTCTAGGTGTTGCAATGTGTGCTTGACTATGCTAGTTTCTGTTTCTGTGCTCTTGGGTTGCCCTAGTGGCGTTTTGTTATAGCCTTTGTGGCTTATTTTCAGCCCTCGTGGTGTTTTACGGGACCGTGTGTTATCTGGTCACCCCTTACTATGTGACTTTCTTTTTATTTTATTAATATTAAGGGCAGTTACAATAGTAAAATATGAAAAACAAAATTCTTATTGATTTTATTGGCATTAACGGTTATATTTAGACCACGTGGGAGAAGAAGTAAAGTAAGCTTGATGGTCTAGACTCCATATTTAATTTAATTTAATTTTAGATATTAATTTCCACATAAGGCCAAGAATGGCCTATGGGACAGAAAAAATACAGACCAAGAACCAAATTATAACGGGAGTGCTAAAACATCTCCAAATATTTAAGTTATACATCATGCTCTAACAATTTTGAAATTTATTGGTATCCACAACATAGGTTTAATTATTTTGGCCTTGATTTGAATTTAGTAGGTACGGCCCTGGAAATCGGGTTTTGGAGCCCTTTTTCCCAATCTCCCTCTAATCTCAGCTTTGAGAGCACTTCAATGGCTCTTCTGTAAGCTTTTCAAATACCCATTCAGGAGCCTTCAAAAGCCAAGCATTTTTCTTCCAAGGGGCCGGCCTTGACTTTATATTCGAACCATGCACATTGAGTTTGCCAATGCAGGTCACAGGGCACAATTGGGAATTGCAGTTGAAGGAGTTTTATCGAAATAATTTGCACTGGGTAGTTTAAGGGAGTTTTTATGTTCTGGATAATTTGGAGTTGGGTTACAGGTATCTATTGGGGTAAAAAGAAAAAGAATGAGCCCTCCACAAATTGTTATTGAAATCAACTCATCTTCGGATGAAGAAACTACTCCCCTGTGTTTTGCGTTAAGAAGACCTCTTTTGGAAAAAGTCCTTCTGGTGAGAAGGGGGGTTTCGGTCATAAGGGTAGCTTCTCCAATTAAGCTGAGAAGGGGGTTTCGGTCATAAGGGTAGCTTCTCCAATTAAGCGTCACATGAAAAAACAGAAGAGCAGGGATTTTGATGACGACTGCATTATATTGGATTCTGACCCAGACAATAAGGGTTCTGGATTGAGTGTCATGTCAAATCAATCGCCAAAATATTTGTTGGTTGTAGCAGAGCGTGGACAAGTGTGTGTCACGGGTGTCCTTACGTATTCCGTAGATTTATTAGATTCTCGTATATGCGGTGTTTTTTTATAGATTGAGTAGATCCCCATGTACATTGTTATTTGATGAATTTGGAAGACACATGTATGCTGTGTTATTTGAAAAATTTGAAACGACACATATATGCTATGTTATTTGATGAATTTAGTAGAATAGGCTAGGTGGTTAGATGGTTGTGGTGCAATGGTAATGGGTGATGCTTGTAACTGTGTTAATTGAGTTCCAAACACTTGTAATAACAAGCACTGAGTTCAATGCCCCTCACTGTGCTGTTGGGTACCTCTGGTGTAGGTGGATTGGCAACGTTTGGTGGATTGGCAACGTTTGGTTTGCTTTCAGGCCTGGGTATGAGTTCAAAACTAAGGAGTACAGATTTTTTTATTGGAGAAAAAACCAGCTCCTGATTCAGGGGCACATGTATAATGGGTCTCCTTCGGCATAGCCAAGGTAGTGATGGGTATTCCTTCTATCATATTCACCTTGGTCCAGCCTCTCATCTCGTTGTTTTGGGTATCTGAGGGAGTTTTGTGCCTTGGTGGATGGCATAACATTTGTCACTTACTATCAACTAGAAATACTACATACTAGAAATAAAACCTGAGAGTTAATTAAAAGCTCGTCGCACAGGTAACCGATGCCGGTTCTTCCCAATCGTCAATGGTTCCAACTTTCCCTGGCCGATGTCGGTCACACTCTAACCGATGTCGATCTTCCGCCTGACCAATGCCAGTTACTGTATTTTCCAGAAAGTTCCAATTGTATGCTAAAACATGAGTAATTTAACTCCATACTCAACAATCTCCCACTCAGAGTTTAATTACTGCACCATACATGTACAACATCATTCTTGGATCCTTCCTTGACTTTGTTTCTTCCTCTTCAAGTCTCAAACTCGAAGACCAACAGAAGTGGAGTGTAGCTCCAACTTCTCCTTTGCTAATGGCTTCGTTAGCATATCCGAAGGGTTCTTGCTCATATGAATCTTTTCCAGATTCAACTGTCCATCCTCCAATACCTACTGTATGAAGTGATACCTCAACTAAATGTGTTTCGTTCTTGAATGAAATGCTAAGTTCTTTGCCAAATAAATTGCACTCTGACTGCCACTAAATAGTTTATAATTACTTTACTCCTTTCCTCAACTCTTCCATGAACCTACTCATCCATATCATCTCCTTGCTAGCCTCTGTAGATGCAACATACTCTGCCTCTGTAGTAGACAAAGTCACAACCTTCTGCAATCTCAAAATCCAACCAACTGTCGTTCCACCTACTGTAAAAATGTATCCACTAGTGCTCCTCCTACCATCCGGATATCTAGCCATATCCGAATCAACATAGCCACGTAATGAAATATCCAAACCTCCATAGTATAACTGCATGTTAGATGTCCCTTTCAAATACCTGAGTATCCATTGGACTGCTTTCCAATGCTCTTTACCTGGATTAGCCATATATCTACTCACAACTCCCACTACCTGTGCAATGTCTGGTCTTGTACAAACCATAGCATACATGAGACTTCCAACTGCTGAATCATATGGCACTCGTATCATGTATTTGACCTCCTCTTGTGATGAAGAAACTAATTTTTACTCAATTTGAAGTATCCAGCCATAGGTGTGCTAGCAGGCTTTGCATTCTGCATGTTGAACCTTTCTAACACCATGTAGATATAATCCTCCTGAGACAAATACAATTTCTATTTTTTCCTGTCTCTATGTATTTACATGCCAAGAATTCTTTTTACAGCTCCCAAATCCTTCATTGCAAATGTGAGAGTTAACTTTCTCTTAAGCTCACCAATGTCCTGCATACTAGATCCTGTAATAAACATATCATCCACATACAGTAACAAAATAATATAGCTCCCATTTCCAAGCTTCTTGAAATAAACACAATGGTCAAATTCACATCTCAAGTAACCATGCTCATGCATAAAACTATCAAACATCATGTACCATTGCCTTGGAGCTTGCTTGAGCCCATATAGGCTCTTTTTCAACCTGCACACTAATTTCTCCTTACCCTTGACTTCATACCCAAGTGGCTGCTACATATAAATCTCTTCATCCAAATCACCATGAAGGAAAGTTGTCTTCACATCTAGTTTCTCTAAATGGAAATCTTCTATTGCAACTAAACTCAATACAGTACTAATAGAAGTCATTTTAACAACAGGAGAAAATATTTTACCAAAGTCAAAACCTGCTTTCTGTGTAAATCCTTTTACTACAAGCCTTGCCTTGTACCTTATTTGTCCACCCTCTTCTTCCTTGATCCTGCACAACCAATTTTTTTGTAATGTCCTGTTACCTGCTAGTAACTCAACCAAATCCCAAGTCTAGTTTTGTTCCAAAAATTCCATCTCCTCATCCATGCTATGCTCCCACTAAATGTGGGTGTCATCTTGCATTACTTATTCAAAACTTTCTGGTTCACCATTATCAATCAATAATAAATAAGATAGAGAAGGTGTAAATATTTTTGGAGGTTTACTTACCATTTGTGACCTTCTCAAAGGAGTTTTAGGTACCAAAAGCTCATTATGGACCTCCTAGATATTTGTTTTCAATTTTGACAATGACTGACGCTGGTCACCTATAGCCAACACCAATATTACTAACTGATGCTAGTTTGGCTCTTCTGTAACCGATATTAGTTCATCTAACTGATGCTGGTTAGGGGTCAACCAACACTGATTACTGTGTAACCCTGTAGGTATGAGTTTTAAATTTGAGAGTTCATTTTAATTCAGAAACTTATCAACTGGTTTGTCCTTGGGTACCAAAATTTGATCCTTGTACATTCTCTTTTCATTCCATTTAATGTCAAAAATCTTAATAATTTTAGAATTCTCTAAATCCCAAAAATGGAATCCGAAATCACCATATCCATAACCAATAAAAGTGTATCTCTTGGATTTTTTATGCAACATTTCTCCTATTTTCCTTATTAATATGCACAAAAGCTTCTGAACAAAAAAATTTAAGAAAAGAAAGGTCTACCTCTTTTTCTGGTCCAATATTCCTTTGGTATTCCTACATCTAGTGAACTTGAAGGCCCCACGGTTAATCAAATAAACTGACTGTATCAAATGCTTCTGCCCAAAACTATGCAAGGGCAATCTAGCATGTATCCTCATACTTCTAACACATTCCATGATTTGCCCTGTTCATTCTTTATACAAAACCATTCTCTTGTGGTGTTCTTGGAACCGTCCTTTCTCTATGTATTCCATTCACTTGAACAATAATCATTGAAAGACTTGCTACAGTATTCACCACCATTGTTAGATCTAAGGTAGTTTAACTTTAAATTTGATTCATTCTCAACAAGGGCTTTCCATAATTTGAAAATTCTCAAATACATCCTAGATTTACGTTTAATACAATAAACCCATACCTTTCTTGTAGCATCGTTAATGAAAGTAACATAATACTAGGATCCTCCATGAGAAGCTACCTGGGCTATGGTCCCCAACACATCTGAGTGTACAAGCTCTAATTTTTGATCCTTCTTAGTTGCCCCCAACTTTGAGAAATCTCACCCTCTTTTGCTTTCTAAAGATACAATGCTCACAGAAATCAAGGTCTAAATCTTTAAAATATGATAACTTACCCTTAGCCTTTAAGATTTGCATTCCTTTTTGACTCATATGGCCCACCTGATTATGCAACATACATGCATTTGAATCTAAAGTAGATTAATGCAACAGAAAATGAATAAATAACATATGGTAGATAAATATAATGTTCCTACCTTAATTACCTCTTACCACAAGAAAAATCACCCCTTGGTGAATTTCTAAGAGTATGATGTAAATGTAACCTTGTAACCAACTTCAACTAGTTTCCCTGCAGAAATAAGATTCCTCTTGAGGCTTGACACATGCCTCACATCTTTCAATACTTATATATTTCCATTCTGTCAATTTTAGATGAACTTACCTCTTTACCAGTAATACTGCAAGGTTCATCATCACCCAAATAATCATGCCTAAAATTACCCTAGACATAATTTCTGAAATAACCCTTATTAGGGGTTGCATGGAAAGAAGCCCCTGAATCTAAAACCCATGATTCTATTCTATTATCCAAAGAAAGAATAATATCATATTGCATTACCTATGGTGTAATATTTTCCTCATTATTTGACTCTTTACCTTTGTCTGGGTGTTGGTTCTCTTTATCCTTTGACCAACAATATTTATTTGCATGTCCTTTCTTTCCACATTTCCAACAGGTAATTCCCATACCTCTGAATTTAGATATTCCATTCCTCGAATTTGATTTCCCATTATTCTTAATCTTGTATCTCTCCTTCTGCTTGCCTCTTCTTTCTACATTGAAAGCATTCCTAGATGATGATTCCTCTATACTATTTCCTACTACGAATTTTTTTCATTCAAGATTATACTAACCACATCATCAAACTTCAAAATATTATTAGCATGATGCTGTATTACTAACAACCGTTACCAAGTTATCCCAAAATATCGGGGCAAAATAACATAAGAATACAGAGTGCTTTCACGTCATCATCAAACAAAATATCAAGCGATTTTAACTGATTTACGATAGATCAGAAATCATTCAAATGACTAGATGCAGATCCAACTTCATGCAACTTAGAACTAAATAGTTTCTTCATCAAACAAAATTTATTTGAAGCACTAGGTTTTTCATATAAATTAGCAAGATATTTCATTAACTCTACCGTAGAAGTCACTTCTATAATATTGGAAGCCACAAATGCTACCAAGCTCAAATCTTATAGATCCCAAAGGTTTTCTATTGAGAATCTTCCATTTCTTCATTAGTCGTCTTTGTAGGTTTAGACTTTTCATCAAACTGGTAAGTAAAAATATCTTTGATATAGATAATCCTCAATCCGTATCTTCCATAATTGATAATTTCAGTCATCAAACTTCTCTACAATTATATTTTTTTTCTTCTACCATTGTCTGTAGCTCCTACTTAATCAGAAAACCCTCTATGAGTAAACCTATGTCAACACCATATAAACTCCTCAAACAAAGGTCTGATACAAGTTGTTGGGATTAGCACACATAGGTTGTACAGATTATATATCAGATCTAAGCATACATGTAATAAAAGTGGATATTCTACCAGAAGAAATATATAAAACAAGAGATATAAATCAACACCAGATTTAACATGGTTAACCCAGTGTGGGCTACATCCACCAAGAAACAAGCCAATTTATCATCCAAAGATTTTAGAAGATATATAATTGAAGATCTATAATCTTCCACACCTCTCACGATGTATAGTACTTTCTTTCTCTCAAGATTTTCCTTCCTTCTCCAAGAATTCTCTCTCTTACAATTATTCTCACAATAATCAATAATTCTTCCAATCAAATTTCTAAACCCTAGTTTTCATAGCTTATAAATAGGCATATAAAAACTTAGGGCACTTAACCATGCAATTACAATCAATAGATATGCTTTAATACTAAATTTAGATCTAATTCCCAAGAGTTAAAGAAAAAAATCTCGCACACAGGTAACCGGCATTGGCATGTAGCCCTAACCGATGATAGTTCTTACTTTCCTGACCGATGCCAACCATAGGTGACCAATATTGGTCCCTTCATAACTGATTACCGGTTATTGTGATTTCCTGCAAGTTTGATATAACATCCTAATTTGGAGTAATTGAGCTCCAAAACTCAACAATCCTGCAATATTGTAGTAGGGCACCTGGAAAGATTTGGGGCAACCAACCATAAAGGTTACGCTTAACTGAGCATGGTTGGAGGATGTAACTAGAGATACATGTATCGAAGTTTACCATTATGGTGTCATGCATAGAAAATAACAGATCTCAAAAGCTCTCGTCTCTAGGATGCGTGGCTCTCTCATCTTATCTCTCCCTAGGTTTCGAAGAGTGCCTAATCGGGTTGGTGGGTGTTTTTAAAATGGGTCAATTTCTCCCTTGTTTTACAATACTTGGATTTATGAAAGTTAAAAGACATGGACGAAGGAACATAAAAAGTCACGAGGGAATGTGGAAGGTCATATGATTCATATCACAGTGAAGGTGAAAAGGCAATGCTGGGGGAGATGATAAGGAACATCTATATCGAATCGCCTTAAAAATAAATCTAGAATGGCTGTCTCCATTCTCAAGGGATACTCGAATGATTAAATCCTTTCTGTAGCAATTGTGGATTGTTGTTGTTGAGATATTGTATCACCAATGGCCTAAAATATCATCGAATGCGGACATTTAGTTCCCACTTTCCTTTGACTCATCTTTTCCTCTACTCTCCCCTTTTCATGCATACTGTTGACAAGTATTAGTGATCAAGATTATGGAACTTGATTATCCTATGATGGATGAATATAAAGAACATGGATGATTGTCTGACTAGATTCAGTCATGATGCTTGGTAATTGCATTAGACACTTTCCTCTATATGTTAATGTTGATATACTACTGGACATGGTTATATGCATGTGAAATCTTGCTAGTGCCTACTCACAACAATGGAAATTGTCCCTAGACCTAGACTTATGGAAGCTTTATCCCTGGATTGTTGATAAATTCCTCCCTTGATACCTCGTATAAATGCTCTTGTTCCATAGGTTCAGCAAAGTGTGCATGTGTGATCCCTATATCTAGATGATTTTGGCCACCCCACAACAGTTATAATAAAATTAGGGTAGTTTGGACATTCAATAATGATGAGCCTCCCCATATAAAAGAAGGAGGGGATTTGTGCCCTACAATGTTGGTGAAAACCCAATAATTTTCAACACACGATCGGGGGATTGGATTTCAACCACATTGGAATATCTAAAAGTATTGGGAAGAGGGTCACCACTGGCAACAGAACTAAATCTAATAATATATGTATGTTTGTGTTAGCATTATCCCACAGGGGGGATTCTTACCTTTACATCATCATGACCATTATGTGTATGTGGTTGCATGGATTTCAAAGATTTATTATGGTTACTTTTGTTGCATTTGGTTGTGCGTGTATAAAAATCAAAGTATGTGTAGCTCTCGACCCAATATTTACTCCTCTTTGTTTAGGAAGATCATGTTTTCAACATATTGTAAATGAATCATATTGATCAAATATGGACGTTACATCAATCAAAATATTACCTTCCATGAACTTCATGTAATCTACTAAAATTGTTGACGATGGTCTCTAAAAGTGTAGAAACACAATATGTAAACATTGTGAAATTGGCCATGGCAGTGATGGTGCCCACAGTTATACTGATGAATACTATATCATGACCTTTTATTAGCTTCGATAGACCAGAGAGTTGAAGTTTCCCTTTCCTTTGTAAGATGTTATCATATAAATAATTGTAGGACAAGGTAGATTATGATCCTATTAGGGATTAACCTTGTTGAATAGAACACTGTTGAAAAATTTTGCAATATGTGTAAAAAATGGGCAAAAGTATTCAAATACTTCGTTAATACGATCCAAAATCATTGGTCAAGTATACCTAAGCTAAGGAAGTTATGATGTTATTAGTTACTACTGAATTAATTAATGATTAAGTGAAATCTATAGCTATGTGTGTTGTAAGAAAACGTAATTTAGATCACATAGACACATGCAATTTCATGATACCTTTAGAAAAAGAACACATTGGGCCCTGAAGGATTAGCTGTGTTTCCCTCTTGATGAAGACACTGATTTAATCTAGATTAGGTGACAGTGTTGAGTTTTGGGACACTTAAACATAAGTGCAGATTACATAAATCTTGAGTTCATTGCTGAATGTTACATATTTTATCATCAAAATGCTTTTTTCCTTTATGATTAACAGCATTTAATTATGTTACTGAGTATATTTAGTTCATCATAAACTCCATTGGATAATCTTGAAATGTAGAAGGAAATACACAATTCAATTTTTAGAATTGTAATGTTTGTGTATTCACAAGGAAGGTGTGAAATGTGTCCCACACAATTTCATTGTGGGATGTGACTAAAAAAGTAAAGTACATCTATTTGAAGTAAGAGGACACATGCATGAAATAGAAAGCAAAGGAATTTATGAGTGAACCCATCGATTGCCTTTTTATATTCTTCATTGTGCAGATATGTCTCCTTTCCAACTTGTATCCATCTATTTCATCCCCAATTCAAGGCATGATACCCTGAAAAGCAAAAATAAGGAAATCATCAATAAAGAGCTCAGGGTTAATCCATATTCCTACACTGTTCTAATTCATGCATATGGATCTCTAATCCAATAGGAGATATATGCTAGTACTTGAAAGATAAAACACTTGCATATCTTACTCAGAAAGTAGAAATAGAAAAGAAAATAAAAAAACATGGACATAAGAGAGGCCCAAAAAGCCTAATTGGTGGGTTTCTAACTATTTTGCTTAAGTGTGCAAGTACAGGTTATAGAACCAAGATAGAAAAAGCATATACATGCTGAATAAAAGAAGGGACCAATGTAACTCAAAACTCAAATATCTTCTGTACAAATGGAAGAGGTTACAGTATAGAAAAAAGAATATGCTTATAGCATACAAGGTACATTTTCCAAGATTTCAGTCAAAGAAGAGAGGATTCTGGGAAGATTTTACACAGTGCTATTCGCCATGTAAAATTCAACATTTACAAATTTTCTAGCATATCGTAGATCAAGTTGTAATAAAAAATAAATATAGTATACAATGCAGAAAAGAAATGGACAATGGACTTTCAGTCAAAATCATCTAATTGAAGTACTTGGATGCATTCATTATAGTATTACATAGTTGAATAATTGCATGAAATTTCCAGAGAGTAATTTTAGGATAAGTAAATCCTTGTGATTAACAATTTTCAGAATAAAGGAAGTATGAATTACAGTTAGCATGCTTGGTTCTATATTCAAAGACAGTAATCAACTACTTTATGCAAGGAAATAGTATCAAGTGTAACTATAGATTACACATCAGGTTCATTCATAGAAAGTCAGGACTCGATCAGGTGATAATGGATTAAGCATGAAGGAACATAAGCTCCATTGAAAGTTTTATCAACGTATGTGTAGACTTTGCAAAACTTACACCGGTCAATAGAACAGTCATCTAAGTTACTAGAAAGATATCTCATACATTTTGATAAATCCAGTGAAGCCAAGTTCTAGTTAGAAAAATTCAAATGTGGATCTGAGGTTTTTTTCTCTGGTGGAGAATAACAATACTGGAATGTCAAATAGAAACTTAGACAGTATAAATGACAAACTACATCTATTCAGAAAAGATCTAAAGTATCAAACTCTTTTTGAAGTCAAGTGGTATTAACTCTACAGGCTTTGGAAAGTTATACAACACAGTTATTACTTACCAGATCAATGGAAGTGTTATCAAGCGTATCAGAATTCAAATGCCAAAGCCCACCAAGATGGTTAAAGAAGGGATTTTCGGTTAGAATATGGAGAGCATCCCAGATAATATTTACACAGATATTCTCAAACAAATAGCCCTAAAGGGACACTGAAAATTGTCTTAAGGAAAAGAAACTCCAATACAGAGAGGAGGTAGAAGTGAGCATAATCAGAGAAGAAGAAAACTACATATATGGCTGAGTATAGGAAATTCAGAGAGAAATACAAAGACCGGTTAAAACTAGACTCTGTATATAAAGCTGAGAAAGGATTTACAAGCTGATCTTCCTGTTTCATAGCAACATCCACAAAGGAGCCTAGAGATGGTTTTATCTCAAAATTCCCAAAATAACCACTTCAAAATCAGAGATAAAATGTGCAGCTAGACCACATGGGTCAGCACTTTGAACCTCAAGATCATAGAAACGATTTTCCCTACTCTGAAAAGGATCAGAGATCTGAACAGAGTTACCATTATTTCGTAACCATCAATAGGTTTTCATTATTCTGACTCGAAAGAAGTAGAGAGGAACAAAATTCCCGATAGTGAGAAGCGAAAACATTCACGCATAGAGTTTTCAACCTTGACACAACTTGATACACGAACAAGCTTGATTATACCCAGTCATGAGTTAGAAAACGAAGTTACAAGGGAAAGATATAATGGCCGAGATCAATCGAATTGATGGAGATCCATCGCAAAATTTCAGAACTCTCATATAAGAAAAATGACATTAAATTCAAAGGCCTTTACAACTAGAATGAATACCCAGAAATCTAAAAGTTTTACACAGAAATCTCAAAAGTCACAATGAATACTGGTGTCGAGTATCTAGAGACTCACTTTTATCAGAATTAGACGAGTTTCAAAGTTGATTGACCATGAGCAGCCATCTAGAGGAACAAAACGTACACATCTGAAAAAATACAGACCCCCTATGGATATTGTAAAACTATTCAAGCTCAGAAGAACCCATCACGGTTATCTCAGACAATGACTCAAAATAACCAGAAGCTTATGAAGGATTCAAAATATACAGAGCTCTGAAAGCTCTAACAATGGCAGAATCTCATATCCAATCAAGCTTAAAGAAATCTAGTGAATGCAAAGATGTCAAATATGGGTGATCAAAGCTACCCATAATGGCAAAGTCTTAATCTAGTTTCACACAGCCACCAGAACAATGGCGTCGAACAAAATTTTGCCATGGCTTCGCCCACATAAAACATAAATTCCAAATGAAATGATGCATTAGGGTTGAATTGATCCTTTAGCAATGCAAACTCGAGAGATGCAAGTTCAGCAGAATTCAACCATAGTTAAATAGATCAACGATCGAAGTTCAATGGAAAGTACACAGATCAAAGGCCAAAGATCAAGCTCCGCGATCAATGCAAACCATGGGTCAGGCTTTAAAACGGTATTTACTGACATGACAAAAACCCTAAAATTATCCCTTATGAGATCAATGGTTTAAAATCAATAAGTACAGAGACCAACGATCACAAACAAGTCATTCAAAATTGAGGCAAAAGTTGTCTAATCAAAATGGTGGTCGAACTTAGACCAATTTCCAAAATTTTCAAATTGTAAAAAATTTCATCCGCAGGCCTGCCAGGCCTGAGAAGGACACGTGTCATCACCACAGTGGAAGCAGAGAGAGCGGAGGTCGATACTTTAAATCTTAAAATTTTTCGAAAAGCTTTAAAATTTCCAAGCTTTCATCCATAGACCCTCAGTTCCATCAAGCGGGAGTTCGGATAAACATTTCCTTTGCAAGCCCAAAGCCTCCACGAAGTTTAAAATATTAAAATTTCTCCCGTAGGCCCGAAAGCCCGCCAGGGGAATTAAAATAGTCAAAAAAATCCGTAGGGCCCACATAAGGAGTTTAAATCGGCAGATTTTCATGCGGGCTTTCTAAAGGGGGAGTTTTGAAGGAAACTGGTCAAGTCCCAAGAACATGTCAGAAGAATAAACACTTCAAAAAGGTCTGAAAGTCCACACAGGGGACAAAACTTCAAAAGGGTCTGAAATTTAGCAAAGGACTTAATTTTTTGAAAATTTTTCCCACATGCCCGTAAAAGCAAAGAAAAAATAATCCACGTGCCATCCAAGCTATCATTTCATAGTTTTGACTTTCAAAAATTTGAACTTATAGTATATGTTTCACAGTGATTTAAAGGGGCCGACCAAATTATGCCATCAATAATCACCAAAAAAGGTGAAATTTTCAAACTATACACTCTCAAATGCAAAAGCCGACAAGTATTACATGGTCATGTTTAATTAAAAGGTGTTAGAGACTATTGATATACCATGTGCTGGCCGAATGTAATATGGTGACACTTTTCCTAAGTGCCCTTGTATTATTTTAAAACCATAGTATTATGCTAAGATTCCACAAGAATGGCCAAAACTTAGTTGAAAACAAGTGTATGAATCAGAAGTGGTCCCCATAATGGATGGATTATTTTGCGAATTTCGCAAGTGTTGTAATTATTTTTGCTCACAAATAGGGAGTTGCATTTTTGCATGCCTTCACAGCAGGACATACATAGAGAAGAAGACAGAGTTGCATGTTCATGGAGAGATACTTGCCTAGGCAAACAATCTTATTTTTAGCAAATTATTAACCCTTGCTTTCTTAAAAAATAGATTAGTCAACTTCAGTTGACCAATTGTAATCAAGGGTATTAAATGCCTATTTGTAATTGCATGCTCTATTTTTATTCCTTTATCTATTATTAAATAAAGGATAAAAATAGAATGTATCGGTGAGCTACAAGCCTTAGGCTATTTTTAGGAAGAAGGTGAACTTTATTTTGCTATATATTGTGTGCCTTTGCAAAGCACAAGAGGAGAAATTCTAGAATATTTTTGGATATAAGAGTAATGAAGAAAATTTTAAGCCATTTTTACCCTCTGAGTGTGAAGTATTTTCTGTCTTTCTTATTTATTTTGCAGTCTTGTGTGTCTTTCATTAGTCTTGTGAAGCAATTCCCTGACAAATTACCTTACCACTGCTGCAAATTAAGTCCTTTCTGCTTAATTTTAATGTGCATGTTAACTTATTAGTACTGTTTTGATTCTCCTCTCAGTATAATCAAGTGTTTTTTCCCTTAGATATTCTGCAGTAAAAACTATTGGTTCATGTATTAAAAATCCTTCCCAAGTCAGTTGTGCATATACTCGGTCAAAGACCTCATATTAATTTGGTGTATCACCTCAGTTTTAATTATTTTCCACTCATCTTTTACTCTCAAACTCTTAGAAATCAGTTTAGGATACACCAATAAGGAACCGACCTTTTAATCCTGAAGACTCATCTCAAAATAGGTATACCCACAAACCTGAGGTGTTTCCATTGTATCTACGAAAGCGAGAGATCAATTGTGCAAGCTTAGAAAACCTGCAATAATCTCCTATAGGGTGCACTTTCAAGAGATAACACCAACCATACATATGGTTGGGGATTTGAAATTAGACTTTTATTATACATTTTGGGAAGACTTATATAGGTTTTAAATGCACTTTTCTTACATGTTTTAATTTCAGTCCTTTGGTGTCTGGGTCGAATTTGAGTGTGTAAGTAAACTGTCATATTATTCACCCACTTATTTATTAAGCATTAGAGAATTAAGTTTACTTTTGGGGGTTAGGGTTGAGGATGTGTGATGTGGCATCCTACATGGATCCACCTCATCCTCTTCTCTTCCCTCTTCTATAAAATTTGAATTATTTGTCTTGTTTTGGGTTGCTTAACTTTTGGAGACTTCATTTTGAGAAAAAATTTCTTGTTGTTTTGGGAGCTCTTGCTTGGAGACATTTTTGGAAGATTGTTGCATGCTTGTGCTTGGTTGTTTTGGATTACTTTCATTGGGATAAAGCTTGCTGTTTTGGAACTTGGAATGACTCCATCATGGAGGGGTAGGAGCTTGGATCTTGAAATTCTCTTCTTGTATATATATAAATGTTCTTGTGTGAATGTTTTGGTATATATTGTGGGTTGTTGGGTAGATGGCCTAGGAATGGTGTAGGATAAGACTATGGGGTTATTTTTTGGGATGCACAAGTGGTTTTAGGGGGGTATAACGATGGAGGGAGTTGGGATTTGGGTTCTACCTTACAAAGAAATAGCTTGCATTTCTTTACTCGTTATGGGGTGCTATAAGAGGTTGGGGAGACATAAGAAAATGTGAGGAATAAGGGGTACTTGGGGGAGGCACAAGGGCATGACAAGGTTTTGAAATGATATTCATATATATATATATTGGTGGGTTGTTCTCAGGTTGTGATGCTTCATCAAGAAATCCAAAGGAGCAATAAGCTATGGGGGATGTTGCTTATGCCTCCCAAAGGGGAAAATGGGTATCACAACCTGAGAACAACCCACCAATATATATATATATATATATATTGGTGGGTTGTTCTCAGGTTGTGATACCCATTTTCCCCTTTGGGAGGCATAAGCAACATCCCCCATAGCTTATTGCTCCTTTGGATTTCTTGATGAAGCCTTTGTATTGTTTGTCATGTTTTAATGTAGTAGTAAACTACATTCTGTTTGGGATTGTGTTTCTTTATAAAAATGTTGCTTTTATGTTTGTGGAAGCCTATTGTTGCCACAAGTTAGATCACATATTTTATTGCATTGTGGTTGGGGCTTGGGGGCCAATGAAGAAGGAAGACCTCTCCTCTTGGTTGGGTGGAGAGTGTTGCCTTTCCCCTACTCCTGTTGTGATCAAATTGGAAGAATGAGGAGTATGCGTGTTGTTGTTCTGGAGCTGAGAAAAGATAGTTTGACAGTCCGTTGTGAAATGAAATCTCATTGTAGCCTTTCCCATTTGAAGTGGATGAACTTGTAAATGGTTGTAATGGAAATATGTTGTACTGATTGCACGTTGTATATTAAATGTAAAAGAGTTATACTTTATTTGATGTTTTGGAAAGAATGTGAAAGAAAGATACGCGTTTTTGTATGTTGCATTTTGAAACTAAAGGGAAAGGAAGTTGTAAGAGTTCATTTAAATTAATGGAAGTGGTTTTGTATTTTCCATATGTTGTTATTCCATTGGAAATATGTGTTTAGCATTCACTGTTTGAAAAGTGGTAAAGTGAAACACGTGAAAAGAAAATGTATTATTCTGTTATGTGTATAATATATGTTTTTGAAGGAATAAAAAGAAGAAAGGTTGTAATGTAGTATTTTGGAATTAATAAAGGATTGCATTACCTTTCTCAATCTGTATTGTTGTATTGAAATCGATCATCCTTTGTGTTTTGAAATCTTTGTTGAAAAGAAGAATTGCATGTGAGGAAAAATATAATGCCCTGTTCTTAAAAAAAATGTTAAGATTGAAAATCAGAGTTTTCATTTTAGCCTGCAGGTGGGTTGATTGAATCATCTAAATGTATTAGGCTAGGGTTAGAATGAATTTCCACACGTGGGAGATGGAAAGTAATTAAATAGATCCTTTAAAATTTTGCCCTCTGTTTTATTCTTTCAAACTGGAAATTATCTAAACAAAAAATACACAGATCAAACCTGCAACAATAAAATCACAAATTAAATGATTAAATTGAAGTAGTAGGCCCTAAATGAACTCAATTAGACAAAAAAACTTAATGGAAATACTTCAAAACATGGAAAAATCGAGTTCAAAGTTTCCACAGTCGTTTTACTGTCAAATTTGTAAATTTCGAATTGGAATTCAATCAAACAGGTCTACCTCACAAAATTATCCTAATTCCTCCTAAGAACTACTCTCCATGTCTATTTGACATGTTGAGAGAGGAAGAAGATCAAATTGAATAAATCTCACAAGTTAAAATTTACCAATTCGCACTGTAAAAGCCTGCAAGCCATTTTCTTAAAATTAACCCCTTAAACTTCATAAAAATAAAAAATTAATGATCTCTTTGCAAAGAGGATGTCAATATATTTCCAAAAATTCCTTGCTTTCCCAAAAAAGATCTCTCTATCAAAATTTATGGCCTTTTGAAGTTTTTCTTCCTTGGCATCAAAAAATGGGAAAAATTTCCTTTGCGGGCCCGCGGCACGATTTTTTCCCTTAAGCACTTAGGAAATTTTTTGGGAAATTTTTTCAAATTTTCCCCACTACCCCACCAGCCACAGCCAATCAAAGGCTTCCATGTGGCACCATGGGGTGTTGGCGGAGGGACGGGCCCCTTTTTAAACTTAGCGCATTCGGAAACTTTTTGGGAAAATTTTCCAAGGTTTCCCCACCGCCCCGCCGCCCTACGACCAATTAGGTGATGCCAAGTGGCATCACGAGGGATTGGTGGAGGAGAAGGTCTATTTTTCCTTTTTGTGTTTCAAAAAATTTTGGGAGAGTTTTCCATGTCTTCCCCATCGTTCCACTGATCCGCAGCCTCAGAAGCTGCCACGTGTCCTTTGAGGATCCGTGGGAGTGCGGGCACAAAGTTGGCTCCTCACCCCGCACAGGAAATTTCTCAAGGTATTTCCTGCCGCCCTTTCCTTCCTCGTGCTAGCTTGGGAGATGCCATGTTTCCCTAGCGGTCTCGTGGGAGCTCGGGCACAAAGCTGACTTTTCGCCGTGCACGGGAAATTTCTCAGAGTATTTCCCGCCATCCCACCCTTCTCGGCGCCGACTTGGGAGGCACCACGTGTACCTTATGGAATTGCGAACCTGAGGGTGTGTGGGTGAAAAGTTAGTTTTTTGCCACGTATGGGAAATTTTCCAAGAGTGTCCCCATGGCCCGCCAACCCGCCCTTGGGGGAAATTTTCACCTGAAGGCCCGTCAGCCCATAACTTGAGAAATACAAGGAGTTAGGAGGACTTCTTTATATCAATGGAAAGGTGAGGAAATTTCCTATCCAATGGGAATTTTTTATGGAATGTTTGAATGTGTTAAGTGTGAGAAAAATCAAATTGAAAATTTAAGCCTATTACAGAGTGGGTATGGTTAAGATTTACCCTCTGAACTTAATTAAACCTTCTAACCCTAAATTTTTGGACCTCATGACCTATAATAATTTTTAATCAAAGTAAAGTATGTTCTGGTGGATTAGATTTTTTTTGGAACTTGTTAAGTGACAGTTGTTGCCTTGTAACCTGGTTGTAGACTCTTCTTATTAAAAAAATTATTCCATAATTTTCCTAACCAATCCTAGGTTGTTCATAGGTCTCAAGTGGGTTGTTTTAGTAGGCGTTACAGGAGCATGGACATATTGTGGAAAGATAAATGATGAATAATGGTGGTAACATGAATTCCAAAAACACAGTCCTCTGAGCAGGTGTATTCATTTCAATGGGTCATGCCGATTGCACTCTAGGAATGAAATCAGGAACTTTCAAATTAGGCTACCTGAACGACGAGTTATTTTCAAGAGAAACCGATGAAGACAATGCCTTTATTAGGTAAGGATTTAAATTTTTTAAGCTTTTCGAGAGGGCATCATCTTCCTCATTTAGGGTTTTATCATAAAAAATCTCCATAAATTTCCTTAGGGGAAATGATTACATCACCTGTTTGCGGTGTAAATGCATTGATGGTTTACGTGGAAACACAGTCCTCTGATTAGGTGTATTCATTTGAACGGGTCTTGATGATTGCACTCTAGGAACAAAATCAAGAACTTGTGCATTACGCTAGTTGAACAATGAGTTGTTTTGAAGAGCAATCGATGAAGACAATGCCTCTGCGGCATTAGGATTTAAATTTTTGAATTTTTTTGATGGGGAATCGTCTTCCTTATTTAGGGTTTTCTCTGAAAAAAATCCTCCATGGATTTCCTTAGGGTTAATGATCACATTGCCTATTTGTGTTGTAAATACATAGTTATCTGAGTGGGTGTATTCATTTGAATGGGTCATGGCGATTTCACTCTAGGAACAAAATCAAGAGCTTGCATGCTAGTTTAGTTGAACGATGAGTTTTTTTCAAGAGAAACCAATGAAGATAATTCCTTTGTTGGGTTAGGATTTAAATTTTTGAATTTTTTTGACACGACATCATCTTCCTCATTTATGGTTTTGTCTAAAAACAATTCTCCATGTATTTCCTCAGGGGTAATGATTACACCACTTGTTTACATTGTAAATGCATTCATATTTTGCATGGCCGCTTTGGGCCTCCCCTTGGTCCCCACACCATCATATGTCATGCTTGTCCAAATGGCAGAAGGGGTGATAAAATTGAAAAAAAATTAGTTTAGGGAAACAAAATGAAGAGAAAGAAACAAAGAAAATTACCTAAGAATTGTCATATTCATTGCTTGTTTAATGGCGATCTGTAGGAATTTGATTTCTGAACATCCCAAAACCACCTCAAATTCAAGCATGAAAATATTATGGATAGAGAAACGAAGAATAATATTTTTGAGGTGGAGTGGTGAGGACTGTGGTAATGGACACAATTACGGTGGCAGCGGCGTGAAGTATAAAAACATAGTCCTCTAAGCAGGTATATTCATTTGAATGGGTCATGGAGATTGCACTCTAGGAACGAACTTAAGAGCTTGTGCATTAAGCTAGCTGAATGATGAGTTCTTTTCAAGAGCGACTGATGAAGAAAATGTCTCTGTTGGGTTAGGATTTAAAGTTTCAAATATTTTTGTCAGGGCATCGTTATCTTCATTTAGGGTTATGTTTGAAAAACTTTCTCCATGGATTTCCTCATAGGAAACGATTACATCACCTGATTGTGTTGTAAATGTATTTATGGTTTTCATGGATACTTTGAGCTTCCCCTCAGACCCCATGCAAAAAAATCTCATGTTTTTCCAGACAACAGAAGGGGTGATGAACCTTTAAAAAATATTAATATAGGGAAAGAGAATGAAGAGCGAGAAACATAGAAAATTACCTGAGAACTATCTTATCCAAGGCATGTTTAATGGTAAGCTCTAGGTGTTTTATTTTTTAACATCCCAAATCTACCTCAAACATGAGCATACACATAAGAACATGTTTGAGATGGGGCAGAAAGGTGACCTAAGAGGCATTGATGAACAACAGAGACAATGTGTCATTGATGAAGCGGTGGAGGGTGAGAATGGTGTGAATTTTAAAGGAGAGGGATTGTAAAAAATCCCATGCTCTTTACGACATGCTCCCCCTTTTCCATGTCCACACTTTGGATGCTTCCCTTTTGGCGTTACCATTACACAACTCACATGCGTTTGATAGTTTTATACCAAAATGATTAATATTTCTCAACTATGTGATCTAAAATTATAACTATTTTTCCTCAATTTAGCTACACAACTTTTTTGGGCTTAAACATATTCCTAGGAAACAAAGTGGTTATAGATTCAATTATATGGTGAATTTTTGTCTATTTCTTCATACAAGAAGAAAAAATATCCAAGTGATGGTAAAAAATATGTACACCATTGGCTTATCAAGAAAAATAATGAAAATGATTTGTTATATTCAATAATTTAGTTTAGTGATAGGATTATCAAGCTCAGGGAACTTTGTCAAGTTGAGATCCCATGAATGCCTTATGGATTATATTGCCGTGTGTTTTATATTGAAGTAATGTAATCTTAAGTTCAATCTATTGACTAAAAATATGGTACATGAGATTCCCTTCTATGTTGATAAATTTTCTCACTCACAATAACTTATTTAATTTTTCCATTAAAAATCTCTATCATCTTAAGCAAACATGTGTAATAAATTCTATATTTCACAAAAAGAGTTACAATTGGTTAGTTCCAATGAAACATAAAGAGAATGCTAAGGTATCTTGGTGGAAAGATTCTAAACCATACATGCTAGTTGTGGGAGATGATCTAGTTGATTCATTGGAGATTATAGGGTCAACTGAAGATGAGGTACAACATAAGGATGAAATCCTCATTTCTCCTTCAGTGTTGGGGGTTGAGGGCTTGGATCCTCTATGATTTTCTAGTGGCTTGCCACATCCTTCAGATCCATCATCTAACACTATTTTTGTTTGCAATAAAGAGTCTCTTGAAATTATGTTACCAATCCACAATGCAAAAAATTAGGATCCTAATAGGAAGGTGGATTAGACGACGGTGAAATGTAAAAACAATAGAAAATCTTTTTTAGATCCACTTAAGATAAACTTAAGATCCCATAGTCATTTAAATGGGTATTCTTGGTTCTTGGTTTTTGGGACTTGCTCCTTGTTTACTCATCTTTTGGGCCTTCTTGCTTTATGGCACGTGGTGTTATTAGCTACTGGAAGAGGCTGCTCCTTTTTTTCTTCACTATTATATATTTTTCTCCCTTTATACACAGGTTTTTTTGGTCCCCTCAAAACCAAAGTCATTTTTAACCTATCTGAAAAAAAAAACAATTGGTTAGTTTTTCAATGGGAAGTAGGCAAAGACGTATCTAGGTTAATATTACTATGCATAAGTGCATACCCTTCAAAGACACGTTCCACTATATTATTAACACTGTAATACCAAAATGATTACTTTTTAGCTAGAACAAAAGCCATACTTTAGCATTTTTCTACATTTATTATATATTTTCTAATATTTTCTCATTTTTTTGTTGATTACTCTATAAAATGTATTACTCTATAAAAATAAAACATATATAGTGTATATAAAATGTGAACACACTAACCATACCTCTCACATAATTGAAAACCATTATGTTGCGCAAAAATACCATTCATAGTGTCTTATGTGTTTCATGAAAATAGAATTATATGAAGCCCATTAAATATATGAATAACTATATTGAAGCTATGAAAATTTATGGTTTTCCAAATAAATTATAGTTTTATCTCAAAGCCATCCAAAAGGCTAACAAGGGGTGGTAATCTCAAGGTGTCCATCTTACAGGGTATTTAATGTTTTTAAATTATTTTTTGAGTCCATGTTTGACTTTGTTAAAACAAAAAAGTTAAAATCTATTTGACTAATTGGCTATGTTTTGCAATATCCAAAACACATGGTCAAATCCAATACCGATTCCAAAAACATACCATGATGGGACTGGTCCCTTTGGTATACTTTAAATATGATAGTCTCATACACTTTTTACATTTTAGCCCTAAAATATGTGTATATGTTTGAACTCATTGTCAACTCTAAAATACAAATTTAAAATATATGTTTTATTTGTATATAGGTCTAAATACAAATCAGTAAATGCATGTTCAAAATTGTTTTAAAACAAATGAAGCATAAGTTTAACCTTTTTTAATATTGTATTAATACTCTGTTATGTCTATTATTAAGGAAAAACCATTATTGTGACCTAAAAATGTTTATCATGCATAAATCGTGGTCAAATTTAAATCTTGCCCACTTGGATAGTGACTTGGTATTATAGGAGAAAACCTATATAATTGATGTAATGTAGTTAGAAGGATAAATAATCCAGACCCATATACACATCATTATGATGAAAGAAACTAATTTTTAAAAAATAAAGTTAAAGCCATAGGATAGTGAATTCAACATGTAGTGATGAACATGGCAATTACTCCAAAATAAAAGTAAAAGTACGTAACAGGAAATGAGTGTTCCAAATATGAATGAATATTCAAACCATAAGTTCCCTACACCTAAACATTTACCATACTAACCATACTAACCCATTCTATGTGCATGAACATGTAATTTACAATATGTACCATTTTTTCTCCTAATTTTTTATTGAAAATTTAAAGCAGTCATAAAGATAGAAATTACATGTCTTATTGCATGAGCTATCTAATTCAAGTCATAAAGATTGAAATCATATTTCCTAGTGCACAAGGTATTTGATTTAACACATAAATACAAGTGCATTATCTTGGTTAGGGAATATTCACTTGGTTAGGGAATATTGTAGTGCCCACTTCCCTTTTACACCTTTTGATACTGATCTTGATACTGTTGATTACATTATGGACATTATTATGGTTTTGATTTAGTATGATGTTAGATGTTGAACCATGGATTATTGTTGATCTTGATTTAGTTATGATGCATGATGATTATTAGAGACACTTCATATGTGGATGATGATATACTATTTGACATGGATATATTATGAATGTTGTTTGGACATGTGATTTTTAGATATTGTGAGTAGACCTAGAAAATGGACATTATATGATGATGATATAGTTGTTGATATAAATTGTAAGTGATATTGTTGATTGCCTTGATGTTGTTGTCATTCATATGTATATATGATTTTGATATTATATTTATATCATGTTGGATGTTATGATATGGCCACGAGGCCAAAGGAGGTATTTGTGTTTTGCAGGTTAAACTATCACAACAAACATCAGGGGATTGGAGACCAACCACATTGGAATTTTAGATGAATTCAACAAGGTCACCATGGAAACATGGTTTGTGTGTGTGTGTTGTTTTGTTTTTTTGTTGTTAGGGATTCCCATGGGGGGGATTACCTTTGAATGTGACCAAGGGGCTTTATGTATTTATTAATGTGGTTTCTTTTATTAATGTTTGCATGTGTTTAATTTGCGATGGTTTTACCCCTTTCATTATTATTTAATTGTGGAGAATTAATGTGAGTAATCATAATGTTAAAATAAATAAATTAATCAAATTTGGTATATAAGAAAGTAATTATAGAAGTTGTTGGCCCTTGTATTAAATGTGGTAAGTGATGTGTAAGTATGTGTAAGAGTTGTGTAAGTCAGATTTTGGAGTATGAAACACTCCACCTTCTTGGAAATTCGAATTTTCCCTTGGAGGATGATTTTTGAGGCTTGTGGGACAAGTAAAACTTGTCCCATACCTCTTAATTTTATTTACCAACCATACCTATGGTTGGAGGGTTGAATTTAGACCTTCTTTATGCATTTTGATATGACTTATTGTAAGTTTTAATTGCACTCTTCTTACATTTTATTAAATTCAGTCCTTTGGGGTGTGGGATTTTTGGAGTGTGTAAGTTTATTGTCATATTATTCACTCACCTCATTATTATGATTTGGAGAATGAATTTGACTTTTGTGTTGGATTTGAGGATGTGTGATGTGGCATCCTACATGGATCCACCTCATCCTCTTCTCTTCCCTCTTCTATAAAATTATAACTCCTTGCTTTGTTTTGGGTTGTTGAACTTTTGCGAATGCTTCCTTGGGGTGAATTTTCTTGTTGATTGGAGCTCTTGCTTTGGAGGAGCTTTTGGAAAGACTGTTACATGTTTGCACTTGGCTGTTTGGATTGATTGCATTGGATTAGAGATTTTTGTTTTGGAACTTAGATAACTCCATCATGGAGAGGTAAGAGCTTGGCTCTTGAAATACTCCTGTTCGTTATGAATGTACATGTTATTTTGTGAATGTTTTAGCATATTGGTGGGATTTTTGGGTAGACTTCCTAGGAATAGTGTAGGAGAAGGCTATGGGGAATCCATGTGGGGGGCATAAGGAAATGCCAGTGGCATCAGAATTCTTGTGGAGGGAGTTGGGATTGGGTTTCTACCTTGGAAAAGAAATGATATTGCATTTCTTACCTTGAGGGGGGCATAAGAAAAATTGTCGGGGGCATAAGGAGAGATTGTGGGGGGCATAAGGATATATGTGAGATGTTTTTTATTGGTGGTCTCTTACAGGTGGATACCAAATTCCCATTGGGAGGCATAAGTAGCTTCCCCCATAGTTCCTTGCTCTTTTGGCTTGCTTGATGGAGCCTTAGTCTTGCTTTTATGTTTTAATGTAGTTGTAAACTACATTCTATTTTGAACTATGCTTAAAATGTGAAAATGCTGCATGTGTGTTTGTGGAAGCCTGTTGTTGCCATGCGTTGAATCACACCTTCTATTACATTGTGGTTGGGGCACGGGGGCCAATGAATAAGGATGGATTCTCCTCCTCATTGGATTCCTTGGTTGAGTGGAGAGCATTGCCTTTCCCCTGCCTTTGTTGTGATCCAAAAGGAGAAATTTAAGTTTCCATTCTAGAGCAAAGGAGAAAGACAATTTAGCAGTTCCTTGTGAAATGAAATCTCATTGTAACCTTTCCCACTTTGAAGTGGATGATCTGTATATTATTTGTAATGGAAAGATACTTTGTATTGAGCTATGGGAGTTGTAAATTCAAAATGTGAAAGATATATATACTCTTTTCTGTTCATTTGAAAGAAAGAAATTGAAATATGTTATTCGCATTCAAGGAATTGAGAGATGTAAAGTTGTATTTGAAATCAATAAAGGATTACAATACCTTTCTTCATTTACATTGTTACATTGAAATATGATCTTTAGATGTTATTGAAATCTCTGTTTGAAAGAAAGGAATATGTATGAAGGAATTGTATTACTTTGTTGTTTTGAAAGTATGAAAAAATTATAAACCAAAATTTACATTTTAGCCACTAAATGGTTTGTTGAATCAACTAAATGAATATGACTAGGATTAGAATGAACTTCCATACTTGAATGATGAAAAGTTAGATAAACCCTTTTTAATCTGATCTCTATTTTAAAATTTAAAACTGACAAATACTTCTCTAAAATGCACAGTTCAAGCCTGAAAACAATAATCAACATTAAAACATTAAAATCTAGCATGCTATGATATCAATGAAATCAATTGGGCTAAAACACTTAAGGAAAAATCCTTCAAAACATTGCAAAATTGGGTCTAAACCTCTTACAATCGTTTTGTTGTCAAGATATGTAAAATTTTAATTTATAACTTAATTAAACCAATTAAATCTTGAAAACTTCCTAAAATACATCTAAGAACATTTCCCCATGTCTATTTGACATGTTGAAAGTGAATGAACGAAAAAATTGAACAAAAATTATAAGTTAAAATTTACCAGTCTGCTCTGTTAGAACCTGTAGAACATTTTCATGAATTTGACCTATTAAACTTCATAAAAATACAAAATTAATGTTTTTTTTACAAAGAGGGCATCAAGAGATTTCCAGAAAGTCCTCATTTTCCCAAAATTGAGCTCTCTATCAAAATTTATGGCCCTTTAAATTTTTCATTCCTTGGCGGAAAATTTTGGGAAAAAATTCCTAAGCAGGCCCGCGGCCCGAATTTTTCTTTAAAACACTTAGGAATTTTTTTTGGAAAAATTTCAAAATTTTCTCTGCCACCTTGCCAGCCTACAGATAATAAGTGGCTACACTGTGGTAGCATGAGGTGACAACAGTGGGGTGGATCTTTTTTTCAACTTAGCACTTTCGGAAAATTTTTGGAAAAATTTCCAAATTTTCCCCATCGGCCTGCAACCAATCAAGTGATGGCAGGTGGCGTCATGAGGCATCAACGAAGGAACAGGTCCCTTTTTTTATTTTGTATCTCAGAATTTTTTTGGAAAAATTTCCAAGTTTCCCCTGCTGTCCCACCGGTCCGCAACCAATCAGGGGCTGCCATGTGGCATCACCAGGCAACGACGGAGCAGCAGAGTTGTTTTTGACCATGAAACTTTAAAACTCTTTTGGAAAAAATTCTAATGTTTTCCCACCACCCCGATGCCCATAACCAATGGTAGACCAACACATGGCCACTTTAGGCTTTGGTAGAGGTGAAGAACAGGTTTTAACTTTGAACTTTTTAACCTTAAAATCGTAAAACCTAAAATCGCTTTAAAGACCCGACTTTCCGCCCGAGCTTTTATAAGCCGACACGTGTCCTCTTCTGGTGCGTGGGTGCATGGAGGAAAATCATGATTTTTCCCTGAAAAGGGAAAAAATTTCAAAACTCTTCCCCACTCCTCTGACCCACACAAGGGAAAATTTTCATTCCTGGGCCCGCAGGCCCGCTCTTGGGGGAAAATTTTCACCTTAAGGCCCGCCGGCCCATAACTTGAAAAATATGAGGAGTTAGGAGGACTTATTTATATCACTGGAAAGGTGAGGAAATTTCCTATCCAATGGGAGTGATTTAGGAAAAATTTTAATGCATTAAGTGTGAGAAAAATCAAGTTGAAACTTTAAGGCCTGTTAGAGAGTGTGTGTGGTGAGGAATTTTCCCTTAAACCTAATTGAAACTTCTAACCCTAAATTTTGGACCTTATGACCTCTAATAATTATTGATAAAATAAAAGTATACTCTACTAGATTAGAATTGTTCTGGAACTTGTGGGTGCCAGCTGTTGCCTTGTAACATGGTTGTAGATTCTTTTAATAAAAGTAAAATTATTCCATAATTTTCCTAACTAATCCTAGGTTGTTCTTGGGTCTCAAGTGGGTTGTTTTAATGGGCGTTACACTTGGTATCAGAGAAGTGGTTCAAAATTTTGGACCATTGGGCACACTAGAAAACTTGAGACATGAAACTTAAACCTAGCACACTTTTAAATCTAGAAAAACAACTTAGTTTAGAAATTATATATTGTAGTAAACATGGAAATTGAATAAAACTTAGAATAATGAAATAACTCTCATTTGGTCATGTGCAGGAGGCATAAACAAGATGATGAGCCTTTTCACATAGAATTAGACTTACCACCACTAAAGCATGTTGTAGTAGCCACATATTTTGTAGAATCTTTAAGATGTTAATGCCACTCTACGCGGAGGATTAGTAGGAGGACATGCAACCAGACATGAAAGAGTTCCTTCCATTGAGGGTCAGGTATCTCCTTGACCCAGTGAGGAGCATAGAGGAGAGAACTCCCATGGAGAGTCAGACAAGGTAGAGTCACCACAGAGGGGACAAGGTGACCAAGTTTCAGAGCATAGAGAGAGGTCTCAGAACCCTTAGGCTTAGGGATGAGCATAGCAGAGAGACCTAGAGGCTGTCAGACCACAAGCTATAGATCACATCAGGGAGATCCTAAAGCTTTGGCCATCACATTACTCAGGTGACACAGGTGGATTTCAGGTAGAGGCCTACTCGGTGAGCTTGAGTGGATGCTTCAAGCTCTGTCCTTGTTCTAGCAACACGAAAGCTCGTGTTGTGATCCATCTACTGAGGGATGGATTTGGTGTATGGTGGAGGATAGAGGAGCAGAAGCTCCATGTAGATTCTGAGATAGTGACCTGGGAGCTATTTGAGGAGAGGTTCATGAGTAGATATTTGTCATGGAGGTTCATACAGCAGAGGATCGATGAGTTCCATGACCTTCGATAGGTATCTCTTTCAGTAGCAGAGTATGAGAGTAGGTTTTTGGATCTACTCTAGTATGTTGAGTACATGCAGGATGAGCAGGTGTGGATCCATAGGTTCATTTGTGGCCTGAACCTAGACATCAGAGGTGCAGTTCGGATCCATTACCCATAGATTAGCATGAGGCTGTTCGAGAAGGCCTATATAGTAGAGGAGACTCAGGGAAAGACCCATCAGGCTAGAGACCGAGTCCAGAGCCACATACAACAGATGTAGGATAGTAGATCGAGGGGATCAGTACCTCCTTCCTCATGGTGGATAGAGTTCTTCATAGTCATCATTTAGACCCCAATAGTAGCAACATCGGTAGCAGTCCCACCCACCTTATAGACCTCCACAGAGATTTGATACACAGATAGGTTGGAGTACGGGGCCTCCTCCTAGGGGTCCCATAGGACATAGGGTGGACCTAGAGCTCAGTCAATAGGAGCTTTCCAGTAGAGGCCTCAACAGACCACAGCTAGATCATCAGGATCCAAAACACAGAACTTCTAGAGTACCTACTGAAGGTGCTACTCATTGGAGAGGATCAGGAGGTTGTTTTGGTTGTGGTGTTACTGGGACATTTTTGGAGAGATTACCCACATAACCCTAATAACAAGGGTAAGACACAGATCTCAGAGCTGACTGTTGGTGACATGGGACGTAGCCATCAAGATTTATGCAGTGGTTGAGAACTGTCTAGGCTGAGCATAAGAGTACAGTCATTGAGACTATAGGTAGCATTGGGGGTATTCCTACCTCTATATTGTTTGATTCTAGTTCTTCTGATTCTTTCATTGCACCATCTTTAGTAGAGCGATGCAGGCTAGTGGTAGTTAGGTAGGGTCTTTGTTGGGATGTTGAGATGGCTTCTAGAGCCAAGATCTCTATAGACTCCTTAGTTAAGGAGTGTGTGGTGGATTTGGGACCTTTCACCACTACCTCAGATCTCGTATCCTTCCTTTGGGCTCTTATGGAGTCATTTTGGGTATGGATTGGTTGTCTACACACAAGGCTAGAGTGGATTGTTACCACAAGATTATATCTTGTGTAGATGATTTGGGAGTTGAGTCAGTGATTTCAGGGGTCAGGAGACCCATTTCTATTCACACCATCTCTGCTATGCAGCTTAAGCGGTGTGTACGACGAGGTTTCCAGATGTATGCTATTACAGTTAGTGACAGATCAGAGGATGGGTCTAGTGGACCATCGCTAGATGATCACCCCATTTTGAGAGAGTTTGCAGATGTCTTTCCAGGGGAGCTACCGGGGTTACCACCCCCACGTGAGATTGATTTTCATATAGATCTGGTTCGAGGAGTAGAGCCTATCTCACGAGCACCTTATCAGATGACCACACCAGAGCTCTATGAGCTCAAGTTATAGCTTGAGGGGCTTTTGGAGAAAATCCTTATCTGTCCTAGTGTATCCCCTTGGGGTGCACCGGTGATCTTTGTGAAGAAAAAGAATGGATCCTTGTGGTTATGTATCGATTACTGCCAACTAAATAAAGTAACGATAAATAATCCTTATCCCCTTCCACACATTGATGACTTTTTTGTTTAGATGAAGGAACACAGTTTTCTCTAAGATTGATCTTAAGTCAGGCTATCATCAGTTGAGGATTTTAGAGGTGGACATTCATAAGACCACCTTCCATACGAGATATGGCCACTATGAGTTCACAGTGGTGCCTTTTGGTTTGACTAATGCCCCCACAGTGTTTATGAGTTTGATGAATGGGGTATTCAGGACCTTCTTAGATCGCTTCATGCTCATCTTCCTTGATGACATTTTGATTTACTCACGTACACGTGAGGAGCATGAGGGGTACCTTCACCAGGTTCTTCAGTGTCTTGGGAGCAGCAGCTTTACGGGAACTTGGAGAAGTGTGCATTCTTTTAGATGGAGGTGCAGTATTTGGGTCATATCATTTCTGGGGAAGGTATCGCTATCATTCCTTCCAAGATTAGATTTATTATGGATTCGACAACACCCACTACTATGAATGAGGTGTGCAGCTTCATGGGATTAGCAGGTTACTACTGGCGATTTGTTCAGGACTTCTCTCAGATTGCACACCCTATCACTTCCCTTCAGAGCAAAGGGAAGAAGTTTGTTTGGTTAGACAGATGTGAGCATGCCTTCAGGACACTGAAGGAGTGCCTCACTACAACACCTATTCTTGCAGTACCGGATCCACATGGTGAGTTTTTCATTTTCACGGATGCTTCTTTGGTAGAGCTTGGAGGTGTGTTGATGCAGGAGGGTAGAGTAGTGGCTTTTGAGTCTCGCAAAATCAAAGATTATGAGCTTAATTATCTGACTCATGATCTTGAGCTTGTGGCAGTTGTGCATGCTTTGGTTTGATGGAGGAACTTTCTTCTTGGTCAGAGATTCACACTTAGGACAGATCACCTGAGTCTTCGCCATCTCTTCATGCAGCCCAATCTCAATGCTCGTCAGTGGTGTTGGATGGAGTTGCTTTGTGAGTATGATATGGAGATAGAGCATGTGAAAGGGAAGGAGAATGTGGTGGCAGACACTCTCAGTAGATGGAGACATGTGGCTATGGCCACCTCAGTGAGCACAAATTTGTGAAGCAAGGATTCTTTAGCAGCTTCCTCTTGATATCTTCTACATTGCAGTTTAACTAGAGATCGAGTCTCAGAGACCCCTCGAGGGGAAGTTTGATGGTTTTTCTTTAGAGGTAGATGGTCTTCTCAGGCACAGAGGTTGGATTTATGTTCCCAGAGATGGAGGCTTGAGGCAAGACATCTTGGCAGAGGCACATTGTGCACCCTATTCAGCCCATTATGGGGTGAAGAAGATGCACGCCACCTTGAGACAATTATATCATTGGAGAGGACTTCGTAGATACATGGCTCAGTTTGTGTCACATTGTTTAGAGTTCCAGAAAGTGAAGGCCGAGCATCAACATCTAGCTATCCTTCTCTTTCCTCATGCTATACTAGAGTGGAAGTGGGACACCATTTCCATGGAATTCATTATTGGGCTTCTGATGTTGAGATATCACCACAACACCATTATGGTCACGGTTGATGAATTGAAAAAAGTGGCTCACTTTTCTTCGGTGAAGACCACTTATACAGCTAGAGTAGTGGCACGGGTATATTTGGATGAGATTGTCAAGTTGCACGAGATTCTATGGAAGATCATTAGTGACCACGATCCTTTGTACACTTCCCATTTTTGGACTACTATGCAGCATGCCCTTGGGATGAAGATCAATTTCAGCACAGCATATCACCCTGAGACAGATGGAAAGACTGAGTGGGTGAATCAGATTTTAGAGGACATGCTCAGGATGTATGTGATGGATCAACAGTCTAGATGGGAGGAGTACCTATACTTGGTGGAGTTTGATTACAATAATAGTTTTTAGAGTTCCATAGGCATGGCTCCTTTTCAGGCTTTGTATGGTAGAGAGTACAGGACACCTCTTAGCTAGGACAGGCTAGAGGACAAGGTTTCTCTTGGACTAGATTTATTGCAGGACATGGAGTAGTAGGTGGTATTGATTAGACAGAGACTACATGAGGCACAAGACAGAAAGAAGAAGTATGCAGATCAACATAGGACCAACCGTAGTTTTGATGTGGGCATGAAGGTGTTCCTTCATGTTAGGCCACATAAGAGCCCTATCCATTACGGAAAATATTATAAGTTAGCTCCTAGATTCGTGGGTCCTTTTGAGATCTTGGAGCGTATCGGCCCTTTGGCCTACCATCTAGCATTTCCACCTAGCTTGTCTTGCATACATGATGTGTTTCATGTTTCAGTTCTTAGGAGATATATTGCAGATCCTTCTCATGTGATGAATTGGACCTCATTATAGGTGTAGGATTAGGGGAAGGTGACAGTGGAGCCCGTCCGCATTATAGATCGTAGGACCTTGAGCCTTCGAGGTAGAGATATTGATCAGGTCTGGGTGCAGTGGGACAGATATGATGAGACTATAGCTACATGGGAGGATGCTACCTTATTACGAGTTTAGTTTCCACATTTGTTCCAGTGACTTCCAGGAGGAATTCGAGTCTAAGGGGAGGGGGATGTAGTCCCCACTTCCCTTTGACACCTTTTGATACTGATCTTGATACTGTTGATTACATTATGGACATTACTATGGTTTTGATTTAGTATGATGTTAGATGTTGGACCATGGATTATTGTTGATCTTGATTTAGTTATGATGCATGATGATTATTAGAGACACTTCATATGTGGATGATGATATACTATTTGACATGGATATATTATGAATGTTATTCGGACATGTGATTTTTGGATATTGTGAGTAGACGTAGAAAATGGACATTATATGATGATGATATAGTTGTTGATATAAATTGTAAGTGATATTTTTGATTGCCTTGATGTTGTTTGTGATTCATATGTATAGATGATTTTGTGATTATATTCATATCATGTTGGATTTTTTGATATGGCCATGAGGCCAAAGGAGGTATTTGTGTTTTACAGGTTAAACTATCACAAAAAACATCAGGGATTGGAGACCAACCACATTGAAATTCTAGATGAATTCAACAAGGTCACCATGGAAACATATTTTGTGTGTGTGTGTGTGTGTGTTGTTTGTTAGGGATTCCCATGGGGGGATTACCTTTGAATGTGACCAAGGGGCTTTATGTATTTATTAATGTGGTTTATTTTATTAATGTTTGCATGTCTTTAATTTGTGATGGTGTTACCCCTTTCATTATTCTTTTAATTGTGGAGAATTAATGTGAGTATTCATATGGTTAAAATTAATTAATTAATCAAATTTGGGATATAAGAAAGTAATTATAGAAGTTGTTGGCCCTTGTATTAAATGTGGTAAGTAATGTGTAAGAATGTGTAAGTGATGTGTAAGTCAGATTTTGGAGTATGAAACACTCCACCTTGGAAATTCGAATTTATCCTTGGAGGCTGATTTTGGAGGCTTTTGGGACAAGTAAAACTTGTTCCATACCTCTTAATTTTATTTACCAACCATACCTATGGTTGGAGGGTTGAATTTAGACCTTCTTTATGCATTTTGAAATGACTAATTGTAAGTTTTAATTGCACTCTTCTTACATTTTATTAAATTCAGTCCTTTGGGGTGTGGGATTTTTGGAGTGTGTAAGTTTATTGTCATATTATTCACCCACCTCTTTATTGTGCCTTTGAGAATGAATTTGAATTTTTTGTTGGAGTTGACAATGTGTGATGTGCCATCCTACATGGATCCACCTCATCCTCTTCTCTTCCCTCTTCTATAAAATTAGAACTCCTTGCTTTGTTTTGGGTTTTTGAACTTTTGGGAATGCTTCCTTGGGGCAAATTTTTTTGATGATTGGAGCTCTTGCTTTGGAAGAGATTTTGGGAAGATTGTTACATTTTTGTGTTTGGTTGTTTGGATTGATTGCATTGGATTAGAGATTGTTGTTTTGGAACTTAGATAACTCCATCATGGAGAGGTAAGAGCTTGGCTCTTGAAATACTCCTTTTATTTATGAATGTACATGGTATTGTGTGAATGTTTTAGCATGTTTGTGGGATTTTTGGGTAGACTTCCTAGGAATAGTGTAGGAGAAGGCTATGGGGAATCCATGTGGGGGACATAAGGAAATGCCAGTGGCATCAGAATTCTTGTGGGTTTCTACCTTGGAAAAGAAATGGCATTCCATTTCTTACCTTGTGGGGGGTATAAAAAAATTTGTGGGGGCATAAGGAGGGATTGTGGGGGGCATAAGGATATATGGGAGATGTTTTTTATTGATGGTCTGTTATAGGTGGATACCCAATTCCCATTGGGAGGCATAAGCAGCTTCCCCTATAGTTCCTTGCTCCTTTGGCTTGCATGGTGAAGCCTTAGTCTTGTTTGTATGTTTTAATGTGGTTGTAAAACTACATTCTGTTTTGGACTGTGTTTTTTAAATGTGAAATGTTGCATGTTGAAAGATTGTTTGTGGAAGCCTATTGTTTCCATGAGTTGAATCACATTTCTTATTGCATTGTGGTTTGGGCTCTAGGGGCCAATGAAGAAGGATGGACTTCTCCTCTTCATTAGATGTCTTGGTTGGGTGGAGAGTGTTGCCTTTCCCCTGCCTTTGTTGTGATCCAAAAGGAGAAATTTTATGTTGTTGTTCTGGAGTAGAGGAGAAAGACAGTTTGATAGTTCCTTGTGAAATGAAATCTCATTGTAACCCTTCCCACTTTGAAGTGGATGATTTGTATATTATTTGTAATGGAAAGATACTTTGTATTGAGCTATGGGAGTTGTAAATTCAAAATGTGAAAGATATATATACTTTGTTCTGTTCATTTGAAAGAAAGAAATTGAAATCTGTTATTTGCATTCAAGGAATTGAGAGATGTAAAGTTGTATTTGAAATCAATAAAGGATTGCAATACCTTTCTTCATTTGCATTGTTGCATTGAAATCTGATCTTTAAATGTTATTGAAATCTCTATTTGAAAGAAAGGAATACGTATGAAGGAATTGTATTACTTTGTTCTTTTGAAAATATGACAAAATTGGAAACCAGACTTTACATTTTAGCCATTAAATGGTTTGTTGAATCAACTAAATGGATATGACTAGGATTAGAATGAACTTCCATACTTGAATGATGAAAAAGATAGATAGACCCTTTTTAATCTGATCTTTGTTTTAAAATTTAAAACTGGTAAATACTTCTCTAAAATGCACAGTTCGAGCCTGAAAACAATAATCAACATTGAAACATTAAAATCTAGCATGCTATGATATCAATGAACTCAATTGGGCTAAAACACTTAAGGAAAAATCCTTCAAAACATTACAAAATCGGGTCTAAACCTCTTACAGTCGTTTTGTTGTCAAGAGATGTAAAAATTTTAATTTGCAACTCAATTAAACCAATTGAATCTTGAAAAATTCCTAAAATACATCTAAGAACATTTCCCCATGTCTGTTTGACATGTTGAAAGTGAATGAATGACAAAATTGAACAAAATTTATAAGTTAAAATTTACCAGTCTAACGCTTTTAGAACCTGTAGGAATGTTTTCATTAAATTTGACCCCTTAAACTTCATCAAAATCCAAAATTAATGTTTCCTATGCAAAGAGGGCATTGAGATATTTCTAGAAAGTCCTCGTTTTCCCAAAACCAATCTCTCTATCAAAATTTATGGCCCTCTGAATTTTTCCTTCCTTGGCGGAAAATTTTGGGAAAAATTTCCTGGTGGGGCCCGCGGCCCCGAATTTTTTCTTTAAAACACTTAGAAAATTTTTTTTGGAAAATTTTCCTAAAGTTCCCATGGCCCCACCATCCCGCATCCAATTAGAGGTACATCATGCCATGTATGGCACAGACGGAGGGACGGAACTTTTCTAACTTAACCTTTTTACGAAAATAGTTTTGGAATTTATTTTATAAATTTTCCCCGATAGCCCTACCAACGCAGCCAATCAGGTGATGCCACGTGGCTCAGCGGAGGTGCATGGGGAGGAGGAACTTCAATTTTAATTCTTTTGTGTCTGGAAAAATTTCCTAAATTTCTTCGCATTGGCCCACCTATCCCCAGCCTTTGCTTTGGAAAAATCATTTTTCACCCGAGGGACACGGGGGCCCCGCGTTGTGCAACTTAATCCTTTTACCTTTTTGAGGCAACATTTCTTAAAGTTTCCCCCACTGCCCCGCCACCCCTCGCACCACATTAATGGAAGGCTGACACGTGGCACCTTAGGTGTCGTGTGGAGGTGCGGACAACATTTTAATACTTTGAACTTTTCACCCCCTTAAAATCTTAATGCCTTAAAATCGTCTTCCGACGACCCCGACTTTCCGCCAGAGCTTCTCAAGCCGACACGTGTCCTCTTCGGGCCCGTGGGCGCATGGAGGAAAATCGTTGCTTTTTCCCCTGAAAAGGGAAAAAATTTCAAAACTCTTCCCCTATCCGCCAACCCACGCAAGGGAAAATTTTCACCCCTGGGCCCGCAGGCCCACCCTTGGGGGAAAATTTTCACCCCAAGGCCCGCCGGCCCATAACTTGAAAAATATGAGGAGTTAGGAGGACTTATTTATATCATTGGAAAGGTGAGGAAATTTCCTATCCAATGGAATTGATTTAGGAAAATTTTGAATGTGTTAAGTATGAGAAAAATCAAGTTGAAACTTTAAGCCTGTTAGAGAATGGGTATGGTGAGGAATTTCCCTCTGAACCTAATTGAAACTTCTAACCCTAAATTTTGGACCTTGTGACCTCTAATAATTATTAATAAAGGGAAAGTATAGAATTGTTTTGGAACCTGTTAGTGACATCTGTTGTCTTGTAACATGGTTGTAGATTCTTTTAATAAAAAAAATTAATTCCATAATTTTTCCTAACTAATCCTAGCGTTGTTTCTTGGGTCTCAAGTGGGTTGTTTTTAACGAGCGTTACAATTATCAGTCTCACAAAAGGGTAACCTGTGAATGTCAATTTCTTGAGGTCTTCATTTCCAAACAATCATTATGATATCATATATATATTACACTATCATACATATATTAGGTGGGGAACTATAAGGTCATTGATTCTTCATAAAATTGGAGTAATTTCTATGTAAGGAATCATGCATGAAATTCAAACCAATTAGACTAACCCATTTTTAGGTCCCTTAGAAAAAGGAAGAAGAATTATAGAAGCCTAGGTAAGATACTACACAAATGTGTTGAGAACCCCCCATTGATATTTCAATACAATAGGAAGTGATTCCTATATATATATAGAGAAATCATGAAGTTTTGGATTCAAGACTCAATCCAATTCCTTATACTAGGAAATATTCGTACATGAAATCACATTGTTTTAAGATACTTGTGCATTTTTTAAATTATTGGTTCAGACTATACTCTTATTTGTGTGTTTCCATGTGTTCTGATATTCTATAAATAAGAACATTTCCCCCTATTTTATCTCTCAGACATCTTCGTCTTGTAGCTCATTGAAAAAATGCATTTCAATCTCTGCATCCTTGTATTATTTCCCTAGTTATTTTGGGTATCCCCCATTCAAACCATACAAATAAATAGTAAATGGAATTCCCCGAAACACATTACTAGTAAAATTGTAGGGCCTATTTCTTTATACAAGGACCCTTCCGACCCATATTCGGGTTCCCCAAGTTATTTTAGACCATTAATTGTTTTGAAAATTCTCATTCTATGGTGTCTTATGTGTAACATGCATGTTAAATAGGACCCTAGTAAACACTCAAAATTCTATATGCAAGGAAGGATTAAATAATGCAGGTGATAGAAGAGCATCACTGTTAGCCATAAACAGAGAATACAAGTATGTATGAATCAAATGTTTATGGTTGTAAAGACAATATTGAAGAGTCTTTTATTTACTTACTCAATTTCTATGCGCATTGGCACCTCATTTAGACATTTCTGAATGCTCAGCCGGAGTTCATGAAGTCTACTAAGTCCCCTGGGTAATTGCATGACATTTAATGTCAAGGTGTGAACATACGTATCCATAATTAGTGTGCTAATTGTCAAAGAAATTATTCAAATTAAGGGATCATTGATAAGCAATCTCAGGGATAGTATTGCATACTCACCAAATAGCCATGCCCACATTTTCTATTGCATTGCTCTTGTAAGGAGTAATCATGCATCTATTTAGGCCTCTGAGGAAGGATATTAGTTTGGAAGATTTCCTCACATGATTTTGATCAAGTGAGAAAGGTTGTCAAATCCTTTCATACCCCCTTTTTGAGTTCTTATAAAGAATTATTACTGTATTAGAGTTGCAAAGAAAGAATGTAGTTTCTGATTGAAATATGTTTTAATGATTGTACAAGAATATTATAATAATGTTGAAGAGATATATTTAACTCACCATCTAGATGTCCTTTTAAATTATTTATTACTTCTTAAATAATCATTAATGCAATTGAATGTGAACTAACTATAAAGTAAATGTAATTAAATTTTATGGAAAATCCACATCCTCAGGCATGTCACTTGGCTGTATTTGTATTGAGGCCCAAGCTTGTTGCTTGACAGAATGCTACCCTCCCGAGTCCTCACTATCAACACCTCCAAAGAATTCAATCCCAAACAGAATCATCCAACGTCTCATACACAAAGCTCATTAGGATAAAAGCCTGCCATTTAGAGAAGAGTCTGCGAATTCCACATGTGACAAGCTGTCCAGCTACAAGTTCTTCATCCATTCGAGTTCTTCCAAGGCTTTCCAGGTGCAAATTATACAACGCTCTAATATTTTGGTTAGGCACCAACTGCAAGTGACAGCTGACAAGTATAGAGCTAGTAAATTATTCATTGTTAAGGTTTAGAACGTGCATTTTGCCATCATGTGTTTCATGTCAATAATAGTGACCATGCTATGAAATTTGGCATTATCTGTTCAGTAGTCTATCCTGTGGCTGTTGCATTTCAATCATTTTCTAGAGTGCATATATAGTATAGGGGGCCATATATATATATTTATATATTATACAAATTTATTATGAAATTATATAAAACTTCAACTTGTACGAGTTTTTGAAATAGTTACACTCAAAATTGGAAGATGTTGTGTAAACATGAATCAGTAGTATTTTGAGTCTAGTTTCTAAGCTACTAAATTATATTGAAAATGGATAAGTTTAAGTGGGTCAAATAACTAAAATACCAACAAGTGCTCCTATTTTTGTTAAAAAACATAACATAGTGACTTTCGTGCCCCCCACCATTTTTTGGGCACCATTTAGTAGTTTTAAAAACCCTTTGGTAGAAATATAGCTAGGATCATCTAGTTTGTGCTAGAATTTGTTTTAGATTTTTTTAGTAAATATTTATTTTATTATGATTTTTCTAGTACAGAAATTTTATGTTTTGAAAAATAACGGAGCTCCAACCATGCCCCCCCCCCCCCCCCCCCCCCCCCTAACTACCTCAAAAAATATAGAAAATTAGATTATTTTTTAATATGTATAGAATTAGGTCTAGTTTGTGCTGGTATAATTTTTTTTCAATTTCGATGACCCCAAAAAAAGATACACAATGAAAGATAGACATATTTAAACTTCAAAAAATAACTATAAAAAGGCATAGTTAGAAAATAAATAATATGGAAACCTTTTATTAGTCAAAAAATTTGAAAAATTATATTTTTTAGCTCTACTCTACATCGTGGTATAATTTTTTTTAAACGAATCAATTGTTATATGTTGATTTATCATGGAGGAAGTGGCATTTTTACATTTTCCTACAAAAACATGTTGTTTTTTGTGTTTGTATAGGTCTATGCCTCAGGTTTGGGGATCAAAACCGAATCCCAAGCCTTGAGGCATGGCTTGAAAAAAGTGAAAATGCAAAATGCGTACGTGTTATAACGTGTACGCACTATAACGCGTACGTGTTCTATATAGTATAAACATTGTATATAAGAAATTAAGAAATTATTTCTTATACTTTAAATTTATTTTAGTAAAGATAAGAAATTAGGGTCACTCTGCACCTTATGGAACTAGTCTCACAGATCCATTAGTCACAGTTTAGGAGATAGTTTTTTATAGTATAATCTAGTCAGTACATAGGTAATTTTTCAGGATTTCAGCATTCAGCCTAAATCTTTTAGCATTTAAATTTTACAATCAAAACCCCAAACCCTAAACCTTAAACCTTAAACCCTAAACTGGAGGCCCTAAACCTAAACCTTAAACCCTAAACCATAATCCCTAAACCCTAAAACCTCAACCATAAACCTTAAACCCTAAATCCTAAGCCATAAACCCTAATCCTTAAATATTCAACTCTTACCCATGAGCCCTAAATCTTAAACCTTGAGCCTTAAGCCCTAAACCCTAAACCCTAAAAACTAAATCTTAAACCCTAAAACCTAACCCATAAACCCTAAACACTGAATCCTAAACCCTAAAGCTTTAGCCATAAGCCCTAAACCATAAGCCCTAAATCCTAAACACTAAACCCTAAACCCTTAACCCTCAACCATGAGACCTATGTTAGCATTAGTTTAGTTTATAATACATTGTTGTTATGTATTTGTTGGTGGACAGTTATAACTGTCACCTTCCTCTCCTTCTTCCGCAACCTTTATATTTGGGGCTCTACTCTTTTGTTTTACACATTGAATACATTGAATAAATCATTCTTTGTATTATGCTATCATTGGTATCAGAGCAGCATTTCTTGATTAGAGCGAAGTGGCGGAAGAGGACTACGTGGAAGTTTTCCCTATGCAGTTTGGAAACCTGTTTGGCGTGAATATGTTTTGTAGAAGCAACGACCAACGACCAAGGGAGAGGAGCATTAACAGTATTGGAGATGCGACATTGAAATCAAACTCCTCTAAGCCTGCGCAGCAACTTGAAGACCTTGAGACGTGTAATCTTCTTCAGAGTAATTATTTCATTGTCATATAGATCCTGTATAGCAGCGAATCAGTGTAGATTGTCGATGCATTTAGAGGACAACTGTGGAGTAATTTGTGCAGACCTGCCAGTGGAAGGTGTTGTATAGATTGGCCTCATCCACGTATTTGAAAATACTGAAAGAGACATTGGCATTGAAAACCTGTCTTGGAGCAATCTACTTCCAGAGATACCTACATGGATAATCATTTAAACTGCTACGTGGAGGAGGTGAGCCATTTGGAAGGAAGCGCTTTGTGGTGAGCCATCAGAAGAGAGACACCAAGGAGCCAAGTGTAAACCCTTCTAACGTGATTTCCCCAGTAGAGTGCCAAGAGGGCACGTACATGTCACACATTTCTGATGCCGAGAGTGTTGTGAGCAACCCTTCTACCGAGTCGCCTCTGAGAGCCCAATAGGACACCACCGGCATCTATTTTACCTTGCTCAATGAATTGCTGAATACCAGCAACTTATTATTTGATGAATTGGTGCATCAAGGATTGTTCAACTATTTCTAGTTCGACGTGGGTTGTCAAGTGCGCCGAATCTGCGAAGAATTGGAGCGTGACTATGATGCAGATGATGAACGTGAAGTAGAATGCCCACAGGAGTGTCCGCGTCTCACTGCATGAGCTTATAGAGCCCATCTTCGTGACAGGTTCCTTCAGTAAGGATTTGTAACCATTTTTGAAAAATCAATAAATAAAATACAATTTTGAGTTTTTGGAAATGTCTGCACCTCACATTTTGTTGTCAGATGCCCAGTTGCTAAAAGGGCCAAATTTTGCCACATGGAAAACCAAGATGTGGACGATTATTCAGTTTGAAGATCTTTAGGGGATCGTTTCTAGCACGAACGCCCCTCCCACAGACGCTAATCTGTTGGCTAAGTATGAAAAGGCCGATGCAAAAGAATTAATGCTTATCACTCTGAGCCTTTCTGATGAGGTTCAACCTCACATTCGGGAAGCAACCACTTCCTCTACGACATGGGCCGCGTTGTGTACCGTCTATGAAGCCAAGAATCTGACGACGATGTTGCATCTTCAGACAAAGCTTCACACAATGAGTATGCATGATGGTGAATAAGTCGAAGCCTTCTTGCGGCGTGTGGCTGAGTTATGCGTAGAAATTTTTGCTCTCGGTGAAACAGTGGACGACAAGTTGCTAGTCCCGCTCACCTTGCAAGCTCTTCCTTCCCGGTTTCAGACACTGATCACCACGTTGACCATCACTCAACAGGAGGTGAGTTTTGCCACACTGGTGAATTATCTCCAAGTAGGTAAGAAGCGATTCAGAATGTTCAAGAAGCCTTCGAAGACAAGGCTCTCATCACGAGGAAAAATCATAGCAACAAGCCTTGAAAAGGGTAGTCAGCCCCCCAGAATCAGAAGCAGCATCCACAGCAACAACCTTCTCAGCAGCCACCCCAGAAGCAGCAGAACAACAAGGTGGATCGATGGTGCCACATTTGCTCCACGAATATGCACATGACTGTGAATTATTATTACAACGGTCGCAAGCATGGAAACTCTGGCGAAGAGAGCACTTCTGGCCATATATATATAAGGATATTCCAAGAAATCCTAATGGCGTGCTCATAATCAGAGGTAGAAGGGTCATATTGCTGCTCAGTAGGATGCCTCCTCCGATGAAGAGGTTCTAGACGCAACTCATCTGGACATTTTCCTAGTCTCGCAGACTTCGTAGCCATCAGAAAGTGTCTGGTTGATTGATTTGGGTGCCAGCAAACACATGACTGGCAATAAGAAGTTGTTCCATACTCTAAGTGAGCGGCCCACTTCAGATTGGATCACCATCGCAGATAATCAGGAGTATATTGTGGTGGGGATTGGTGATGTCATCATTCCTCTTGGGACACGAAGATGTACACTCATGAAGGTGCTATATGTTCCAGGTTTGACCTCAAATCTCTTGTCTATGAGTCAGCTTCTTAATCATCGAATGCGGGTCAAATTCTTTATTCAGAAAGGGGTCAAGTCCTGCATCATTTCCCAGGGAGACTTAGTTATTTCTTGAGCATTTATGAAGGGCCATCTATTTACACTGGATGCAGTCACTTCATCTAAAATTTCTCTCTCTACTTCAACGGCAGAGTCCACTGCACTATTGCACTTTTGATATGGTCATCTTTCTACCGGGGCTCTGCATCAGCTCAGTGCCAAAGAAATGGTAAGAGGCATTCCTCCACTCTCTGTTCCTTACCTGTTTGCTAGGATGTCTTACGGGAAAATAACACAGAGGTATGTTCAAACAGAGCTCTTATCATTCTACGGAGCATCTTCAGGTTGTACACACCGATCTGTGTGGACCCCTGCCTATTAGCTTCCAAGGTTTTGAATACTTCCAACTCATCATTGATGATTACTCATGGAAAATGTAGGTATATTTCCTCTAGAAGAAGAGTGAGGCATTTGATAATTTCCAAACCTTTTACCAACAAGCCACCAGGTAGTATGGGAAGCCTCTCCTTCATCTCTGCTCAGGTTGAGGGGGGAATTTGTATGGAAAAAGTTCTTAGCATACTTGAAGAAACATGGTGTTCAGCAACATCTGACTGCACCCTACACACCCCAACAGAATGGGATTTCTAAGCGACACAACAGGACTGTCATGGAGATGGCTCATTGTATGCTCTCGACCACTAAGTTGGAGGATCAGTTTTGGGCAGAAGCAGTCTAGACAACAGTGTATCTACTCAACCAGGCACCCACGAAGATCTTGTAGAACAGGACACCAGAAGAGGTATGGACTGGTCATAAACCTTCTATCTATCATTTGATATTTTTTGGTTGTACTGCATATATGCATGTTCCAGATGAGAAAAGGAAGAAGATCGATCCAAAGACACTGCCATGTCTTTTCTTGGGGTATAGTACTACCTCAAAGGCATATCATCTCATGGATCCTGAGATGAAGAAAATCTATGAGAGTCGAGATGTGGTGTGTTATGAATCATCCTTTGACTCCCTGCCACACAATGGAGATCTCAGTACCGACCTCATCACATAGATTGCTCACACATCAGATGATGGGCAAGATGATTCTTCTCAAAGAGAAGAAGATCTGAGTGGAGATTTATTCATTGATTTAGGCACACTGGAAAACACATCTTCACATCAACAGCAGCACCACCAACGTCTGAAATGGGTCCAGAATACTATTGGGGATGCACACCTGAACTCACTTCCAGGTACTTCTACGGGAGTCAGAACACGAAGTCAAGCCAGACATGAGGTAAATTTTACACTCATGAGTTCAGTTGTTGATAGCACCGAACCTGAAACTGTTTGTGAGGCATTAGACCAACCACAGTGTAAAAAGGCTATGAATGTTGAATATGATTCCCTACTTCATAATCGGACGTGGGAACTTGTCGATCTACCTCCAGATAAGAAATCCATTAGCTATAATTGGATTTTTAAAACAAAATATAAGGCAGATGGTTCAATCAACAAACACAAAGCACGACTTTTTACAAAGGGTTATGCTCAACAAGAAGGAATTGAATATGATGAGACCTTTGCACCCACTATGAAGATCAAAACCATCAGAGTTGTTTGTGCACTAGCAGCACAAAATGGATGGAAACTTCAACAGATGGATGTCAAGAGTGATTTTCTGAATGGTGATCTCAAAGAAGAAGTATACATGGCCCAACCCGAAGGGTTTTTAGACGAGCATCAACCACACAAGGTATGTCATCTGATAAAGTCACTTTATGGACTCAAACAAGCACCTAGGGATGATCACCTATTGCAACATGGATTCACTCGTAGCCCCTTAGATACAAATTTGTATATCAAGAAGGTAGGAACAAATATTTTTATTCTGGTTTTGTACGTATATGATCTTGTGATCACAGGAAGTTCTGACAATCTTGTGGATGATGTAAAGAATGATCTGAAGAAATCCTTCGACATGACCGATTTGGGGCTACTTCACTACTGTCTTGGCTTAGAGATATGGCAGAAGAAGAATCATATCTTCATCTCCCAAATGAAATATGCCAAGACACTCCTGGAAAAGTATGGAATGTCAGATTGTAAACCAATGTCCACACCTACGGAAAAAGGTTTTCAATTATCTAGATTCCAGGATTCACTGTAGGTAGATGGCACTCACTACAGGCAGCTTGTGGGGAGTCTCATTTACTTGACTTATACCAGGCCAAATATTTTCTTTGCAGTGAGCTATCTCACCAGATTTATGGAGGAGTTGAAGAAATGTCATTGGATAGCAGCAAATCATGTGTTGAGATACATCTGAGGTACAGTTGAATTTGGTCTGGAGTATAAGAAGAACACTCAGTTCTTCTTACAAGGATATACAGATTCAGACTATGCAGGATCTGTTGATGACAGGAAATCCACTTCAGGGTATGTTTTTCATCTCGGATCTGGACCTATCTCATGGATTAGCAAGAAGCAAACTGTTGTTTCTCTCTCATCCACTGAGGCTGAATACAACGTCGTACAAGGAGCTGTGTGCGAAGCAATTTGGTTACGTCACATTCTTGTAAATATAGGGATTCCTGAAGAGAAACCTCCCATCATTCACTGCAACAATCAAGGTGTGTTGAAGCTTGTGAAGAATCCTATTTTTCATGAACGAACAAAGCATATTGAGGTCGAATGTCACTACATTCATGAACAGGTCTTGAACCACCAAATTCAGCTCCAAGTACTGGCCCTACCGATTTTCAAGTTGCAGATATTCTCACCAAACCTCTCAGCAAAGTGAAGTTTGATTTGTTTAGGGGGTACATTTGTAATAACAATGTATTAAGGGGGGGAATTTTAGCATTAGTTTAGTTTATAATACATTGTTGTTATGTATTTGTTGGTGGACAGTTATAACTGTCACCTTCCTCTCCTTCTTCCGCAACCTTTATATTTGGGGCTTTGCACTCTTTTTTTACACATTGAAAAACATTGAATAAATAATTCTGAAATCATTCTGCTATCAAACCTAAACCCTATACCCTAAAACCAAAATAATAAATCCTAAACCCTAAACACTAAATCCTAAACCTTCGAAAACCTAAACCCTAAACCCTAAGACCATGATTGACCCTAAACCTTGAGCCCTACGCCCTAAACCCTAAACACTAACACCATAGCCTTAAGACTCTGACCCCTAAACCTTAATTTCACAGTAAATCTGAACCCCTAACCTTAAGCCATAAACAACTAAACCCTAAACCCTAATCCTTAAACCATAAACCCTAAACCTTAAGCCTTGAACCCTACAACCCTAATCCTTAAGCCCTAAACCCTAAACCTTGAGCCCTAAGCCCTAAACACTAAATTATGAGAGCCCTAATCTCTAACCCCTACACCTTAAACTCGTAACTCCAAACCCTGAACCCTAAGCCATAAACAATAAACCATGCACCCTAACTTTTTAGCCCTAAACCCTAAACCCTGAGCAATGAGCCCTGAACCATGAAACCATCCTTAAGCCCTAAATGTTAAATCCTAAATTAGTCTTGTAAAACTAAATTATGAGATACACCTTAAACTAAACTTGATATATCATATATTTTGTAGGTCTAATGAGTGAGTTCATCTTTTTGAATTTCTTAGGACATATATTTCCTAGTAGAATTTATTCACACTCTAAAAAAATCACATCTCAATTTCCATGTATGGTTTATGCAACTACCTTGATTACCCATTGAAAGCATGAAAAATTTCCATCACAACACAAAATTAATCATAAAGGGAATGAAAGACATCAATATACCAATGCGGATGAATCATAATTGAATTTCCTACAGTATCCTCTCCTCCAGAGAAAGATAAATTTCTCTGTCTACTAATAATGGATGGGTAAATTTGACAGAACTTACCTGAAGTGTTCAAAATAAGCATAGAAATAGGGGAATGGCTAAGAACACAGATAGGGGTTATCAATCATTAGTAAATCTTTCTTGTTTAATTCTAAATGGGAGTACCTGGCCTACGACTTAGTGACCTTCCATTCATTGATAATTCCTTATATGATAAACCCATTGATGTTTTCAAAATCCTTGAACAAAAAGATAGGGGTAGTCATCAATCCTAGTGAAGGGTGTGATGTTCTTCCAAGCAAGTTGAAATTCATATAGATTTAGAGGTCATAACATGAATTTACAAATATCTCTATTATTATAAATGAAATCCGAGTAGCAGTGTCTCCTTGTATCAAAGGATCGAGGATTATTGGGGTTTGTGGAAGGATTGGACATTCAAAAATCTGACATTTACCTCCTTCAAAATATCAACAGATGAAAGACATAAAATTGTGATGACTCTCTTTGAATGTTCTGCCTATGAAGTCGATGAACCCTTTTAACCATGAATACTCTAATGTCAATAAATTAATAAACAATGGGTAAGACATAAAAATTACAATGAGTAATATTTCCCATGTGATGGGCTAAACCCTAAATAAGTGTGTAAACCCTAATACCTATTTACCATAAGCCCTAAGCCCTAAACCCTAAACCCTAACCCTAAACCTAAGCCCTAAACCCTAAAACCTAAACCCTGATCCCTAAACCCTAAAGCCCTAAAACCCAAACCCTAAATACTAAGCCCTAAAACCTAAACCTTAAACCCTAAACCTTAAATTCTAAATGGTAAACCCTAAACCCTAAACTATGAAACCTAAACCTTGAACTCTGAGCATGAAATCCTAAACCCCAAGTCCTAATCCCTAAACACTAAACCCTCTAAACCCTCAACCCTTGAGCCCTCAACCTTAAACCACTAAACCATAAACTCAACCTTGATCCATAAACCCTAAACCCTCAACCATGATCCCTAAACCCTAAACCATAAACCCTGAGCCTTAAACCCTAAACAATGAATCTTAAACCACTTAACCCTTAAGCCATAAACCATAAACTCTAAACCCTAAACCATACACACTAAACCCTAAACACTTATCCCTAAACCCTGAACCATAAACCCTAAACCATGAGCCCTAAGCCTTAAACCCTAAAACCCAAACCCTAAATAATGAGCCCTAAACCCTAAACCCTAAACCCTAAACCCTAAACCCTAAACACTAAACCAAAATCCCTAAACCCTATATCATAAACCCTCACCTAACAGGAAAGTCCTAATAAGATCATCTCAGCATGTTTTAGTGTGTAGGGAACTAGTGTTTGAGGTGATCCCTGAACTCATTTAGTTTTGATGAGAGATTACTAAACTCTGAAGGCCTAAAAACATTTTTGAGCCATTCTGTAGCTTAAACCCTGAACACCCTTCAGAACAAGCTAAACCCTGAGCCCTAAACCATGTCACCGAGGTATCAAGGGCCTAATCATGTGTGAAGTATTAAGGCATCTTATCTCCATAAGACCCTAAACCATAAACCCTAAACATGTATGAGCCAATCATGAATCCTGAAACCATAAAAGGACTAAATTTTAGACCCTAGGAACAGTTGAGGGGATGATCTTTATATCCTTAACCATGAGCCCTAAATCATATTCATCTGAGTTCACTTGATGCCCTAATTCACTTGGTCCCTAATTCGTAAAAACTCATTCAAGCACCTAAATAGTGTTATCACACCTTAAGGAGGAGGCTAAACATTACAACCCTAAAACCTAAACCTTAAACCCTAAACCTTAAATTCTAAACAGGATAGGAACCCTAATTCTCTATATACATCATTTTAGTGAGGATCTCGTTTTAGTAAGAAGTAAACAAGCAACATAGAGTTGATTCATGGTCACTAAAGTGAATTATGGACCAAATTTAAAAAATTGGTACTAATTCAAATAGTGTTAGAGCCAAAATCCAATCCAAAATGTGAAAAAACCTAAAAAATGACTTTATGTTTTCCCAAAACAAAGACTGACTACAATATATATGGCTTGAGAGTTTTACGTCATTGCTTAAATTATAAAAAATGAGTAAGCAATGACCATATTAGATTTTGAAAAACTATCTTCTAGATTATCACTCTCAGAACTACGAGATCACTTCCATCAGGTGAAAAGTGACCCTAATTTCTTATATTTAGTAAAATAAATTTAAAGTATAAGAAATAATAAAATCTAATTTCTTATAATAAAAGATTATTTCTAATTTAAATTTATTTTACTAAATATAAGAAATTAGCTTTTATTATTTCTTATACTTAATATTTATTTTAATAAATATGGCTCCTTCCAGCCCCTACAAACTTCATACAAAACAAAATGTGTACGCATTCATAGAAACATGAGTGCGTTATAACGGGTATGCGTTTTAGGTTTGTGAATTCCCGAGCCTAGGAAAACATAACACGATCACGTTATTGCAAAACGTGATCACGTTATTGCGAAATACAATCACGTTTCATTCATTTCTAGGTTTTTGTCCATTTTTTGGACCTCCAACTTGGTGCACTTACCTTCATCTCTTTCTGCTCTGATTTCTTGGCCATAACCTTAGTGCGCTCTATCTTATTTGTTGGCATATTTTCTTATATATTTATGATCTCTTCCTCTTCATTACTTACCCTCATGCCAAGGATAGGGTCACACTTTTGGCACCTGTTAAAAGCCAAGTCAACTTTACTACTTACTTCCTTAAGCTATGAAAATAACTCAAGTTCAATGATCCTGGCCACAACAACTATTTTGTTTAATTCCTTTTCCTTGGCCACTTCCTTAGTTATTGGCTCCATGCCACTTTTAATATTCACAAGAAGCATTCCAAATAGGTCCTCAAGGTATTCCATATCATCACTATACTCACATTTCACCTAGTTCACCAAGGTTGGGCATTGACCCAAAAGTTGTTTTATTAATGCACATGCCCTGCCATATGCCTCTTTGGTGCGCTTTTGATCTCCCTAGATGTCCTTATTAAGATTCTCATTCTCACTCTTTTTATCCTTTGTATCTGGTACCGTCACCCTCATTGTAGCTCCAAAATCCAAGTTTCTGTGCGTAACATCTGCATCCATCTTGTTCAAGGCATTACATGCCATCTCTTCTGTCAAATACATATGATCTACTTGCTTGTATTTCTTCCTAGGGTTACTCTTAAGCTCTATAACACTAAGGGAATTATTACTTCATTTGAATTCAAGTTCCTCCAATGTGTATGCATATTCTAGGATAACATCTACCTAGTGTGTGAGACACCTCCATGTTTATCCATTACATCCCAACCATATAATTTGTCTGTAGTTATTGTGCTTTAGAATCACACCCTCAGGACTTTCATAGGATCATATACAAAGTCCATATGTGGTGACATGGGAGTCCATCATTTCCTCATCGCCTTTGCCTTAGTTCACTATTTCTTTGGAGTGAAGGCGCTTGTTCTAGTTCCACCCTCTACGCCCTTATATTCCTTAATAACATAGGCATCATCTCATTCATTTTCCTCCTCTCGTGCCTCCTCGTGCACAAGTGACTTCTCCTTTCATGGGATTCTAGGTTGTTCTTCACCTTTACGAGCATCCTTCGCTAGGTCAAAACCTTCCTGTGTCCGCACCTCCTTCCTTGCCTCCTTCTCCGCCCACTCACACTCCAACTCCTCCAAAAAGGTCTCTATGTTTCTTTTCTCACTGGACATCACTCGAGATCCCCCACACTTAACCTTTGTCTCATTTGTACTATCCTTGGGTAGTTGAGAGGTTCCTGCAATATCACCATTCTTCCTTCTCATGTGGTACGTTTTCTTCATATGTGAATGATCAAGCCCACCCTCTTCTTATTCCTCTCACCCAAGGGTATCTTCGCATGTTCTCTTAAGATGTGGTACAACAGTTCTCCTAGGATATGGAAGAAAAGTATCTGTAACCTCCATTTCTACTCCACCTTGTGATTTTGGTCTCAATATGACAAAAAATCTACATATCATCCCCTTTATTGTGACATTCAACTATTGGTACAGGCCTAAAGAATATGGCTTGAAAGTCTCCAAATATGTAGGCCTAGAGTTATACCTGTAGGTGGTGTGCAAGATGTGCTAGTCAGAACCCACCTTATCAACATCAAAATTCAACTTCTATGTGTCGTTAATCTTGTTTACCATGGATTAGAAATATTTGGCAGTGAATGCAAACGACACTTTGCACCATGGACCGATCTCTCCATCTTAGCCTAAAATGTGCAAGACTGTAGTGTTACATCACTACAAAGTTTGGTTGCTCTACAACCTTTATCAAAAATTCATTCTCAAAATTAGATGTAAGAATTTGGTTAAAAACACAAATCACTAATGATATTTTCAATATCCTTATATTTTTATCCATAAATTTAATAGTCATAGTAAATCAATTCAAGTTCATGAAAATAATAACATAATATAAATAGATATTATAATCAAACAACATATTTTCATTTAGATATAAACAAGAGTCATAATTTTGAGTTTTTAAACACGAATAGTAGTGAGATTTATAAGCTATTGAACACATATCTATACTAATACACAAATAATCATTTGATAGGGATCAAATTATTATTTACAAAAGAGTAGAGTGCATATATTTTATTCTAAATCAATCAAATAGCATTCATCATTTTTTTGTATTAGTAACAAAAGGAATGAGGATACCTTCTCTTCTTTAACTTTCCTTGTGGGTAATGGGCATTTAATTAAAAATGTCAACATAAGTTAAACCATACAAAAACAATTGATTCTAACTTTTTGGATTCCATCCGCAAGAACGTCAAAATGGGAATTCAAATAGTTTTAAATGTTTAGACTTCCCGAATTGTTTCGTTTCACCACTTCTTTCATCCTTTGGTAGAGGAACTATAAAAACAAGCACATTTACTCATCTAAGCAAGAGATTTGTTGTGAATTCAAGTGTGAGAATATGGAGAAAGTCTGAATTGTTCTTGTTTTGTTCATAGATAGTTGAGTTCTTTCTTGTTGAGGATTGTAAGCAAGTAATTGAAGGCCATCTTTTAGCAGTGAACTTGTACTATTGTATTGGAGATTTACATAGTGAAGGGAGGCACTCGCTTACCCATATGGAATTTTTTCCACATTGGTTTTCTCCAAGATAAAATTCTTGTCTCATTGTCTTTCATCTCTCAATGTTAGTATTATGTGAACAATTCTTACATAACATACTAGATAATAAGAACTTTGGTAGTTATTTATTCATTATCACTAAGATAAGATTTGTTTATTGTTTAAAAGAGCTAGTTTAGGGAATGGATTTGTCCTATCTAGATAGTTTCTTAGAAAGAAATCCCCTCAGCATAACTTCCCTACCTAAATTCTTGGATTTTCTAACTATCATAATTTATACAAATGGGTAATGGATGGAATGTTTAATGAAATTTACGGACAATGTGAATGATGTCATTGTCATAACAATACATAAGACATTATATGCAATAGTTCAAGTACTACAACATTATTTGTGAGTGTGAACTAGAGACATCATTTATAGAACATCACATAACGTGTAATAAAGTTAATTACTAACTACTCGTTTGTGCAATTAATTATGTTTTCTATAGTCATTGGATGGAAAAATTTTAAAAATGAATTTGACAAGTAAAACTTCTTTTCTTGTATAGTGTATAATCCTGAACCATAGCGTGTGACCAAATTTCGGATCTCAACTCGTCTCCTCCTAGTTTTTTGAACTACAAAATAGACCATATTTTTCTAGATAGTTTTACATAGTGATTTTTGTATTTTTTAATATTTTTAAAAGAAACATATATTAGTTAATATTCACGCATATTTTTGAATGAATTTTAAAACCTTAGGCTTAAATCATAATAAGAAAATTTACCCAATGACAAAGTCCTATGTATACATGAAGAAATTGATCCTCTTGAAGAAGTTGAATGCGTCATTGGTTTGTCTGGGCTGCTTTGTTTCTGTTCTTTTTCTAGTTTGAGGCTTCTTATACAATTTTCTTGAGTTCTAGTTCTTCTATATTGTGTTTTTGGCTAAGGCTTGGAATGGTATTTTGGTTGCCACAAAGAAAATAATATTCATATTTCGTAATGGCAACTTGAATTTCCTATTATTTCCTTTCAAATCCTTAATTATATATGCTTATCTGCTGCAATATAAAATCAATTGTCTGCATACAACCAAACATAAATGATCTCAAGTAGGTAATTGCACTTTTCTTCTTTGAAAATTGCGCTTCACTTTTCTCCTTGTTAATTACAAAACAGTGATACCTATGTTAGAAAAGAAATATACTATTCTTTATGGAGTACGAAATATAATATTCTTTTTGGTCCTCTATTCTTTTAACAACAACAATGAATTATTCATTTATTAAATAAAATATTATAAAATAGAGATATTTATAATACATATCAACCAACATTAACGGTTATAACTGAGGAGATCAGATTAATAATCCATTCTATTATAAGTTGTAGTACATGTTTATACAACAAACTCACAATAACAAAACAAGTTTTATTTTAATAACAATAAAAAACAGAGATTTAACAAACTATCTTAGTTTAATGTGAAAAATCAAGTCACTCACAACAATGGTAAAGTAATGACCAACTTATTTATTTTAATATAGTTTTAATCGTTTAAAACATGAGCATAAATAATCTTATAACTTTTACATCTATAAGGTAGTTAATGTAAGTATTCATCTGTAGGTGCTGTTAAACTCCAACTGTAAGGGGAGTTTCAGTTATGGTGGTGAGTAGAGAAGGCCAAGCGAGAAGCAATGGCGGAATGATACATCTCATCCTTGTTAATCTCCATGTCTCACACCTATCGTCTTAACCACCGCGCCTTTTCCTCCGTTATCACAGTCGCCACACGTTTACTCTTCATCTCCTCTACTTCCTCATGACTAAGTGAAGTTGTACTAGTCGTGATATTTTCTCCTTGCGGCATTGTTATCTACGATGTTGTCGCAGCAGAACAGGGGTTCGAACCCCACAAACTACTTCTGTTGATTAAAAAAGACTAGCTCACACCATTAATCCCTGTTGTTGCCGCCATCACTGCAAGCAATTCAAAGTAAGTATTGAAAACAATATATGTAAGTGCTAATGTTTTTGAGTATTAAATAGGGGAGAGAGAGTAGGGTATCGAAGAAAGTATATGTTTATTCTTAGCTGGAAGCTTATTCTTAGTAGAACAGAGAAAGTCATTTTGATTGCCTCCATTTACACGCAACCAAATATAAGTACAAAATACAGAATGAATAGGGGCATTGTTGGAGTTGATGTTGCCATTCATGGTGCAAATTATTTTTTTGAGTGTAATGTATTAACATTTTTTTTAACATATTAATTGACTTTTTTTAATGATATTATTATAAAGTATCATAAATATCATGCATACACATAACAAATACTTTTTGCAAGTAAAATAAAACACATTTTTAAGCTCATATGATTTTGATGGTATTGTTACCCATTCTCTAATGTAGATCTAGATAATTAAATTATGTAAATTTTAAAGGGTTTATGCATTTTTTTAAATGTCACTAATGTAGCTAGTACTAATAGACGCAATTATAATTGAAGTAACAATTATTTAATTCTCTATTCCTAATATTATGGGGAAATGCCTATTTTTAATGGAGGAATTACTAGGTTTGGTCCAAATACCACTCTTCAAAAAACCATGGGAGGTACTCTCAAGTATTATAAGAAGGAAATTTTGTACAAATAATTGCACTACTAATCCTTAGAGCACATCGATACATTATCAAGTATAAACACATCGATAAGTTTCTTCCCTATATCATTATCACATGTTACAAATCCTACCAAAGGTGATTGCTAAGTTATTAAAGGCATTATTAGGGACTTTACAAATCACTATTGATTATGAATTAACAGAAATTCTGAGAGGGACAACTATATGCAGTTTGATCCCTCTTCATAGTATTAATAGATGGTGTAACTCTCATAACTTCATCAAGGGTAGGCATGAGGTTATTCCTACTCAGTCAAACTAACTCCATTTTTGGATTTTAAAAGAGAGCTAGGGTTTTTCACAAATAATAAGCCATATCTCATCACATAGGTGAATTGTAGATTTGTGACCATAGAGCCAACAAAAATAGATGCATATTATTCATGTTCCATAACTCAATTCCATCTTAGAACACGAGAGGTCAAATTTGGCCATAGATTTTAGAATCACCCGTTGTTAATTTATGATATCTCAAACAATTGTGCCATGTGATTCGTTTCTAGATCCCCCATTCATGCATAGTGTGACAACACTTAACATAATCTGATTCAATTGATTAAGTCCTATTTTTCTCTTCAAATCATATGGAATGGTGAAATAATTCTCCCCCTTATCCTACTTACCCTATCTAGCTCTCAATATTTTATATTTCCTTATTTATTAAAACACAATTCAAAAATATTGTTTTTATCATATTATTGTATTTCTTATTCTGAAATCATTATCTTATAACTATATTTGTGTCACGAATGATTTTAGAAAGATTTTCATTTAGGATAGGAGGTCCCATGGAAGAGTCTCGTGTTCCCCTTTCTGCCTTAGAATGCACCTTTGTTATCTTTCCTGAATCATTCACCTCCACAGACCCTTGTAAGGTGAATGCCTCATCTCACCCATGTGCTTCTCTTTGCTTCACTTTAACATCAAATATTTTTTTTCACCAAAATCTACTTTGTTTTGTATTGGATTTGTATTTTATTTTGGGATCAACAAGTATTAGTATTTTCATTGTGGGTCATTCATCCTTGAATTTCCTCTTTTTCTAATGCCTCAAACATTAATCACATTTCCAAATGTGAGTCTTGGTAATTGTGCCTTGCACATATTTTAGAAATGAGAAAACAAGGTTTTGTGCCAATGTTCATTAATAGATAACTTCATCAAGAGTGATGATGAGGATAAACCCTAATCACTAACTTAATTGCTAAACATAAACTCTATTTGCAAAGGTGCATGAAATTGGCAACATAAGGAATGTTAAACATAGAGATTCCTTGTCTAACACATGTAGAGTTTGGGATTCAAACATGTGCAAGTTTCCATTGGAAGTATTGATTGACCATGTATACTACCTCAATGACCTGTGCACCACACCACCTTTCTTCCTCTAAGTAGTGACACAAATGTCACACTTTTGATAAATGCATGGTTCTAAGAAAGAGGATTTGTATGTAGGTTCCCCTCGACATTTTTCAAAGCCTTAGACTTAACCTCCCTTAATCTCATTCTTCATTGTGCCTCTTCTTCCTCAAATGTTTATCTCCCACAATTTTAACTTCTACAACACATCCCGTTCGACGTTCCTGTCACACATCCCACATGGGATTGCTAGTCTTAACCAAACCATAACAATTTTCCAAAAGTATCATACAAATAGAGTCGTCGGGTGTGAGAAAGGTACCAATAGAGGTCTCGCCACTCCCCTTTTTTGGGCCCTTTTGACCCATTAGTTGAGTGCCTCAAGGATGAAGGATGAAACAAAAAAAAATTATTATGTTTGACAAAGAAATACCATGCCAAACTCATATTTGATGTCTATTCATTATATCTTGGAAGATATTGTGGCGGTGGACTTATTTCCAACGTGAATAACTCCATTAACTCCGCCATTCGTATTTTCTGAGAAAGCTATGTGAATAACGCCAACAATGCTGTTGGCCGAACTACTGAGTACTATTTTGTGGTGTAATTAGGTATTTGGTCTGCTCTTTCTTAATGTGTTGCGTGTAAACGGACGCAAAAAAAATGAGTTCCTCTTGTATGGGAGGGACCCAAACCAAACACGCTAAACACGGATTTCGGTGCCTCCAGTGAAGGAATAAGCATATACTTTCTCCAATACTCCACGCCTTCTCTCCTATAGAATTTCTCAACATTATGATAATATCATCACGAGCGCGGCTATAACCATAACAAAAGTGCATGTATTTTTTATTTATTTTCTTAAAAGTACTAACAATCCACATAGTAGTAGGAGACAATAGTATGTCAGTGTATAAGGGAATACAACAATTTTCTTTTGTAGCAGAAAAAAAAATTGAAACATAGATATGAAATAAGAAACATAGCGGTGATAGCTTAAAAAATAGAATGGGATGGGTGAGGGTGTAATGTTTGAAGGGATGGGTGGGTTGGAAATCCTTGCGTTAAGGTTACGGAGGAGTTGCACTATTTTTCAGTTTCTTTGAACTGAGGATGACACATGTCAATATGTTGTTTCTGCAATATGTCTCTTTTTATGTGAAAGTGTGAAGCAATATTCGTTGCCAATGACATTACTTATAATTTCACTAGTCGCATCTTCGTCTATAGAAAATATATGGAGGTCACTAGCTGCAACACCCATGATTAGCTCAATTGTCTCATCAGAAGCAATAATTGATTGAAGTTATCCTGTTGGGTCCTTTAGATCGATCCTCATTGCATATATATAATCATAGTTTTGAACTTGTCTATTGCAACTCGAACATAACCATGAACCATTACCATTCTCTCTCACCTTTTTTTGCATTGTTTGTCACATTTTTGAAGAGGACACGCCTTGTAAAAAAATTTGTCCATGCTGAAATTTGTGATTTCTACAGTAACCATGGCCCATTCATTTCTCTCAATGTTCCCCATATTTAGTACCTTTGAAATCATTTTTACAAAATTCAGGATTTTTGGAGGGCCCATAAATTGTCTTGTGATAGAGGGCGCTGGAAGGTAGTAGTCATCGGAATATACCCAGCTATGAAGTGTATTGGTTTCTGAAATTTGAGGTTTGACATAACATTTGGTACTTGAAACAAAGTTGACTGAGCTCCCATTGAAACTGGAGACACGAGAAAATTTTAAGGAAAGGACCAGAAAAGGTGGTATAGAAAGCACATCTTCAATTTCTTTGCTTCTCTCATCTAAGTGATGTCCCCACAATGTGACACTTACACTGAATCCCGACATTTCCTTTAATTGTAGATTTTTCCTCTTAGTCTCTAATTTGTCATGCCTAAAATTGTTGAGCATGGTGACATTGCAAGAACAATGCCAATCAAATCAACTTTAGAATGATCATCGGTTTCAGGTATGTCCTTAATTTTTGTGAAATGAAATTGATGGGAATGTATTATATCCTCATTTTCTATGAGTTGAGTTATGGTTGAGGATGTTTGCAGGAAAATCTCCAAAGAATTATTCAAATGGTTGTAACATATCTTTACATCAGGAATCCTCTCAATCCTCCCATTGAAAATTGTATATAACTTCCCATTTTCAATATGCTCATACAATGCTTCAGCAGCCTCATTGAAACATGTGATGTGAATTTCCCCTCTTTCATGATCTACAAAATCAAACCCAAACATGGAATTGTCTCCCCTTGGATTGTGATATTCACGAAGGGTTGTTTTTGTTAGGTCACGACCCTCTATGGACCACATGCGCATAGATGTATTCAAAACACTTATTTTAGTTGGTGTTCTCGCAAAATATTTGTTAACTTAGTTTGCACTTGCATCTGTCCATGGAAATTGACTATGTTCGAGAGTATTTTTTGGTAGTCGGATTGGAGCACCGATTACCGAATCTGTTTTGACAACAACATCCTTTTCAATGATAAGAATAGTCATGCGATGGATAAGAAAATCGGGATAGATTTAGAACTGAGCAACGGATGGAAAAAACAAACGGAAAGAAATTATAATTGATAAAGGGAGTTTATGTACATTGGTAATTGAGCAGGAGATGAAGCTTATAGTTCACTTATGATCATTCTAATGAGGGATTTGTGTAATCACACAATGGAGCCTTCTTGCATTGATTTTTCGATTACACGACTTGCAAATTTGGAGGGTAGAAGTGTTTTCTAAAAATTTATCTCATATGAAAGGTTAACACGATGTTGGGCACCAATATTGAGAATGGACCTTAGGGAGGAAAAGTACAATATCTGAAATATGGGGTCAACATTGGAGCCACCCTCAATTAATAGATAAATGCCTTCGTGTGTCAAATTTATTTCCATGGAAACTAAAAGATGCTCGAGATAGTGGGAATTCTACAAATATATTGTGGAAAATGTAAACTTATAGGGCATACAATCATGAAATGAAGGATGTGTTCCGGAAAGCATGCATTTGTAAATAATGAGAACCTTTAAATTTGGCTTCCTTATTATTTTATATTTGCTAAAAAGTGCAAACACGAAGTCTAACCCTTTCACATTTCAATATGTAAAAAAGTGATATAACGCACAAAGCTTTTGTTGAAAATAACTAAAATTTGCATGGTTATTTCTCGGCATTTTAAAAGTATATGTATTTGTGTGCAAATATTATGAAGAACGCATTAAAACTGTGTTTTTTCTTTACATAGAGAAGCGAGCAATTGTATAAAGGAATAATTGAACACGTATGTTGAAAAGTTAGATTCTCTGATCCATATGTTCCACCACAATATATACATGCATTTATTTGAAACAAATTACAGATTATTGTGTTAAGCAAATAGAATGGAAGACAATAACAACAATATGTACACTTGAAGTAAGAAAACAATATGTATTTATACAGAGATAAACTGATAAAGAAATTTGAAATCCATAGTTGGATTACAAAATTTGAACATGTGTTTAAAAATTTTGTTTCTATGTTTGATATATATTGCCATAATGCATACATGGAATTATTTGGTACGAGTTACATTTTGTTTCAAAAACACTTATAAACAAACACTTATAAACTAACCACTACAAGCTATTTCTTTAAATAAAATTTCTTTCTTTTTGCTTGTGTAATTTTCTAAGAATGTTTCTTGTATTTTTGTCCATTTACAGATGCATAGATTGGTATTCCCATTCTCCTCAATTTGCGGGGTGGTTAATATTTTATTGCATCTTCGTTAGAATCATAAATCAAACAAAATCCTCGTGATTGATCTCTAATTGTTTGGATTTTGGAGAGAAAAATTGGGGATGTTGGCATCATGTGGAGGTGATCTCTGATCATTTTAGTTATCACTGTTTTAGGTGGTTTCAATTTCCTGTAATGCATAACATTAACAACACATTGAATACGCTTAAACTCTTCCTCCCTCTACAAGCGAGGCATAGTTAATGTTAATCCCATTGTGGGGAGGGGAATTATGTTTCTAGTCTACATAATATTAAACTGGAGAGGGAAAATAAGTATGTTAGTCCACCAAGATGTTCTTAGGTATGACATGCAGCTTTATTAGCCTTGTTGTTGATCAGTCTAACGTCCAACTTGGGACACTTCAAAATGGCCTCACTGGGGAATGGGCCCCTCACTATATAATGAATCCTATCATTGACAAAGGCACGTGCCCCCACATGTCACTTCAGAAAAAGGATTGGAGCCAACTAAAAATATAAATGGAACAATCCAAACCAAATAACATGAAAACTCTCTACAACAATTTTTTAGCCCATAACATGCAATAAACAAAACAATTGAATAAATACTTCAATTGGTATTGAAACCCAGCTGAAGTTCATCTAGAGATAACACTCTTTTCTTTATCACTAAAGAAAGAGAATCACAAATATCCTAAAAAAATGAAATAGGAAGTTAATAAAACTAAATGTATCTACGAATTCAAAAGGAGGGACTCCTCCATTAAGATTAATCTATATTTTCAATTTCATTCTCAGTTATAATACAACAAAACCAAAAAGATTATAACTTGAGTTATTAAAAATTGTATATTAGTAGAGGCCATACATAAGAAGATAGTAAACTGTATTTTTTTTATTATTGTTTAGAAGAAATTGCACAAATGTTTCTCTACAAAAATAATATTTGTCCATTTAGTTTTTGAGATTTTTACTGTAAAATAATTACACTTAAACATACAAGATATAATAATGGTAGAAACACAAAAATAAAACTTCACAGCCATTATGCATCAATATAAATAATTGAACTGAACCTAGGTGCTCTTACAAGTTATAATGATATAAAACCACATAATTTCTGAAAATAAATAAGTACATTCTAGAAATTATTGTACAAAATATATTAAAATTTTAAAAACTATCTCATATTATTGTATAAGACTTAATGTCGGGCTAAGTTCGTTGAACCCCCTCCTCTATATGTAATGTACCATCCATGAGGAAGGTAGATACGGTTAGCGGTAATAAGAAGACTGTAGACCTTCTTATCTAACACAAAGAATATATTCTATCTATAATCAAAATTAATATGAATGAGACCCTAAACAAAATAAGACCCTCTAAACAATGTTTGTAGCACCATACCTAATTATATAATTCTATAATCCCATATACCACATACAAGCATGAAAAAGTATACCAAATTATGTTGTCAAAGTCTTTCAGTAAACCACATGGAAAAATTTTGAGTTGAGGCTATTCATGAAATTTTTGAAATACCCAGCTGAGCCGCATCTAACCAAAAGAGACCATGTTCCCTGTGGATGCAAGGATGCAAATTTGACCAGGAGAAACACCCGTGAAACTGTAAAATACAAAAAAATGATCATTCGAGCCCAAAAATGAAAATTTCTCAAAGGAAAGAGAATTTAGAAATGTTACAAGGCTCAAATATGTTTATTAGAGATACATCCGCTCATTTTTCTTCAAGCATTTAGGTCAGAAACAAAAACGAAGACAAATCCAGACCGTGGAGAATGGAAAATATGGGAGAACCTGAGTTTTTAGATGAACAAAGAATGGGAGACCCAAATTATAGACCTTTTCTGAAGGAACAAAGAAACAAGGAGCAAAACATGGACCCATAAGTGATCTATGACCCAGGAACAGATTAAAAATGGCAACAAATATTAACCAGGTAAAACACGCGAAAAATAAAGTGACAAAGGCCACAAATCGATATATTTTCAAAGACAAACTGGGGCGAGACTATTTTGAGCACCAACACGAAAATCTTATTGTTGTTTGGGAAGGGTTAGAATGGGCTCGCTTCTGTCTTCATAAAGTTGTTTTTCTCAAAATCGATTTCAAAAAATCCTAGGACCGTATTGAGTGGCCTTTCATTCTTGCCATGCTTAAAGACCTAGGGTTTGGAGAATTTTTCTTGAATGATGTACACACTATTTTTAATAATGCTTCATCTTGTCTTACCATTAATGGACACCAATCTTTTGATATTGGGTTGTTTCGATTGATAAGGAAGGGTTTCCCCTTAGCCCTGACTCTATTTGTTCTGGTTGCAGATGCTTTCAGTTACCTCCTTTCTAAAAGAGTTGTGAAAGGTTGATTAAGAGGCATATCCCTACCTAGTCATCAATCCCAACTCATCAATGGCCACTTTGCGGATGAACATTTTCTCACTCTAGCTGAATCAGAATAAAATGTGCAGGATGTGCTTGCTTGTTTGGATATTTTCTGTAAAGTGTTCGGCTCCAAAATTTTCTTTACCAAGTCATTGGGTTTTCGCCAAAGTCCCTAACCTATGCCTTGACTAGCTAGCAACCTATCCCTAGAACTAGATTTTTAGAGGAGAATGATTCCTCTTTCTGGAAATTCCTTTTTCTTTTGATAGTGAGTCTTCCACCATGTGGCAATTTTTTGTTTACCAAGCTGAGTAGAAAGTACAGAAATGGATCTCTGATCCACTGTCTTTGGCTAGGAAATTCCAAGTTTGTACTAAAATTCTAGCTACTACTCAGGTCTATTACGCAACTTGTTGGTGTTCGTTTCAGGCTTCCTTTGAAAAGATGGCTAAGATCTTGTAGGATTTTCTTTGGTCTAGCTATAAACAGGGCGGTTTTCACATGGTTTCCTAGGAGGTTTTTACCCTTCCCAGGGAACAAGATGGTATGGGTGTTGTTGATGTCTACAGGTAGAGTGTTTCTCTATGCACTAAGTGGGTTGTTTGTTGTACCCAGGGAAACCAAGCTTCGAAGATTTTGTTAAGGAATTTTATTTCTTCAACAGCACCATATGGTAAAAAATGCTAGAAAAACATAGGTTTTCATACTTTGCTAATTACTAAAGTTCCAGTAAAAATACTTGACACCTTTGTGGTTAAAGGCACTTAAAAAGCCTTTGAGATGGTAAAGCCTTTAATGTAGTGGGTTGATGATGGATTCACAATAGGTCTCTCTTTCAATGAGCATAATTTATGGTGGTCACCCATTTTTTCTCTCGATGATCTCCCATTGGGAGAGAAGCCCAACATTAAAGTAGCCCGGTTAGCTCGCAAAGGCATATCCACTATTCAGGATCTAGTTTCCTTCTGGGTCTGTTTTCCTTGGTTGGTGCTGAAAAAAAATACAACCTTGCTAATTTTGATCTGCCTTCAATCTTAGCAATTCAGTCTTTTTTGACCTTGTTTTATGCTGCACAAACTGGGTCTTCAGCCACCTCGGGCTTGGTGGAAAGATTGGCGATGGAATGTGGACATCTCGTTGTTATAGTATAATTATGGAGTTATTTAATCCTTGTTATCTCCTACCTCGCCGAATTTAGATAAGCTCAATTCTAGATGGTATTTACGTTCCTCTCGTGTCACCTAGTTAAAGCATCTCTAACAAGCCTGAAACCTCCTCTTTGACCTAAAGCTCATTTTTTTCCTTTCGTTTCTGATTTATCAAGGGCTTCCTCTTGGGTAAAGATTAAGTCATACTGGCATCCCTAACCCTATATGTAGTTGTTTTGGTCACCCAGAGTCCTTCAAACATGTCTTCTAGTTTTTCCCTCACGCTCAACATGCTTGGCATTGGATTCACTCCCTCTTTTGGTATTTTCATCCTGATTTTTTTCATTGGAAATTTGCTTTGTTTGGTGACCATGCTAATTAGCCCCCTACATTGCTTCCCTTTGGAGTTTTTTTTCATTATGTTATTATGTTCCAACTCTAGAAAGCTAGAAATACTTCCTTTTTCTAGCGTTGTACTCTTTCTACAAAAAATCATTAAAGAAAAGGTGGAAATCCTATCATCTGTTCATATGTAGATCTAGGCACAAGTGCAAAAGGTGGCACTGGATGTTTCTCATCTCCAATAGTTTCTTGATCATTGGGGCAGTGCACCTTGTACCATGAGTCGAGATTCTATGGATGATGATGATCACTCCCCCTACTACCTCATTCACCTCCTAGACATCATGGATGATCCCATAGTCACTCTAGAAGCACCTACCCATCTTTGCTGTCAGCTCGGCCAAGGCCCTCTTCTTTTCGTCCTGGTTGGAGGTCGTTGGCACGTGGCAAGGTAGTGGCTGGCTCTTCTAACTAGGGCTCTCCTCATGGCGAGGCTTCGCAATTTCGTGGTTCACCTCACCCTGGATGGGGAATTAAGGTTATGTTGAGTGTTTCGATGCTCGACTAGGATGGCTGGTTGCTCAATCTGTTGTCTGATGAGCTGCGTTCTCTTAGCTTTTTTCCATCGCGGGATGATCCATCTCCTCCACCCGGTGTTGCAGCTCCTTGTGCCTAATTCTATTATGATGTGATATAGTTTTTGTTACTTTCTCCTCGCCTATTGGCCATTGTTTTTTTCCCTAAGTGGTATGCTTTTTTTCGCCCTCGTGGCATGTGTTTTGTCTACCCACGTGGCTTCTACTCTTTTTTTAGGTTGTGAACACTACCAGCCACCCCCTTACTATGTAACACTTTGTCTGTTTAACATAAAGGTGGTTCTAATAGTAATGTGTAATAACAAAAAAATATAAATTCTATATACAATATATTTATTATTTAGAGGTAATTTTATTGTTTTATCTCTAAAACCATTCTACCTTTAAAATTTAATTGATAATTTGATTATTTATCCATTTATTGTTTCTTTATATTTATACTTGTATAAAAAAATATGATGTATTGGGCTATAAGTTGGTAATCTAATTTATAATATTAAATTTATTTCTACTCTTTCTTGTAGTGTTTAGATAAATGGAAATAAGTAGTTATATATTATAGTGATAAATGGTGTCAATTTAGTTGTATTAACATGTTAGGTTTGAAAATATTTTTTTAAAGAAACCATTTCAAGATAAATAAAAAAAAATTAAATTGAATTCAAATGAACTTGAAATTTTAGGTAAGTGCTCCCAATTCCATGATAACAGAAAGATATTACACATTTCTTATTTGAGTTCTTCAAAATATTTTTTTGAAAATTATAGTCAAATAAATTTTGAATTTAAGATTGAAATTGATTATTAACAACTCAAGATAATTGCATGACCCCATCTCCAAATCCATTAGAGTATACTTATTGGCATAACAAGAGAAACCTATATCTATGAAATTGAATTTTTAGATAAAAATTTATTTTTATTGATTTTAAAGTTTCCTCTAATACGTACCAAAATGAATAAAAATATTGTAATCATTACATACTAGAAGTTGCGATTATTGTTGCAAAGAAAACTCAATATATATTAGAGGTAATATAAAGAAAAATATTTATAAAAATGATACAATTCAATAATAATATCAATGCAACTTTAATGCTAACTGGAGCCACAATATGAAGGATCCCATATAGGATTTATTTACGTTGAAATGCATGAACTCTAGTAGAAGGCCTCCTCCAATCTGACAAGGACAAAGACAACGAGGGAGGAGATGAATTGATCGATGATGTATGAATAAACATGAGCCCTACATGTGGCGGCTAAAGGGAAGGGATGTCAGGAAGTTGTCAGTGAGGGCTCTATTTACCATAGTTACCTGTTGCTTGATGTTAATAGTTTTAGCTTGGTTAACACCTTTGGATCTAAAAACCGCAGTTCCCTATTATTTTCTATTAACGGTTTCAGAGTGGTTAACGCCTTTGGATCTAAAAAAATCCTTGTTGGGATTAGCACATAGGTTGTACAGATAATATATCAAATCTAAGCATACATGCAATAAAAGAATATATTCTACCAGAAGAAATATACAAAACAAGAGATATAAATCAACACCAGATTTTACGTGGTTCACCCTGTATGGGCTACATCAACCAAGAAACAAGCCAATATATTATCCAAAGCTTTCAGAAGATACATAATTAAGATTTACAATCTTCCACACCTCTCAGAATGTACAATAACTTCTTTCTCTAAAGCTTCTCCTTCTTCTCTGAGAATTCTCTCTCACAATTATTTTTGCAATAATCATTAACTCTCTCTTCTAACCCTAGCTTTATAGCTTATAAATACCTTATACAAACTTAGGGCACTTAGCCATGCAATTACAATCAATAGATCTACTTTAATACTAAAATTAGATCTAATTCCCGTCAGTTAAATAAAACACTAACGCATAGGTGACTGATGCTAGTTAGCCCTAACCGATGATAGTTCCTACTTACCTAACTTATATGGGTCATAGGTGACCTATGTCAGTCCCTTCATAACCGATGTCAGTTTCTGTGTTTTCCAGCAAGTTGATATAACATGCTAATGGAAGTGATTGAGATCTACATCTTAACAATCTCCCACTTGGAAATAAATTACTGCACTATTACTGTATAATGCCATCCTTGGATCCTTTCCTTAGATTTGTTTCTTCCTTTTCAAGTCTCAAAATTGAAGATCAATATAAGTGGAGTGTAGCTCCAGCTTCTCTTTTGCTAATGGTTTCGCTAGCATATCCACAAGGTTTTCACTCATATGAATATTTTCCTATTTCAGTTGCCCATCCTCCAATACATGTCGTATGAAGTGATATTTTTATTGAATGTATTTCATTCTAGAATGAAATGCCGAGTTCTTTACCAAATGAATTACACTCTGAATGTCACTAAACAATTTGCAATAATCTTGCTCCTTTCCTAAATCTTCCATGAACATGCTCATCCATATCATCTTTTTGTTAGCCTCTGTAGTAGACAAAGCCACAACCTTCTACAATCTCAATATCCAGCTAACTACCGTCAAGCCTACTGTGAAAATATATACAATAGTGCTACATCTACCATCCAAATCTCCATCCATATTTGAATCAACATAGCCACATAAATAAATATCTGAACCTCTATAGAATAACTACATAGTAGATCTTCCTCTCAAATACTTGAGTATCCATTGGACTCCTTTCCAATTCTCTTTACCTGGATTGGCCATAAATCTACTCACAACTCTCACTTCCTGTGTAATGTCTGGTCTAGTACAAACCATAACATACATGAGACTCCCAATTGTTGAAGCATATACTACTCATGTCATGTATTTTATCTCTTCATGTGATGAAGGACACTGATCTTTGCTCAATTTGAAGTGTCCAACCATAGGTGTACTTATAGGTTTTGAATTCTACATTTTATACCTTTTTAACACCTTGTATATATAATCCTCCCGAGACAAATAAAATTTCTTGTTCTTATTGTCTCTGTGTATTTGCATGCCAAGCATTCTTTTTACAGCTCCTAAATCCTTCATAGCAAATGTGTGAGCTAGATTTCCCTTAAGGTCACCAATGTCCTGCATACTAGATCCTGTAATAAGCATATCATCCACATACAATAACAAAATAATATAGCTCCCATTTTCAAGATTCTTGAAATAAACACAATGGTCATATTCACATCTCAAGTAACCATGCTCATGCATGAAACTATCAAACCTCATGTACTTTTTCCTTAGAGCTTACTTGAGCCCATATAAGATCTTTTTCAACCTGTACACTAATTTCTCCTTACCCTTGACTTCATACCCAAGTGGTTGTTGCATATAAATATCTTCATCCAAATCACCATGAAGGAAAGCCATCTTCGCATATAGTTGTTTTAAATGCAAATCGCCTACTGCAACTAAAATCAATAAAGTACAAATGGAAGTCATTTTAACAACAGGAGAAAACATTTCACCAAAGTCAAAACCTACTTTCTGTGTAAATCCTTATACTACAAGCCTTGCCTTGTACATTTTTTGTCCACCCTCTTCTTCCTTGATCCTGTAAAACCAATTTTTTTACAATGTCCTATTACCTACTGGAAACTCAACCAAATCCCCAGTCTGGTTTTGTTCCAAGGATTCCATCTCCTCATCCATGCTATGATCCCACTAAATGTGGGTCTCATCCTACATTACTTCTTCAAAACTTTCTGCTTCACCATTATCAATCAATAATAAATAAGATAGAGAAGGTGTAAAGATTTCTGGAGGTTTACTTACCCTTTGCAACCTTCTCATAGGAGTTTGGGTTACCAAAGGCTCATTCTGGACCTCCTAGATATTTATTTTCAATTTTTACAGTGACTGACACTGGTCACTTGTAGCCGAAACCAATATTGCTAACTGATGCTAGTTTGGATCTTTTGTAACCAATATTAGTTCATCTGACCGATGTTGGTCAGGGGTCAACCAACACCGATTACTATGTAACCCTATAGGTATGATTTTTAAATTCAAGAGTTCATTTTAATTCACAAACTTCTTAACCGATTCGTCCTTGGGTACCAAAATTTGATCCATGTACATTCTCTTTTCATTCTATTCAATGTCACGAATCTTAATAATTTTAGAATTCTCTAAATCCCAAAAATGGAATCCAAAATCACCAGATCCATAACCAATGAAAGTGCATATCTTGGATTTTGCATCCAATTTTTTTCTATTTTCCTTATCAATATGCACAAAAGCTTCTAAACCAACAAATTTAAGAAAAGAAAGATATACCTCTTTTCTGGTCCAAGTTTCCTCTGGTATTCCTCCATCTAGTGAACTTGAAGGCCCACAGTTAATCAAATAAACTGATGCATCAACTGTTTCTACCCAAAATTGTAAGGGCAATCTAACATGTATCCTCATTCTTCTAGCACATTCCTTGATTTTCCTGTTCATTCTTTCTGCAACACCATTCTCTTGTGGTGTTCTTGGAACCATGCTTTCTCTATGTATTCCATTACTTGAACAAAAATCATTGGAAAGCTTGCTACAATATTCACCACCATTGTCAGATTTGAGGCACTTTAACTTTGAATTTGATTCATTCTCAACAAGGGATTTCCATCTTTTAAAAATCTCAAAAACATCCTACATTTATGTTTAATACAATAAACCCATACCTTTCTTGTAGCATCATCATTGAAAGTAACATAATATTGAGATACTCCATGAGAAGATACATGGGTTGTTCCCAACACATCTGATTTTACAAGATCTAATTTTTGTTCCTTCTTAGTTGCCCCAAATTTGAGAAATCTCACTCTATTTTGTTATTCCAAAGATACAATGCTCACAGAAATCAAGATCTAAATCTTTCAAATATGATAACTTACCCTTATCCTTTAAGATCTGCATTCCTTTTTTATTCATATGGCCCAACCGATTATGCCACATGTATGCATCTGAATCTGAAGTAGATAATATAGAAAAAGAATCAGTAACACAGGTAGATAAATATAACATTCCTACCTTATTGCCTCTTGCCACAACAAAAACACTCTTGGTGACTTTCTAAGAGTCTAATATGAATATAACCATGTAATCAACCTCACCTAGTTTCCCTGCAGAAATAAGATTCCTCTCGAGGCTTGGCACATGCCTCACATATTTCAATACTCAGGTATTTCTATTTTTAAATTTTAGATGAACTTACCCTTTACCAATAATACTGAAAGGTTCATCATCACCCAAATAAACATGCCCAAAATTGTCTTGGACATAATTTCTGAAATTAACTTTATTAGGGGTTGCATGGAAAGAAGCTTCTGAATCTAAAACCCAAGCTTCTATTCTATTATCCAAAGAAATAATAAGAGCATCTTACATTACCTCTACTGCAATATTTTCCTCTTTACCTTTTTCTAGGTGTTGGTTCTCTTTATCCTTTGACCAACAATCTTTCTTTTCATGTCCTTTCTTTCCACAATTCCAATAGTTAATTCCCTTACCTCTGGATTTAGATCTTCCATTCCTTGACTTTGATTTCCTATTATTCTTACTCTTAGATCTCTCCTTCTGTCTGCCTCTTATTTCTACATTCAAAGCATTCCCAAATGATGATTACTTTATACTTTTCTTGAGAATTTCTTCATTCAAGATTATACTAACCACATCATCAAACTTCAAAATATTATTAGCAGATGTTGTATTACTAACAGCCATTACTAAGTTATCCCAACTATCAGACAAAAAACATAAGAATAAGAGTTCTTTCACTTCATCATAAAAAAAAATATCAATTGATTTTAACTGATTTACAATAAATCGGAAATCATTCAAATGACTATCTATGTAGATCCACATTCATGCATCATAAAACTAAATAGTTTCTTCATCAAATAAAATTATTTGAAGCAATAGGTATTTCATATAAATTAGCAAGAGATTTCATTAACTCTACGGTAGATGTCACTTTTGAAATATTAGAAGCCAAAAATGTTGTTAGGCTTAATGTTATAGATCCCAAAGCCTTTCTATAAAGAATCTTCCATTCTTCATTAGTCATCTTCGTAGGTCTAGACTTTTCATCCAATGGTAAGTACAAATTTATTTGATACAGATAATCATCAATCTGTATCTTCCATAATTGATAATTTCGGTCGTCAAACTTCTCTACATTGTATTTGTTTTCTTCTAGCAATGTTGTAGCTCCCACTCAATCAAAAAACCCTCTGAGTAAATCTATCAACACAATAAACCCTTAAACAAAACTCTGATACCAGTTGTTGGGATTAACACACAGGTTGTACAAATAATATATTAGATCTAAGCATACATGCAATAAAAGAAGATATTCTATCAGAAGAAATATAGAAAACAAGAGATATAAATCAACATCAGATTTAATGGTTCACCCAATGTGGGTTACATCCACCAAGAAATAATTCAATCTATTATCCAAAGATTTCAGAAGATATACAATCTTCCACACCTCTCATGATGTACAATACTTTCTTTCTCTCAAGCTTCTCCTTCTTCTCCAAGAATTCTCTCTCACAATTATTTTCACAATAATCATTAATTTCTCTTCTAACCCTAGCTTTCTAGCTTATAAATACATTATAAAAACTTAGGGCACTTAGCCATGCAATTACAATGAATAGATCTGCTTTAATAATAAAACTAGATCTAATTCCCGTGAGTTAAATAAAACACTCACACACAGGTCATCAATGGCGGTTAGCCCTAACCAATGACAATTATTACTTGCCTAATCGATGCTGGTCATAGGTAACCAATATTGGTCCCTTTATAACCGATGCCAGTTACTGTGTTTTCCAGCAAGTTGATATAGCATGCTAAACTGAAGTAATTGAGATCCACATCTCAACAATCCTATAAATTTCCCAACTTGTAATTTTCTTCAACTAACCAAAAACATTCCATTAATTTACATGGTTGGATGAGGGAATGGAGATGCATTGTCGAATCTACTGTAATGGAATCATGCACAGAAAATAACATATCCCAAAGGCTGTTTAGGATGCATGGATCTCCGTGTTATGCTCTAGGTTATGAAGAGTTCCTAACCGGGTTGGTGGGTTTGTTTAACATGGGTCTATTTCTCCCATTCAACTTGTATTTTGTTGTTAAAAACATGGATAAACAAACAACAAAGATGATACTTTTGAAGCTATACAATTCATATCATATATTTTCAACCGTAATGCTATCAATATAAGGAATATCTATATTGAATACCCTTAAAAATAAATTTAAAATGTGTCCAAACTCTCAAAAATCTAATTCTCCTATATTAAACTTGTCCTATTAAGAAAATATTGATAATGGCCTACAATATCATCGAACCGGACCTGTAGTTCCTACTTCCCTTTGACACCTTTTTGATACTAATCATGATACTGCTGATTATATTATGAACATGATTATGGACTTTATTATAGTATGATGTTAAATGTTAGATCATGGATTATTGTTGACTTGATTCAGTTATGATGCATGATGATTATTAGAGACATTTTATATGTCTATGATGAAATACTGTTGGACATGGTTATATGATAGATGTTGTTCGGACTTGTGATATTTGGATATTGTGAGTAGACCTAGAAATGGAAAATTATTGGATGATGGTATAATTGTTGATAAACTATAAATGATATTGTTAAATTGCTTTGATATTGTTGTGATTCATATATCTAGATGATTTTAGAATTTCAATTATATTTATATTATTTTGGACGTTCTAATATGGCCATGAGGCCGAAGGAGGTATTTTTGTTTTGCAGGTTAAAATATCACAACAAACATCGGGGGATTGGAGACCAACCACATTGGAATTCTAGATGAATTCAATAGGGTCACCATGGTAACTATATTTGTTTGTGTGTGTTGTTTGTGTTAGGGTTTTCCCATGGGGGGGTCACCTTTAAATGTGACCAAGGGATTTTATGTTTTTCTTTTATTTGGTCCCTTTTGTTTAATTTTTGCATGTGTTTTATGTGGTGCACTTACCCTTTCATTATTTATTTAATGGTGTGTAAATATTATGACTAAACATATTGTTTAGTTAATTAATTAAAAGATGTCATAAGAATGTAATTAATAGAGTTGTTAGCCATGTTTTAAAGTGTTGTAAGAATGTGTAAGTAATGTGTAAGTGAGCTTGTAAGTGTTGTAAGTAATGTGTAAGTGACGTTCTAAATAATTCAACTCTCACATCAAATTGAGTTTCGCATGAATATATCTCCCCACATAACATTAAGAGTGGGACTAACACTTGGGCGGTGGCTATTCAAGATTAGGATTGCCTTGTTACATTTTTTACTTTATTATTCTATTTTTCGTTGTAGAAATTGTGTTTTCCACACTGAAGTTTTATTAGTGGGGAACTTTCCAAATTCTATTATATGGTAACAACTTAAAGTAATTTCAACGCATTTTATTTATTGTAGTCTAATGTAGTCCAACAAGAGATTAAGCCCTAAGCACATTAGTAGCTTTCGCATATCTTATTTTTTTGAGTGTAATGTATTCATAACATTACAAACATTAGTAACATTTTTTTAAACATATTAATTGACTTTTTTTAATGATATTATTATAAAGTATCATAAATATCATGCATACACATAAGAAATATTTTTTGCAAGTAAAAATAAAACACATTTTTAAGCTCATACTATTTTGATGGTATTGTTACACATTCTCTTATGTAGATCTAGATAATTCAGGTATGTAATTTTTAAAGGGTTTATGCATATTTTAAAATATCACTAATGTAGCTAGTACTAATAGATGCAAGTATAGTTGAAGTAAGAATTATTTAATTCTTTATTCCTAATGTTATGGGGAAATGTTTTTTTTTAATGGAGGAATTACTAGGTTTGGTCCAAATACCACTCTTCGAAAAACCATGGGAGGTACTCTCAAGTTTTATAAGAAGGAAATTTTGTACAAATCATTGCACTGCTAATCCTTAGAGCACATCGATAGGTTATCAAATATAAACACATCGATAATTTTATTCTCTATATCATTATCACCTATTACAACTCCTACCAAAGGTCCTTGCTAAGTTATTAAAGGCATTATTACGGACTTTGTAAATCACTATTAATTATGAATTCACACAAATTCTAAGATGGATAACTATATGTAGTTTGATCCCTCTTCATAGTATTGATAGATGGTGTAACTCTCATAACTTCATCAAAGGTGGGCATGAGGTTATTCCTACTCAATCAAACTAACTCCATTTTTGGATTTTAAAAGAGAGCTAGGGATTTTCACAAATAATAAGCCATATCTCATCACATAGGTGAATTTTAGATTTGTGACCATAGAGCTAAGACAAATAGATGCATATTATTCATGTTCCATAACTCAATTCCATCTTAGAACACGAGAGGTCATATTAGGGCATAAAGTTTAGAATCACTCGTTGTTAATTTATACTATCTCAAACAATTGTGCCTTGTGATTCATTTCTAGATCCCTTATTCATGCATAGTGTGACAACACTTAACATAATCTAATTCAATTTTTTAAGTCCTATTTTTCTCTTCATATCATATGCAATGGTGAAATAATTCTCCCCCTAATCTTACTTACCCTATCTAGCTCTCAATATTTTATATTTCCTTATGTATTAAAACACAATTCAAAATTATTGTTCTTATCATATTATTATATTTCTTATTCTAAAATCATCATTATCACACTTTATATTATCCTCGATGGTGGATGACCTATCTCCTCTCTAAATGGGTAGACATGAGTTTTAGTTGATTTCGTTAGGGGTTTCTCTTGTTTGCAGCTCCAAAGTGAGGATAGAGTGGAGGACTTTGCTAAAATAGGAACATTGTTGGAATCGTTTCCAACATCTTGATCTAGGTGAAAACTTGATTGGCATGGGTAGGGCTCCTCCTATCAAACATTATTTCTTGGATATGACCAAAGGGTGGAGCATTAGATGCGTGTCGGTGAAACCCATGACCTACACGAAGGATACCCCGTCTGTAACTTTCAATGCCAAGGTGATTAAGTTTGAATTGGAAGAGCCTATCCATCACATTTGTTTCTAAGGATTATTTTCAACCAACCAATGAGATGTTTACCACTTTTTGGGGTAGATTTATCACTGGTTGGTTGACCAATCAACCTTACAAACATATGTGATATTTAGGCTTAGCGGTCTGTATCGTAGATATAGAAGAGTGGCCTTATTTGGAGGTTCAAATTTTTTTGTCCTAACCTTTTAGTCCTTCATGCTTGGATCTCTACACAATAGCTTCCCCTTTTGGAAGGTAAAATCGACACTTACCCATATAGAAGAGGTATTTTCATTGTTGTTTTTAGACATGTATGTGATAGAGATGTCATTGATTATAAAATTTGGATCTGTTAGTCCCACACTCTACTCATGAAACTATGGTTCCCTTCCTTAAATCCACTAGTATAAATATTATGCATTAAGTCAATTTGGGTTCACCTACCCCATCTTCCATTTTAATTTTCGGGATAAAATAGCCTTGATTCCATTGAAAATGCTTTCGATAGGTTTTTGACCATCAATTCCAATAGAGTGGATTAGACCCACATACAATATTCCCACATCCTTCTAACATGGACACCTCATTAAACCTCTCAGCCGATATTGAGCTCAAATTCTATGATAAAACTTAGATGCAACCCCTAGACTATGACAGGTTTCCCTTAAATGTAGGAGACTTTTTTCCCTAGGAGATATCACCTTAGATTGCTCAGTTTTGAGATGTAAGGTGAATGAGAGAGGTAGATGGTGGAAGCATTCCCTTCCTTACCACGTGGTGATGAATGATAACTCAGATAGTGACTCAGGTTTTGATTTGGTAGAGGTTGATTTAATTTTAGAACGTGAATTTGAAGAGAAGTTTGAGTGAGACATGGTGATTTAGAAAATAATTTGAAGGAGAAGACTTCAAGAGTTCCTGGAATGGAGGTCAGAGGAGCTTCTTTGGATCATGTAGGTATGGCTTCAGGTGTTTCTCTAGGGGATCCTTCAATGATGAAAGGAAACATGTTACCCTAGGTTTTCTTCCTATATTGGAGTTGGAAGTAGTTATTCTGGTTTTAACATAAAAAGAATTCACGAAATGGAAAATAGTGGAAAAAAAGATAAGGACAAAAAAAGAGTATCCAATGTCCTCAAAAGAATGGCTGAAATACATGGATGTTCAACTACCATTTGACAGGCTATTTGCTTTTGCAAGTTTCTAGAAATGTTATATTTCATAAAGGAATTTGTCTTGGGGTGTCTCAGGTGGTTGTAAGTTTTATTTTTGTGAGATTCAATGATATATTTATTGTTGGATTGCACAAGGTTTTGGAACCTTTCAAAATCACTTATTTTTTACCTAATCTAAAAAAAAACCTTCATTCTATAGTTATTCTTCATTTGCATAAAAAATCAATTTCATTTTTACAGTATTTAATATGCATTAGATAAATGCATTAGTGTACCTATGTATTTATAGAAATGTTGAATTCAAATTAATACCCTATTAATAGTCACATCAGAAAAACATTAAGAAATAAAGTTCATAAATAGGGGATACAAATTTCAAGGTGTCTAAATCAAGGGTGAAAAGGGTACACATAAATGAAATAATAAATTTTATAGTATAGTTTTGGAAAACTTGAATTATATAGATATGGTTTACTTGAAATATGTTTAGATAAGTAGTAAAGTCATGGAAAACATATGAAGAGATAAAATATGAACAATAAGAATAATATTACGTAAAATAAAGAAGAAAAAGGAGTCGGTTAAAATGATGAAAAAAATTTCAAGGCACACGATAGAAAGTCAAAGGTGTAAAAATTTATACAAAACACAAGGAAGTTTTTTTGAAATTAAAAGAACAAAAAGAACATATATGAAAAATAGTCTAATTAAGACCAATAATCAATGAAAAAATAAATACATTAGCACAATAATTAATATGGGGTGAACCCCTTATCTAGAGAGAGCTAAGACTCAATTTGATTCAAATAAATGTAATTATTCATCCAATATAGATATCTCTTGATGGGGTTTTTGATCTTCTATAGAAGACCTATTATAACTCTACAACCCTCTGACTTTAGATGGGTTGTTCAAAAATCTATATTCTCTTATTCTTAATTTATCTCATACAAAACCCTATTTTAATATGATTGTTATTCACGTCACAATAAATTACTTTATTTTCTCCATATATACACACTATTTGATAATAATATGACTACACAAATAATCTCAGATATCTAATGTCTACCAACACAATATTATTTCTTGCTACTAACACAGATGTGAGGACTAACATAATTAATTCATAACATTTCCCTCTTAGTTAAAATATGGGGAGATGATACAAATTATGAAAATGTATCATGGTAGGCCTTAATATTTCATTTTTTACATCCAAATTTTTTTCAAGTGTTTCGTACTTAACAACTTTTTCTTTGAGATGCATTAAACATCATTTTACATATCCACCCCTGCAATGTAAATCATTTTGGATGCCATTTTTGATAGATAATACATCCATTTTATGATTTTTTTTAAAAAAAACCCACCCTCTCCCTTGTCTTCCTATCTTTTTGATAAATTATTATATCCCCATGTTACCACAAAAAAACTTCTCTAAGAAAAATGTACCGCTTGTTTTGTAAATATTTACAAAAAATAAAATCCCTCACCATAAAAGACCACCCATTTAAAAAATCTTGCTTTTGTTAATCATTCCACTTTAATTTTTTCTTTATTTAAAAACTAATTCTTAAAAAAGGAAATTCAAGTAAAATTTTACGCTCAAGGGTGTTTTGAGGATTCATACTTGAGACCTCCCCTAACCTTAATGCCTTCACAAAAAGATCTCACATGTGAGTCTAGTAAGCCTTTTCAACTATATATGTGGAAAAAAATTTATTTAGTTTGATTATTTGAAATTTTAGTTAAAAAATCTTTAACTCTCCCACTATTTTATTTTAAATATTTAAATCTTTAAATATTTTTTAAAAATTATTTGAAATTGTCATACTGAACATTGGTGTCAAAGCATCTATGAATTCTTATATCGATATACGTTTGTGTTTGAAATGAAAATAAAAAACTTTTATTTTGTAACATCACTTTTTCCCAAAATATTAAGTTATATGTTATTGGATCAATAATAATCACAATGAGAACTCTAGCATTGTGTGTGCTTAGAAATATTAATCAAATCAGTTAACATTTCCAAGCAAGTTGAATTTTCAGTTCTTACAATAAAGGGAGCTTGGTAGTAGATAATTCTTAGAACTAGCAATCTTACGTGAAGTGTACGATGTGAACATCGAAAGGGATCTAGTGAAGAAGTGAAATTGAATGAGGAGAAAGAAAGGGAGAGGAAGAGGAATGTAGCAAAAGGAATTTGAGGGTGGACAAGTGCATGGGAAATGAAAGAGGAATCGAGGAGCCAACGTGAAAATACACTCTCTAAGAAGTTGACAATATATTGTTTCTCATTCGTAAGGGAGCAAACCCATCTTGTGGAAGATGTAGATGGTGCTATTGTGGGAGATATCTGAAAATGCAAGTAACGGATGGAAAATGTTGCCAAGGCAAATACTTGTTTGAATTTGCATTCTTGACTTTAATGGGTAGTTAGAAAAAATGTAAATGCATGGGGAATTTGAACGCATGTTATATGGGACGTGTCAAAGTCAAGAAGACGCGAAGTGTACTTAGAAAGTTAAGGTAGTGATATTATGCAAAATTTAGATCGGTGTTTTTCTCCAACTATCAAGTTAACGGTTTGGGTATTGCATAATTCATGTGAGTGCAATATGTGTCTAAAGGGGAAAAATTAAAAAAGGGAAAATCCAACATGTTCGAAGTGTAGAACCAGAATGCAGTGACTACTTGTTGTAGAATTTTGCAAGCCTTGTTTTCAGGTGTGAGGTAAACTAAATGCATGAAGTAGATTCATGAACATGTGTCGATAATTGACAACTTCCAACGATTGGTCATACGAGTCAAAGTTAGATCAATCCTTTGGATTGCATGACCCACATATTTTCCATGGATCATATTGTTCCCATCCAAATATTATCTATTTTGTGTGCTCCACTTAAGCATTTCAATCTAAAAAAATTGGACACAATAAAATTTGGATAAACTTGGAAAGCTTTAGGGTTTGAAACCCATAATAAATAGATGCATTATTTAGAAATTTTTAGGACTCCCTTTCAAGTTGTAAGCTCAGGTAAGTGTAGGAAAATAGATGGTGCACAAATAAACACCACTAATTGAGTCCCATGATCAATCATACACATTAGTGAAAGGTATATTTTATTTGTTAACAAAGTTTTTTTAATTTTATTTTATGACATCAATCCTTTTTTATTGGACGCAATTTTATTGGATAGGTAAGATATAGACATGAATGGATTGTTGTAAATTAAAAGGTGGGAAATGAAACATCTACATGCCTGACACCTATTCCATGAAGTATATTTTTCCTTCCCAAACAATATTTACTATATGTGCTTCACTTAATAATCATAATTTCATGTGAGTGTAATGTAAGTTTAAAGGGGAAAAAATAAAAATATATGAGAATTCACAATGGACCCAATTTGAAACCCATACACAACTTATTTCTTGCAACACTTTCCATGCATTTTTATTTGTAGTTATAAGCTCAAGAAATTATAGTGAAGTAGGTGATGCAAGATAACTCATTGATAATCGAGCCCTTATGGGGAATGGACGTACGTGGTAAAATAAGTTGTTACCTAACAAGAAAATTGTGTTATTTTGTCATTTTACGTATTTTATAGTGTAAAGTTTTTTGACTGCACAAAATTTAGTGTGTCAATTATTTGAAAGGAGTGCATATAGTGTGCAAAAGATGAAAGAAACATATTTTAGATATATCTAAAAAAGAGTGATCAATTAGTATTTCTGACGTTAATAGTTGTTGGTTGTAATTTGAGCTCTTGTATTTTACATGTAGTTGGAACACAAATAAATGCAAGGGGAATTCACTTATGTGTTTCAAGGGTTAATTTAGAGACAAGGATATGTGGTGTGGACCTAAAATCCCAAGGAAGGTGTTGCATACATAATTACCATTCAAGGTTTCTTTATAACTGTTAGAGTAATAAACAAGGTTTGTCTCTTTTCTAGGTGTAGACGATGTAGGAAAATTACATATGGAAACGTGAAGGGTGATGCAATGTGCTTGTGTACATGAAGATGCTTGCAATTCGGAGGGAGATCTACTGAGATTTCAACCCGACCATTGACAGTACTCCCTTCGAATCAGGTAGAAAGAATGTGTAAGAGAAATGTTCAAGGAAAATACATGAATTGAATGTTAGAAATAAAAACACATTATGTGATCCATTTTTCCATATCTATCGCCCATGCATTATGGACATGAATGCAATTTACATTTAAAGGGATGAAAATGTAAAAAATGAGGAAAACCTAATGAACATTTATTTTCAGTTTCAAGCTTGAGTACTTGTAGGGGAATAGGTGATGCTTAAACAATAATTGATAATTGAGCCACTCTAGTAGTTGGGCATATGAGTGAAAGGTGTATTTTATTTTTCATTTGAAAGAGGGATTTTTAAATAAAACATGGGAATTTAATACATGTTTTTCCCACACCTATTCTTTTGTTTATATTATTCCTACCAAAATATTATATGGTATGTGCTCTACCTTATACAAAAATGCGGAAATGGTTCCATACATAATTGTGATTAGGGGTTTCATATGAAGTTGGGATTAGGGTTTCTATCTAGCTATAAGGGAAAATAATAGGGCTTGTCTCTATCCATAAAATAAATGTTAGGATGTGTAAAAGGAATGTTCAAGGAAGACAAAGACTACACGGACTAAAGGTTAGAAATAAAAAAGTGAGAATGTATGCATAAAAGAAATGTTCAAGGAAGACGAAGAAATAAATGTAAGGCGAGAAATACAAATTTGAGAATTACATACATCCATGCCCCACACTTCTTCAATGAGTTAGATTGTTCTAACCCAAAAAAAATTGCTATGCGCTCCAATTTTTTGTCTTGATCTCACTTGCAACATGCACATGATTACAATTTATCTTTAAAGATATCAAAATTTAAAAATGAGGAAATCCCAACAAATGTTTTTTTTTTTTTAATTTCAAGTTTAGCACCTGTAGGAGAACATGCAATGCACAGAAAAACATTCATGATTGAGCCATGAAAGTAGTTGGTCATAAGAGTGAAAGGTGGGTTTCATCTACCATTCGAAAGAGAGATTTCTAAATAAAAACATAGGAATCAAATACATGCATGTCCCACCCCTATTCCACAATTTAGTAAAAATGTGGGATTTAAATACCTACATGTCCCACACCTATTACCCGACTTAGTAAAAATGCGGGAATTAAATACCTACATGTCCCACACCAATTCCCTGACTTAGTTTTTTTATTACCTAAATAATATATGTTATGTGCTCCACTTTTTTGTCTCAATCTTGTCCTCATTATTCACATAAATGAAATACGATCTTGCATGATATCTTTCATCTTACATGATTTGTTTACAATAATCATAGTCCATATTTTAAAAACTTTGGAGCTAGAAACATAGAAATTCCATAGAATGTAGCAGGTTGACATCAAAACCAAAATTTCAATAACATAAATAAGGACATAGAAAATTGAATCCTCACAAATTTATCAAGGTTATTTGGATTGCTAAAAATCATGTCACAATATAAACAAATAAAAAATGATATAACAACACTGTACTAGAGTTTTATTCTATTTGAATATGTATGTTACATCTGAAATAGTGTGGGTGATCACTTAAAGATATTTGACAATCGATAAAAATTGCTAAGGAAGGTAAACATTCTTTAAAATGCAAAATTAAAAGAAAGGATAAATTGTTTCATATCAACAAAGACTGAAGTAGTAACTCAAATGGGGAAGTCTCTACGGTCAAGAGTTCTCGACCTCAATGAAAATGCAATATTATGAAGACATTTGAAATAAACATTTTACCATGATATACAAAAAGGCCATAAAAGTAAACTAATGACTACTCGGACCAGTGGACCATTTGGAACAAATATCTCAACCTAATCTTGTTAAACAATGCCTTATATGTGTGTATGTTCAAAGAGAGCGAGCTGCGGGGTACCTAAAACTAAAAGTGTAACTTGACATCCCAGAAGCTATTTCCAATAAGTCATTTTCCTTTCCTCCCCACCATTAGCATTTATCGTATGTAGAGGTGCCTTTCCCTTGGTACTTTCCATCCATCATTTGCCATTCATAGGGCATTTTCTTCAGATGAGGAAGAAGATCACAACTCTAATAAAGAAGAAAACCAACAGGTATGGAAACGTAACCCACAATCAAAAAAGAGAAACGTGATAGGTATGAACCATGATTTCATTGTCAGAAAGCCTAAATGTATTCAAGAGTATGAGCTTGCAGGAAAAGAACAATTCATTGATAAAAATCAAGAAACTAATTAGTGACCTACAAAAAATGAAATGACAAGTAAAATGTTATAGGGAAAAACATGCTACAATGGATTACATTTTCAAATTTGATGATGAACAACACTGTAAGGAGTTTGATGAGAGATGAGCTCAATTAGTTAGAGTCAAATCAAATACAATACTACAAGGCTTGGGAAGCTAAATTTGTTACAACCAAATAAGGAACAAAACAATTGGCGGAGATGAACAAAAAAATAGCATATTATCTATAGAGGGCAGAGGAGGAAGTGAAATCTTATACTAAAAAAATTAAACAAAAATTTAATTTGTTAGAATAACTGCATACACAACATGCTGCATCGCAACAAGATTTGGAATGTGCGTCCCATGGTTTCGAATATTATAAGGCCTAAGAGAGGTGTTTCGATGACATGTGAGCTCAATGTGTTACAGAAAGAGAAAAAACACAAAAAACACACACATGATCATTTTACTTTGATATATATGCATAAACATACACATCGATGTGGGTTATATATAGATACCTAATGTTGGTATATGACTAATTAATAGCTGTTTTATTAGTGTATTATGTGTTTATTGATTATTGTTATAAATTAGGCTCTTGCTTGCATATATTTTTGTCTTCAAATTTTAACATGCCCCCTCTGCCCTCTTCCCCCCCCCCCTCCCTCTATTTTGTACAAATTTTAACACCTTTGACTTTCTACTTACCACTCTCTTCATCCTCTTTGTCAACCTTGTGTTCTTCAATGTTTAACCATATCTATTTTCTCTTTTTGTTTCCTCTTCCTTCTTCATATAAATTTTCCTTCTTATATGGACATCTTAGCAAAACCGTAATATTGCAATAAGAATTTCACAGAAGTTTCCTACAAGTAGAGTTCTAGTTAGTCTTGTCACTCCCCTTTTGTGGGATGAAGTACCTAAATGAAATTTGTTTTGTGTGGTAAAGAAATACCATGCCAAACTCAATTTGATATCTATTCGTTATCTAGTCATGGGAAATTTATTTCCACCGTTGGCATCAACTCTGCCATTCATATGGTCTGAGAAAGTTTTGTGAATAACACCAAGAATGCTGACTACTGACTACTGACTACTATTTTGTATTCAGTAGTCCAGAACACGATGTCTGTCTCGAACAACATGGTGGTATTTATAGGCATGTTTTCTAGCTTGTTCAAATCATCAAAGCCTACATGCTTCCTTGTAACTATGTAACTAGCAATCGCACGTGAAGTGTGTGATGAAAACGCCGAAACTAAAGTAGCGAATGTTATAAATTTAATGCAAATTCATGAAGAAATTAGCAAGCAAAATAATTTTCTGTAACTTTAGAGGAGTCCTTACAGCTAGGGTAAGAGATCTTCACATATTAGCAATTATATGCAGCCTTTATAACAGGATGTCACAATGCACGATTTTACCTAAAAAAAAGAAACAGATAGGAAAATATTATTTCTAGTAAGCAGATGAAGGTTTAAAATTTGGCTAATTGAAAAAGTAAAATTCAAGGCACAATGTCAACATGAAAAATATTGGGAAATCAAAAATATTTCATGTGGCCACCACAAAGTAGAACGGCATCTTTTTCCTACCTAACTTTGTAGGATTTCACTTTCATTAAATATATCAAAATAATGTGGTGCAATGACAAAGAAGCTAAAGTAATTTCTGACAATGCCGAAAGGCTAAAGGCATTTTCAATTTAATTCCAATGCAACATAAATTTACCCAGACCAAATTTCACCTTACCATAGTCATTATGTGAAAACACTCGTAGACAACTTTGGTGTGACATTTTTAACTGGAATGACATGAAATTTTGATGGAATGTAGATGTAGAAAAATATTATAATTAGGCCAACTTCCCCACCCCCCCCAAATCAGATCTCTACATTGGTTAGGTACGGGTGAGATCTATAGATAGTAGGCCCCTATTCATATACCGAATAATTTGGCTTCAAAGCATGGGCTGCAGCAATATAGATGGCAGATTGACTGTAAAGCTCATTTGGTGTCATCTCCTTTGAGTTCATTTTCCACCCACTTCTTAAATTGTCTTCTGCCAAACCATACTGCAAAATATATGAAGTCAATGATACAGGGTACATGAAAATTGTTGTTACTAAACTTTCAAGAAAGAAGAATTGGACGAACCAAAAGGCAATTGCAATACCCTGAGAAGATTTGTTTCTTTAAAAACCTACAAATTCCTGTATAGCCCTACATGTATTCCTTTGTGCTTACCTCATATAGAGGGAAAATGATAATTCTATTTCTCTAAGATTAGTATTGAAGCATAGGAAAGTAAATACCAGCATTGTCCCCAAGTTATAAATTGCTCGATGAAAATCAAACTGCAGTTGAATTGCTGCTCGGAACTGCCATATGGCATAAAAGTATGAATTAAATACAAGTAAAAAGCTTTGCCATCCTCAGAAGTCTCTAAAATATAGTGACTTTGCTATTTATTTTCTTGAATTGAGGCTAGCACACAAAATACAAAATCCAATCACATACCTTGCTCACAGTTGTTTTAACAATTGTCTGTCTTTCTCGAACAGGAACAATAACACTAAGTTCCTGAAATAGTGACATAAAATACATGGATTTCAGTACAAAGAAGATTGCTTCACAATAAAAGAAACCTTACATAACAGAAATGGCAAGGTTATGTTACACGTGGTCTACTTTGCACTAGCTACAAGTTATAGCCTGAGCTTTAACTACAAAAGATGTAAAACTTCAACAAAATTCTTAAAGGAATGTACTAAAATGTTTGTTACAGTTTTGAAAAGGAAAACATTAACTGCAAAAGGCTGTTTGAATAAGTGAAATAGTTCAAGTAAGAGGAACCATAACAGTTAGACAACAACGCATCATGGAGTGCTAGAAAATCATCAAGAGCTAATAGGAAGCTTGTAAGTTTGGATAGCATACAACAATTAATCTTCAGTGACTATTTAGTATTATTCTATTAAGTCTTCAAGGCTTACACAATTCATAACAGTACAAAACCAACTTTTAGGGAAAAGAAAAAACTTCAATGAGTATTATTTTATTAAAGATTTAAGGCTTCCACAGGCAATAATGTAAACTTGTATGTTTCTGTTACATGTTTTCATATACACTATAGACATTGCCATCTCTGAACCTGCATGAAATATGCATTTTGAAGTGTTGCTTATTGAACTCATAATTCTACTTTTTCTTTTCTTTTCTTATGCTTCCTATTCAGGTGATGATCAATCAGCAAAAATATGCTTTCCCTCCAAACTTTGTGCACTCCCTTGATGGTTCTCATATGATGATGACAGCTATTGCCTGCAATGCAGCAGGCCTAACTTTTGCAGGTAACTTGCTTGCCTGATTGTTATAGAAATATCCATGAAAATATTACATTCTTTAGAAATTAGATCTTATTTAAATGCCTCATGTACAAGAGTACATGATTCATATTGGACACATGCATGTGATGTGGATAAAATGAACCAAATACTCAGGGAGAACTTTGTTGAATTGTACAGTATTCCTCTATTGGAAAATGTAAGTTTCAAGCTAGCATGAATAAACATAAACACTGATATTTATTTAGAACAAAGAAATATTATTTGAAATACCAAAGCTTTATACCTGCTGATATTTAAGGTGTAAAGATGAATTTATATGAATGAAGCTAATGATGGTTGTACTGAATCAATGTGCAGTTGCTGGAATATTTCAAGACCACATTTCCTCAATTGGGCTTTCCCCCATTACCAGATCGAAGTGATTTTGATTTAAAAGAAGTGTTGAACTCCCCTTATTTTTTTAATTAATTGAGCATGGCAGTTTGGTCTCTTGATGTTCAGTCACTCTTTGACTGTGATGGAGATTGACCTTGTAATATCAGCTTCTTTGATCCTGTGTCATCACTTGTCTTTGGTGGCCATCAGTTGTATTTGTATTTCCTTTCTTTGGGATTACAATAGAATTCCTTCTTCCTTTTTTCCCAATGCCTTGAATTGGAGTCCTAAAACAAAGAGAAACACCTGAACTAATAACAATGGATATAAAATATATTGAAATATATGTGTTCATCTTATGCATGTTTTCCTGAATTCACCCCTATACTTTTAAATCTTCTTTCCATGTTTTTCCTTTGCTGTATGAAATTATCAATATTTTTTGTCCTATATCTTAATATTTCAGTTGGTAGAGGTACCTACATCACCAAGGTTTTCCTGACAAGGTCAATCGAATTATGCATGTGAGGTGTGATGAAACCTGCATAATGAATATTAAGACTGGTGTGGGTATATATATTAACTTGAATCGAGATTGTTCTGTTCCAGGTAACAGTCGGCAGTTGGTTGCTTAATTGCATTTCTTTCAATGTAAAATGAACACTCTATTCAACAATAATAGGTAGGACTGCTCTACTAGGATCCTAAAAATAGTAATTTCCATCTTAATAAGTGCATTGAAAGAAGACCACAACATACCCGTGATGAAGGACTGTGCATCCTTTAGAGCCTCTCAGGTTCTCTTGACATTGTAAGCACATAGATGTTATAGGGAGCACAACCAACACTTATGATGGGCATTTGTTTGTGAGATTTGGTGAGGTGATTTCACAAAACACTGTAAAGAACTTCTACCTATGTTATGGGTACCATTGGTTACACTGACCCTGAATATGCAAGAACATCAAACAGCTAGAGCAAACAGGTCCAAAGATCAGGGTTGCATATTCAATCTTGTTTAATGTGCCTCCTTGTTAGTATAATTTTAATGTTAAAGACTTTACAGCTGAACAGTTTCTAACATATGCATATTTACATGAAAATTTATAGAAAACAAATTTGAAACCCAAACATGAAAATAATACATAAAAAAAAAAAGTAGTTTTCCTTGGATTGGATATGGAAAAAGGAGAAACCTAATGTTTTGAAACTCGCCCATATGGCTGACCATTTTTTCTATTAAAATCATAGTTCAGTTGATTGTAACACATGCTTGAAAATGTTGTTGGAATTCTTTAGTCATGCAAGAATAATTTATTTTGCAAAAAATAAAAAATTCAAATGAAACAACGTAATCTGTTATAGTAATTTTAACAATTTCTTACACATATAGCCGATATGAACCCATAATAGAAAAAATAATAAAATTTACTAAGCTAACACTTTCTTCAATTTTTTCAACTAGGATAGACAGTTTGCGATGACACCGACTGAACCCATAATAGAAAAAATAATAAAATTTACTAAACTAACACTTTCTTCAAGTTTTTCAACTAGGATAGACAGTTTGCGATGACACCACTGATGTTGTTGTTTTGAATACATCTGAACACGTCAAAAGAACTGTTATTTTCTGTGAACCTTGGACATCAAAAATTAAAAGTATTGAAAAATAAATAAACTAAAAATTCTGAAACCGTTATCAGTGATCTGATTAGACTTCACTCACGATATCTGCAATATTTCTAAGTTGCATAAATCTGGTAGAAATCCTGATAAATGGTTATCCTGAAAAGAACTGTTTAAAACAAAACTTAGTAGATGAATAAATGTAAAATATACACTTTGTAACAATACAAAATAGCAATAAATTATTTATTAAAAAATACAGCAGATGAAAATTAAGTTAAGATTTCTCACATGCTTCTCAATTCAATCATTGATGCGTTTGGGTTCTGTTCAAAATTAAGTTAGGATTACTGTCAATTATTCTGTAATACACAACTAAAATCTATAAAATAAACATCACATACCTGATACAGTTGGGTGTTTTACTACCAACATCATATCTCATCATTATTCCAAGCTTAACCTGCAGACCATACCTCCCACTTAAAAGTCTCCTCAACTGAATTACAGACACAAAAAGATCGTTGTCATCAAAAATTCGAATCAAGAAAACATACAGGACACCGCCAGGGCTAATCAAAATATTTTCACTCGTCCATTGTATAGTTTCACGATAAGCGATGGATTGAACCTTCTAAGTAAGCACTCCTTGTGTATCATATGAGATATTAAAATTCAGAAGCTCTTTGCTGCTATTAAAATTACCATCAAGAAACCAAAGTCATAAGAGATAGGTTACATTGGGAGTCATAGGAAACTGATTGAAGGACTTATTTGGAGATTTTGGAAAGGAACAAAAATACTTCAAATGTAGTGGTATATTTGACATAGAATTTTTTTCCATTTGACCAACATCTATATAGTTGGTTTCCATAATCCATGTCATGTTCATCTCGAAATTAGTGGACTCATGGACTGCAGTGATTACAGGATATGCAAAAAATGATTTTTTTGAAACTGTGTTGGAACCTTTCAATAAAATACAATATGTAGGATTGAAGCCATACCCCACTACATTTACTGTTGTCTTCCCAACATGTGCCAAATCGGGAGAATTAGAACAGCGTATTGACATCCATTGAAGCATCATGGAAGGCAATTTTTTTTAGATGTGTTGGTAGGTTCCCAAGTAAACATGAATGCAAAATGTAGAGGCATACAAAATACACGTGAACTGTTCGGAAAAAACCCTAAAAGATATGTGGTCTCATGGACTGCAAAGATCATGGGATATGCAAAAAATGGGTCTGTTGAAAAGGCCTTGGGGATTTTCAGGAAAATGCAATCGGAAAGTGTAAAGCCAGAGGCCAAAACCTTTGTCAACATCCCCTCATAGCCTCTTTCAAAATGGGAGACTTAGAACAGGGCATTTTCATCCCCACCTCAAGAACCAGCATTAGTATGATAGATAGAGTTATATCAAGGCCATATATAGGCCTTTAAGGCTGCTACAGAAGGATGGATTCTGACAACTCTAATGTATGGATATTATTGTGGTTCTATTTGAATTTGAATTTAGATGAGGTGATACAAATCATATGCTCTGGAAATATGAATTTTTGTATCTATAAATGCCCATGTCATATATCCTCCCTTGGTGCTTATAACTACAAATCCCTTCTCCATCAACAGTTAATGCATGAAAAAAATCCCCAAGGGAGGATACCTATAACTTCCAAGTGAGTGAACTGTATAAAAAATAAAATAAGCTATTTGGAAAAGAATACAATACTGTTACAATTGAGAAGATATGAAGTATATACAGTAGCCAAATTTTGTAATACCATATCAATCGATAACTTATCGGAACTATACAAATTCAAACACTTAAAATTTTGTGTAAAGATTAAGTCTACATTAAATCAGATGTAAAAGGTGGATTAATCAAAGATACAGTGGGAATAACATATTCAAATTATTTTTATTCCGCATGTTATATTTTTGAAAAAAATCAAGTGTTTGATGGATCATGGGTCGCAGTTGGTAGATTGATGAGAAACATCTCTATTTAACAGTCCGATTACTAATAATAAGTATTAGTAGTATTGTGCATCAGCAAGGTAGTTGAGTTTATGGGTGGGTGAGAGAGTGCAACATCATCATGACTAATTCAAAGACTTGTGTGGTAGAATTAGAATTTGTGAGGCATGGGATTTGGAGCTCCTTAATTAATGGCATTAGTTATAACGTCCACTTTTGAGTTGTTGGATAGTCACTATTATTAAGATCTGTATTGGACCTACATAAAAAAGGTTGGTGGACGAGGAAGGAATTATTGTTTTTGCTCACCCAAAACTGTGATCAAACTCAAAACGTGGAATTAGTTCAATGCATGAGACAATATCTTATATAGGGTGGGGTATGCGTTGATTGTGCCCCACTCACCCAACATATATCATGCAAATCAGTAGCAGGCTAGAAGCCATGGAATTATTTGAATCCCTACTTTATTGTAAATCAGACTTGTTTATACAGTCACGTCCCTTCATGCAACAGTATCTAGCCTGCCATGAAAATTTTCTTCACAAACTCTAACTTTGAGCATGCGTCCAAACTAAACCAATTATATTACAGTTACACAACTGCGGCTTATTTTTCCATAACTGAGTTCTTCAGAAGCTTACAGATTCCTCAAACAGGCTTACTTCTAATTATTTTAGTACCTGTATCCTTCCAAAATTCTTTGCAACTAGTTAGTTATTTACAAGTAAAGGATCAATGAATCAGGTACAATAATGAAGAATAACTTCATAAAAACAAATTGTTCACGGTATTGTTGTTGTGAAATTCCCCAAGAGACTAAAATGTAAACAACCCCTTTTAAGTTACAGAAAAGCCAAGACTCTTACTTTCTGTGTTGGCTTGTTCATACTCTCTCTACACCTGCACTTTATTAGGACTACTTCTAACGAAGAGAATAAATTATATTACTATTCAGTTTGTTGGAGATATTAACATAACATAGATTTACAACGATGAACCCCAAGGATAATAAAAGAGGGCGAAAGGGAATCCATACCGCGGGATACAAAGTAAAAAACAGGACCATGCTTGTGTTAGTTTTCCCTTAGCCAATACATAATATTCAAAACTCAAAACTCTGAAAGAGGTTCCCCAACTGAGAAAAAGAAGTATAAAATATATATAAAGAACCACTTCCACATCAAATCACAGAACTTTGAAACAACAAATCAACTTAAAAGAAAAAAGAAAAGAAAAAGAGGAAACATTTATATTTTGCTACCACTGAAAATTAGGGCACCCAGGAACTTATTATAACATGGCTTCCATGAAAAGAAAAATTGAATTGACTTCCATATAATAGAAATGGAAAATTGTATGAAATTGGGATGAAATGAAAAGAAAAAAATCACTTACAGGAATTTCCATGTTGTGGGTAGAAAGACAAATGCAAGAAGAACACGTACTACATTGAAATCTCTAACTATTTGCAGCAGCTTCCCACTAATTCTCTGGTAGCCATGTACGATTCCGAGCACCTGAACATCTGCCATTTCAAAGTGCTGCACTATGAGCGTTAAAGGAATTCCATGGGATGACTTTGTTGTACATTTGTTGAGTCACCCCAAAGCTTTCACGGCCAAATCTATAACCCCATCGTCCAAACCAAGATTTTGCATAAGCAACATAGTTCAGGAGCCTGAATTCCATCTTTCTCTTCTGCGTTACATTTTCCTGCAAATTAGAGCATCCATTATGTATATGTGGAGGCCATTCACTGGGTAAAGAACATCTACATTGAAAATTGATAAACTGTACCTCCTGGGCAGAGGATCAGGACTCTGGGTGTCTCCACCTTGTTCCTATTGAGATTTCCCTTAAAATAGTGAGCAAGATTAGGTCCAAGGAAGGATTTACAATGTATGTTGTGCCTTCACCTCACAAGCGTTGCCTCCAGATGTTGTCCCCTACCCTTGCCACTTACTCCTTGCCCGTGGGGCTTCCTCCTCCTAACGGCCCTTCCACCTCTGTTATTGCTCAAATTGAATATGCTATTGTGGACAGTCTAACTTCTGCCACTCCTCTCTCTTACCATGCGCTCACTCTTCCCCGACTCCTCCACCCCTGCAATGAAGCACCTATTTTCATAATGGAAGCCATGATTTGGGGGAAAAACAAAATATGAACAGTCATGAGAACGGACGTCCCATGAAGAGACGGAAGAATGTGCAGGAGCAAATCATCGAATGCGAAGTGTAAGGCTAGAAAACTGCCATGCATCGTCGACCAAATCATCGGAACCATTGCTGTCGCTGTCGATGTCAGAGAGGGGGAGCCTTTTCCCATAGAGAACATGCCTTTCGGCGTAATTATAACTCCATGGTGCCTCACCCATAATATTGCTATGTAGAAGCATTATGTAAAATAAGGTTATAGTAATCTTCACCCCCATTATCTCCAAGGAAACATTATCCCCATGCATATGGACCTTCCAAGACCTTCCAACGTTGTTCCCCACCTATGTGATTATTCATTTCACTCAGTTAATTTTTTTAAGAAACGTGAAAATCTCTTTTTCTCTTCAGTGGTGTCTCCCATGGTGCTAAATTTAGGGAAGCAATTAACAACTTCAATGAAGGCACTATAGGTGTAGAAACTTGAGGTCGGGTAGCTGGCTTTGTTTTTATGTTTCAACATTTCATTGAAAACTATTTCAGTAATAATTGAGGCTACTTCTGATCCTGATCTTGATATGGATCTTCTGCCTTGTAGAGGAGTGCATTGGATTTGGAAACTGGTTCTGCAATATTGAGATGGGTCGCCACACCATCTGTATTTCCTGAAACAAATCCTGCCTACACAAATTGCTCCACCCGCTTGGGATCCGTAATGATTTTCAAACACAGTTTTGGTTGTTCCAACTATAATACATATAAACACCATTAATAGCCACATATTGGCATACATGATTTCTCTGACATGTCGCTCATTGTGTGCATTGGTTGTGCCTCCATTCAACATCTAATTGGTATCTATAATGGGAGATTTATTGTAAAATTCTATCAATTTGTTTAGGCTGGTGAAAGGAAACGTACATTTTTTATGTTGCATGCCACATAATTGGAATTCGAAGTGTTAAAATCCCACATGGTGACACACTAGTTAAAAAATCACGTTTCACATTGAGGGTTTTTCCTTCTTTTTTTGTTACACCAAAGGTGAGGTTAGGTTTCGAATGTAGAACCTAATATATTTTTCCCATTATTAATTTTCTTCAATTATGAACAAATTGCCCTCACAAGAATAATATCAATGATATTGAGATGATAAAATTCTATGTGGGACATGCACATATTTAATTTGCACCCTTTTCTTTTGAACTTTATGATCATATCTACATCTTATCTGTTTCACCGAATTGTTGACCGATAAAATAGATACGGAAAAGGTCAAGGAGGAATACCTGTGATTATGTAGTTGGTAGGTTAAGTGCATGCCTTACTGATTTTATCAAAGCTTCTTGTAGAGAACTCCTTTTTTTCTGGGAAGGACTACTTGTAGAAACAAAACAAGACCACGAAATGATATTAAATAGCAAGGGTCAAAGGACTTCCTAGTAAGGCTAGATCTGGGAAGTGTGATGCTTCCTAGAATGGTTGTCAATCCTCTGTTTAATGCATTTAAATGAAAGTAAATAAAAGAAATGAAGTTCATATTGCTAACACTTTGATTTAGGTATCTCAAAACGTTATCAACAAAGTAGATTAAGAAAATTTTTAAATATAAGCTAACATAGCATAATACAAGGTATGTTTTTAGTTGGGACAGGTCATAGGGTTGTCAGGTAAGGTCACAAAGGTATCTACTAAGGTTTGGGTGGAATTTGGGTGATGTTGGAGGTAGTTTAGTGAAGGTTAGTAGGAAGCACAGAGACTGATGTTGGTCTGGTGACCGATGCCGATGAAGAGGGGAGACCAACGATGGTTAAGGTGACTAGCGTTGGTAGGGGCAATTTGGTAGTAATTAAATAAAAGTGGTTTTGGACTTCTCTGTGATTTCTAATAGAATGAAGGGAGGATGGTTGGGTTTGTAATAATGCCAAGAAGACACAGGAATGCATAGAGGCTAGGTACGAAGAGCCCGAAGGCCGTGGGTGATGGGATGGGTAGATTTGTAAGAAGGTGGGGATGGAGGAATGCAAGAAGGAATAAGATGTAATAACAAAAGATAATGAACCTACACTTTAAGCAAGTACAGATTGATGAAAATCAAGTATACTTACTTACATTTGCAGGTCTGGTAGGTGAAGGAAGACAATAGTTGATCCATGGAGAGCTTTTGTGGTTATTGCGATAGAAATACTCCCAGAGTGTTCCTATGAATATTCTAATTCCTTAGGACAAGCATCAGGTGCTTGTGTGGGCCTGTGGTTGAGTATATCCCATCTTCTAACTGCTGAGAAGTCTATGATTCATGCTTGAATGCAATAGAACTCTCTGAACTTAAAATGACCAACATTGGTAAAGAGTTGTGAACATGTATATAAAGTAACCGATGATGGTTAAGGTGACCGGCATTGTTTGAGAGGTAACCGGTGTCAGTTAAGGCAGGAAATCCTAGGTTTACCAAAAATATGTAGATCTTTACTATTTTTCGCATGATTCTGATTGAGTTCACTTAGGGAGGTGGAGTTCAAGTGAGAGAAGGTAGGAAGGTCATAGAAGAAGTCCAATTAGGTTCTAGGAATAGTCTTAGTTAGTTAGGTCAAGTGGTGACTCAACACTGGGAATGATTACTTAGTGCTGAGAGTGATGACTTGGTCATTGTCAGTTAAATGCCCCTGGAATAGATCCAGGGATAGGTGTCTAGGTGATGTGTAAATTAACTTACTTAAAGTAATTAAATTAATTAATAGTGTGAGGATGGACATTAATTCAATTATAAGTAATTAAATTAATACGAATGTTGGGTACATGGGTTATGGTTAGGTGAACACCTTATGTTAATTGATTGAAAGGGGACCAAGGGGAGTGTGACCCAAATTTGGTGTCTACATTTACCCCTTTTTGTCTTGTAGCTTGTATTAATAAGCAACACTGACAAAAACAGGAATTCGGTGCTCCAGGTATGAGTGAAGGTTAGGTTGCCTTAAGTGTGGGTGGAGGTGATCCCCCTCAAACCAGGAACTGATGAGATGTTAAATAGAGTCGATGAGTGGTTTGATAAATGGGTAAGTGATGAAAATGAGGGTAGGTGGGTTGTAGGTAAGGGTATAGTCATTTTGGGTAATGGGTAATGATAATCGATCACACACACAAGTATTGATTGCAATAGGGTACCAAGTGGAAGAGCTTGTAAACTCTATGTTGTCAAAAGGATGATAGGTTTATCCAAACAAGGTTGAAGTGATTCAGGTATTCAAGGTATAAGATATGGTCATGAAGCACAATGAGGTCCGGTGTGGGATCGGGTAATAGGTTTTGTTCCATGGCACCAAAGGTATGGTCGGGATAAACATCACGTCATTAGGCAAAGTAAGGTTATTAGGATTAACAACATGGGTAACAACATTGCAAGGTATAATGAGGACACAAATTCAAATGTCTCAAAAGGTGGTTCAGGTCAGGGTGTGTATGTCAGGGCATTGGTAAGGCCAAGGAAATGGTAAATAAAATGTCCCTAAATGTAGTTAAGGAAATGTACAAGTAGTGTAGGCTGGTGGGTAGGGTATAATAGGTATTGACAAGGATAAAAGTTGTTGGATCAATAATGTTTTTAGGAAAAATAGGCATGGGGTGGGTCAAATGGGTATTTTAAGTGACCTATGTTGATTATGGTGTAACTGATGTCAGTTATGGTGTAACCAATGTCAGTTGGCTAGGGCACGACATGACCAACATTATTCATGTTGATTTGGGGATAAAAAAGAAAAATCTGTGTTTTACGGATGCATTTTAACTTTTTCACTTGTAGAAAATGACATAGGAGAAGTTGAGGAGTGGAAAATGACAGTAAGAGACGATGAACTAAGTTGGTGAGCCATGTAGTAGGTGATTGGTGAGTCACGTAGCAGGTGATTGGTGAGTCCATGAGATCTATTCGATTGATTCGATTGGTTTAGCGGTAAGGAGTTGGATTTGGCATGACAAAGGTGAGAGAGGGGTTGGGTGGACCACCAACATAATATCCAAACATGCCACAATGGAGATGGTGCCGAGATGAGGTAGGATTCAATATGAATCCGTCATTTCGTTGAAAATAGTTTGTTGAAATTAGTTTTGTTTAAAATTTGGGTGTAATGTGAATTTTTGAAATTATGGGTAAAAATGAAGGGGATGAGGGGTGGGAAGGTCCAATGTAGGGTAAAGAGGTTGGGGAATGAATCTGGGATAGGTTGGGTGTGTTATAATAGGATTTTATGTTGGCATTTTGTGAAACTTTGAGAATGGGGGATGGGTTCTGTGGTTTGTTGGCCGAAATAGAGATCGACGCTAGTCATGGGTTGGCCGACATCGGTGGGATTTTAGCTGGCATTGGTCAAGGTCAGGGTGAACAACACTGTTCAAAGAGGACTGATGATGGTTAAGGAGACCAATGTTGGTCACGATTAAGAGTAAATAATTGAAATAAGGGCTAGGTAGGAAAGTAAAATAGGCGAGGAATGTGTAAGTGAAGATTTAGGTAGAGGGAAGATGGTAAAATGTTATTTTGGAGTTGTGGGATAGGTAAGTAGGTGAAATGAACTTAGATAATGGGTAATGATGATATAGGATATTAGGTTTGTAGGTAGCTATTAGGTAGTGGGTAAGAGGTGATTTGAGGTGGTCAAGGTGTGACAAGGTTGTGTTGGATGATGCAGGTGAGAGATCAGCTGAGGATACGGGACATAATACCACCCCTACTGGTACAGATGCGGCCTAGTGTGACCATGAAGGAGTGGGAGCACATGACTGATATTGGACTTAGTGATGTCCAATGCTATAAGCATATATCCCAGGATCATAATTTGATGGTTGCTCTCATCAATAGATTGGATTTCATGACCAATTCCTTTCACTTACTAATAGGTGAGATGACCGTCACCTTGGAGGATGTATATAGGATCGTACGGCTTCCTATTGTTGGGAAGTCAATATATTCCATTTTATCTAAGGCATCAGTGGAGCCGATAGTGGCAGTATTTGGTGAGGTGATGGGCGAGCTGAGGTATCACAACACGAGTTTAAGCTATGGGGACATGTGTGTGGCCTACCCACAGGAGACTAGGCTATCGATTATGATGATGGTGATAGTAAAATGTTTTGCATTGCCATATTATGAGGGTGATAAGTTTCCACGAGAACTGATGGGAGTGCTACAAGATATGATCGAGGAACATATACATTTCTCTTGGGCATCAACTTTCCTAGTTGAGTTGTATAGGGGGTGGCGTGTTTAGAGTTGGTTTCAGATGATGGGTACAAGTCAATGGACAGCCGAGGGTGGCGAGGAATACATATGATGTGTCATACTATAGGTAACAATTGGAGGGATTTTTGATAGTTGATATCATGTGGAGGCCATATATTGACTATCCATCCTACAGAGGTATGGCTAAGGAGCTAGAGTAGCTTCAACTACTAACATGGATACAGGGGTAGTGAGCTGAGGAGCATGAGATTATACATGTAGACAGGGTCAGACGATAGTTTGGATTACAACAGGACGTGCCCCCGCCTTTCCCATAGTACCATAGAGATGATGTAGAGAGACCCATGTCACCACAATGTCTGAATGATCCGATAGGGCATGAGGATTAGGTGGTAGATAGATGAATTGATGGTGTGGGTGTTACTTATGAATACAGGTGGTGGTGGGTGGCACATCTATGGGTGACACCACCGAGGCCACGACAACTTGATTCAACTATTGTCATAGTGCAGAGGGATACATTACAAGGTCAAGTGGCCTCCCTGCAGGCACATATTACAGGTTTATAGGGATAACTGACAACATCAGAGGCACAGGTGACAACCCTACAAGCCCAGTTAGCACAGGCACAGGCTCCCGCATAGGGAAGAGATAGGGATGGAAGTCAAGTAGCCACCCTACTAGCACAAGTGATAGGTTTATAAGGCCATTTGGCCATGGTAGAGGAACAGGTTGTTGCCTTACAGGCTCAGGTTACTACATAGTTACCATTGTAGGAATAGGGACAGGGTTCCAAAGTACAGGAACCTACACTAGGATAGAGTCCCATGGCACAGGCAGAAGAGAAAACATTAGGATAGGGGTTGAGGTCATTATTAGCAGGGTAGAGTTCAGAAGTTGCACTGAGACACATGGCAGCACCCCAGATTGTGTTGATGGCAAGGTTGAAGGATGCCTTAAACGAGGCTCACTACTATCAAGATCATCTAGTCACCGCAAGTATTGATGTCCCTTCATATGCTGAGTAGAAAGCCCAACAGGAAGCCAGTGAGTGCACAAGATCTACGACTCACAGTTTTGGTAGCATAGGGGGTCATCGACCCCACAGATAGGGTCATGGTAAGGTTATAAACGCTCTGAGACCGAGCCTGAGAGAGGGCCAGGAGGAGGAGACATGTGAGACTAGACAAGAGGGTATCGTGTGGGGTAACAATTAGTCACTATATGTGACATTGTGTGATCATTATGATTTTGGATATATATACTGACCTGTGTGCCAAAAACATGAGATTGATATGAGAGTTTATGAGATACTAGTATTTATTTGTATCTGTGTATATATGTATTGATACAAAAACTCTACCATTTATATAGTTGATGATGTTTACTGGATGGATGATGTACTTGTTTTTAATTTCCATTGTTATTGTGCATTATGGAAACTACTTGAATTAAGCATGATTGAGTTGAGGTCATGTAGGCATGATGGAGTCTAGGTGAGGTAGGCAGTCGAGGTCATATAGGTATGATGGAGTCAAGGTTATTTATGTTGAGTTATGAAGCTTAGTTACTTCATTTTAGCATGCAACTGGAACTTGCTGGAAAATACATTAACCGACATCGGTTAAGGTTAGACCAGCATCGGTCAAGAAAATAAGGAACCGACAGCAATTAGGCAGAACCGGCGTCAGTTACCTGTGTGACAAAGTTTTAATTAACTCTCGGGAATTATATTTATTTTTAGCATTAAAATAGATTTATTAATTGTAATTGCATGGCTAAGTGCCCTAAGTCTATAAATGACTATATAAGCATAAAAGCTAGGGTTTAGAAGTAATTATATGGATCATAATTACAAGATAATTATGTGAGAGAGAAGTCTTGGTGAAGAAGTAAAAGCTTGATGGAAAGAAAGTATTGAACATCTGAGAGGTGTGGAAGATTGTAAATCTTCATTGTATATCTTATAAAAGCTTTGTGTTGGTGCTCAAAATTGTCTCGCCCCATTTTGTTGTCCTTGTTGTTTTTACCTTAAATAATTGAAGAAAAATGAATGGATGTAGCCCAGAGAAACTTATTTGAGCCTTGTAACATTTCTAAATTCTCTGTCCTTGGAGAAACTGTCATCTCCGAGCTCAAATGGTCATTTTTCTCCATTTTACGGTTTGATGGGTTTTTTTCTGATTCAAATTCACATCCTTGCATCAATGGGAAATGTGGCCTCTTTTGGTTGGATGCGGCTTAGCGGAGAACTCTAAAACTGTATGGATCACCTTGACCCAAAATTGGTCCACACGGAGGAACAACGCTCATTTGAGGATTTTCTTTTTGGTTTGGTTTTGGAGCTGCGCCGGGAGGACACATGGAGGTCTTCGCTACTCTACTTTGACTTAGAGAAATTTTTATGCAACTAATATAGTTTGGCGGGACAGGGACATGTGGCGAGCCCACGCTCACTCAGGGTATCAAACTTGAGCACCATTTTGAAATTGTGCCATGGAGACATGTGGAGGCTTCCGTCAGGTCTTCCCATACTTAGTATTTTTTCAAAAGTTTTCTTAGAGGCTTGGGACATGTGGAAGAACCACTCATGTTTGGAGGCCAACACTTGGGTTTCATTTTAAAGAGGCGTCAGGAGGGCATTTGGAGGCCTCCACTCACTTTGCATTTTGCTTGGAATTTTCAACGGCCAAAAGAGATTGCCTCGGACCCTGACATGTGGCACCTTCCACTGAGCTTCAAGCCTTCAAACAAATTTTTCCAACCTAGGACACGTGGTGAGCCCGCGCTCATTTAGGATCTCAACTTTTGGGGACCTTCTCAAGATGCGCCATTGTGACACATGGCAGTTTGAAAATTCAAAGGGCGGGGAGGCGGACCATCGGGGGAAATTTGGTTTTTTTCCCCCTTGATATGCAAATGACTAAAAAAATCAAAATGGCCCATAGGCCTGATAAAGGAAATAGTCAATATTTTTCCCTGATCAACGGCGGTAGGGCGGAGCTGTGGGGAAAACTTGGAAAATTTTCCCTTTTGCAAAAATAAAGTAAAATGGCAGAATTTGGACATGGTTCCATTGGGACCCACCTTAGGACATGTGTCAGGGTTATTTCCTAAGGGCAGAAGTGCAGAAAAAATGGAAAAAATTTCTATTTTTCCAAAAAAATTGTAAAAATTCAAAGGAAGCCCCCGAGCCTTTTTTAAAGTTGAATCTTCCATGTAGATGGCCCAAATTCAATGCAAAGATCAACGGTAACTGTGAGTCTGAAATCTGATTTTCCCCCATTTTTATTGAAACATGTCTAGAAGTGTGAGTTTTCATGATTTCTTGGTATTTCCTACATGCCAAATAGAGAGAAGAGTATATTTTGATATCTAAGTTTGGTGGGAGAGATCTAAAGACATCTTTAACCATTAAAGTGGTCTGACTCTCAAGCTTGATCTGTTTCTCCATTTTTCTTCTCCCGAGCACGCAAGGCACTAGATTTGATAGATTAGGGGGGGAAGTGGTTGGCGAATTGAAGGAAGAGTGTTTTACAAAATGAAGGAGTTGAATGCTACGATTTTTGAAGAGATTTTCCCCATGAGCACCTGACAACTTTTATAGATCTGATTCTAGGAATCACAATCGAAATCATGGTGAGCACTGGTACACTTAATGCTCTTGTCTTTTGGGAAAGAAGGGGATCTATTGTAAATGTTATAAATGGCACAAATTTTTTTGTGAAAATGTTTAGAGGTTGGAGTGTTAGAGGTCGAAGAAAATTCCCAAGGGGAAAATTTGACAAAGTCTATCTTTTGAGAAGCCATCTAAGAAGCCTGTATAGCTCTTTTGTATTAAATTTGATCGTGTCAAGGTGGTTCCAAGTGTATAGCCATTGAAAAAGTGCAAATTTGGGCCTTCATTTGAGTACATATTATGGTTAAAGGAACATTTTAGTTATTCTGAAGAATTTTGTTGTTTAGACTTTCCATTTTGTAAGAACTCTCAAATATTTGGTATAATCAACTTTATCCTGCTCCACATCCTACTAAAACTTATTTATAAATAACTAATATTACCCACACTACCCCTATTTGTCATGTGTGTATACAAATGCATAAATTTTACTACCAAAACATGCTGAAACAATCAGGATTCTAAATGTCTTTAGTAGCCCGAACCTTGCCTAGAGAATATCTCCACTAACTAGACTGACAAATCATGACTGTTAGATTTTGTTGCATTGATCATATTATCCCCAAGGTCTCTTTAAAAGCTTCATTAGGAAGGACATCTCCATCTCCTCCATAAACAATAGGCTATAAAAGGGCTCTCTTACCCTGTTTGAAAGGCACAACCTAAAATAGTGAGGATAGATTAAATCCTCTTGAGGGTGCTATCCATTTCTCTACATCTGAGTGACTAAGGGCCAGTTAGATCCCATCCCCAGCTAAAAAATGACTCATCATGATCTATCTATCTTTAAGCTTCCTAATAAACCTATGGTGTTGCTCATACTTTGAAGGAGAATCAATTTGGGTACCAACACCTAAGTGGTGCCGTTGTTGGGGACTTATTTGAGTTGCTGCGACTATTTACTGATTCACTGCTAGTTCATATCTATTTATCCCATCAACAATACTTCTGGCATTGTTGCCAGGGACCTAGTGGATCACATTTCACATTCAAACCTTGGTAAAACACTTCTTGTATGCTTCAAGTGTTGTGTGCAATTCTTTCAGTTTCTACACCTAGTGCACTAGCTTTCATTGATAGATCTGGGTAAAGAAAAGTCAGAGTCTCTCCATTTCAATTTTCTAGTGTTGATAAACATTTGACAGATCATATTTAGTGCATCTGCACAACTTAGGTGAAAATCCGTACTGGCAACTCCGTGTTGATCTAACTATTGAAGATTACCAGTGTCTTAATCTTTGTCAAGTGAGTTTTGTTACTAATATTTGCAAATCAGGAAGGAAGAAGGTCTTTCTTTGCCAGGGATCTTGCTAGGACATTATTTCCAAAGCTAGGAAAAGAAAAATTAGAAGGAAGGAAAGCTTAGAGAGCTATTGGAGATAAGCAGACAAGAAGAGGATCTCCATTGATGAAAGTGATCGGCCCATCATTGAAGACTTACATTCAAGTGACTTTGAATCAGGTAGCCTCTTTGTGGAATTGAAATGTCCAGTTGGAGAGGGGCCTTCATTTGATTTTGAAAGGTTTGCTTCACATTTTTCCCCTATCTTTTCTGAAATTGATAGAGATTTACAAGAGACAAGGCCTTTGTGGGATACTTGTTTTGAAAATTATACAACTGTGTTCCAAGGACCCTCAGCCCCTTATCAATTTTTCACCCCTTCAGGGTCACCTTCTCGAATCAACATGGCCCAGTCCCCACCCAGACCCCCTTTTTTGTAAACACCTTTAGACCTATAAATTTTGTGGGAATGGATGGATATCCAAATGCAGTGCCTCAAGATGTAAGGAAAAGAATGCCAAAGTTCCAACGAAACAATTCTATAACTGGTGTTCAACATTTAAAGCTTTTTATCAATATGATGGAAGACTTTGAGATTAAACATGAGGATGTGTATATCAAGTTGTTTATCCATACTCTAGAAGAGGATGCAAGTGACTGGTATAAAGCATTGCCAAATAACTCTATTGATTCTTGTATTGAGATGAGTAATGCATTTAGATTGCAATATGGTGATAGAACTGACCCTAGGTTTCTTTTGACATAATTTGAAAACATCAAAAAGAACTCTAATGAGTCAGTACATGATTTCAACACAAGTTTTAACAAGACCTTGAGGAGATTTCCAGTTAGAATAAGCCCATATGATGAGTCATGTTTGATCAAATATATTGATGCATTTGATAAAAAGGTTGCATATTACTTAAGAAACAAAAACCCCACAAATTTGAGGCAGGCCTTCACCATGGCTCTGCAAATAGAGAAAAACATCGAGGCAATTGGAAAACCTCCAAGAAGGGAAGGTGTAAATCTGGTTAACCTAGAAAAACCCCAAACAAGCAAGGTTGCAAATTTGCAAGAGGTTGTGAAAACTTTGGCAGGGGCTATCAAGGAAATTTCCTACTAACTAGCTCGAGCTGAGAAGGAAATTGGGAAGATCTCACAAGGTCAACACAAACAGCATTGCCAAGATAGGTTCACAAGTCACAAAAGATTTGATGAAAGAGGAAAGGGACATGTTGGATTTGGAAATAGGCAGTCCCAGGCTAGGAGAACATAATGATGCCTGATCCTTTGGCTACTAGAGTTGTTGTTGTGGAGGAGACATATGTCATTAATTGGTGTGACAAATATTTCATGCCTCATGCTCCTTGTGAAGAATATCAACAAGAAGAAGAAGAGGCATCTGATGATGATAATGATGATAATGTCTACATGATGGGTTGTTCCACAAGCTCACAAAAAGGTGCTACTTCAACTCAGGTGATAAGTGCCCAGACTGCTGCCACTTTTTGGGATTGCATTTGTAGGGTAACTATTCTTCATCACTCTCATACTTTAGAGGTAGATATTGTACAAGATTTTAAATTTCCCAAAAATGAATTTGAATACTTAAGGGATTTAATGATAAAGAAGTATGATGGAGGAATCCCCTATGAGGAAGATAGACAATTACTGATGAATGTTTTGGTTTCTCAAGAGAAGGAATATAACACAAAAAGTAAGGTTGTCAAAGGGGCAGGGCCTCAAGCCAAGCCAAAATCTCCCTTACTTTCAAACATCCCTAAAGAGGCTCCCAAAAAGGATACATCTTTCAAAAGCCCTACAGTTCCAAACAAAAATCATACCCCTCTTCATGCCCAAGCTATCAAAGATCTTGTACCACCTAGTGAGTGTGTCAATTTTCCTTCCAATGCTGCCTTGCCAAATTTTGTCCCTCATGATATTACCCAAGTCTTGAGTCAGATCAAGATCTTAGTCCCAACTGTTGAGTTGCTTAAGATCCCTGAGCACAAGAAGAGGGCACTGGAGTATTTTGGACTGAAAGAGGATAAGACTTCCCTAGGTTATAACATAAACATTGTGGAGACCCCACCAGTCATTGAAGAGCCAGAAGCACCACTAGCATCATAAGAGCTAGATGAACCACCTGAGGTTTATTTGGGAATATCCTTGGTATTTTCTCAGCTGAATATGGATCCACTCTTCACCACTCTGATCGTTAGAGACAAATTGCTACACAACTGTATGTTTGACTCAGGGGCATCATGCAATGTTATGCCTCTGGAAGTCATGAATGAGCTGGACAGCAAGGTAACAACAACATATGGGAAGTTTACTGCTATGGATTGCAGAGATGTGCCCGTGGTGGGATGTGTGAAGGGTTTCATGGTACAACTTGCAACCTATCTAGGTAGAAATTTAAAACTTGATGTTGTCATTCTTGACTGCCCAGCCAAGTGGGGCATGCTATTGTCTAAAAAATGGGCTAAAAGTGTTATTGGGAGTGTCCAAATGGGCATGTCCTATGCTATCATTCCAATTAAGGGAAGCCTTGTCAAGTTGTATGGGGAAAAGAAGATGTTGCACCTTATTGAGGATCCCAACAATGCATCCTATGAGGTATGGTACACAAGTGTTGATGCAGACAACTTTGTAGGGTTTCTGATGGAAAGGAGCACAAGATTGAAGAATGAAAATGCCTTGAACAAACAAGCTCTCCTTGGACTCTATTGTTTGATGGAGCTTGCTCCAAGTTTGGAAATGGTGCTAGTGTTGTTCTGCTTTCTCCAAGTCAAGAAAGTTTTGTTTTTTCCTTCAAAATCATATTTGAGTGCACTAACAACATTGTTGAGTATGAGGCACTGTTGTTAGGTTTAATAATTGCTTGGAAATATGGTGTTAAGAACATCATTATCAAATAAGACTCAGAATTAATAATAAAGCAGGTTAGAAAACTATATGCCATAAAGAATCAGCGAATAACACAATACAAGCATTTTGTGTGGGATTTCATTGAGATGTTTGATTCATTCAACATTGTGCACCATAATAAGAGGTTCAATGAATTGGTAGACAAACATGCAGTGTTCGGGTCTCGTTTTGTAAGTTGTGAAGTGTCCCCATATTGTGAATATGATGTGGAAGTGTTGACAAGATGCTATTTCCCTAACAACATCAAACACTGACAGGTATTTGATGATGATGCTCATATCAGAAGATTTATACAGAACAAGGGAGAATTTTCTGATCAATACATTGATTTGGAGCCATTGGTATGTGCAAAAAAGAGGAAGGAAACCCTATTTGGAAACGACATTATCTAACTAAAGACTAATACCATTCCTAGAGGGTTGGTTGCTCTTGAGTCCAATTTTGATAACATTATTAATAGGCATATGGCAGCCTCGAGGGATGTTGAGGAACATAATCTTGGTACAATTGAGAGGCCAAGGAAAATTTGGTTAGGCAGCAATCTCAGCGATGAGGAGAAGCAGTCCTACATCCAATTGTTGAAAAGGTATCAGGATTGCATGGCTTGGACCTATTCTGAACTAAAAGCATACAAAGAGGACCTATTTCAACATGAGATTCCCTTGGAGTCTAATAAAAATCCATTCAGGAAGAAACAAAGGTCAATCAATCCGCTCCTATCTCTTAAGATGGAAGAGGAACTGAAGAAACTGAGAGATGGAGGGATTATTCATCCCACAAGGTATTCCTCCTGGGTTACAAACCTAGTACCAGTCAGAAAGAAGAACAATGACATCAAGATATGTGTGGATTTTAGAAAAATGAACATAACATCAATGAAGGATAATTTTCCTTTACCAAACATGGAAACCATGCTGCAGTTAGTGACTGGTTCTGAGCTACTTTCTACCCTGGATGGTTTCTCTGGTTATAACCAAGTTGTGGTGAAGGAATCAGAAAGAATTAAAACAACCTTTACCACTCCTTGGGGGAGTTAGGATTCCCTTTTGCCTGATGAATGTTGGAGCCACTTTTCAAAGAGCACTGGATGTTGCTTTTGCTGGTTACATCAATGAGTTTATTGCAGTGTATCAAGATGATGTAAAATTATTTTCCAGGAAGAGAAGTGATCACCTGCTGCACTTAGAAAAGATTCTGATAAGATGCAGAGAATATGGCATTTCACTCAATCCAAAGAAGTGCCATTTGGAGTGCAGAAGGAAAAATTGCTTGGTCACATTGTGTCACAAGAAGGGGTTATGATTGATCCAGAAAGGGTAGAGCCGATCAGCAAGGTCCCAATTCCAAGGACCAAGAAAGGGATTCAGTCCTTCTTTGGGAAAATAAACTTCATCAAAATATTTATATCAAACTTTCATGAGTTGACCATTCTAATCACTTCCATGTTAAAAAAGGATCAAGCCATCAAATGGGAGAAGGCCGCCATCCAAGATTTCAATGGGATTAAAGAGACACTAAAGCATGCACCTGTTTTGGTAGCTCCAGATTATAATAATCTCTTTCAACTGTTCTCTTTCACTTCAGAGAACACTATTGCTTCTATCCTACTGCAGAAGGATGATGAAGGGGCTGAGAGGCCAATTGCCTTTTTCAATAAGACATTGTAGGGGGCTGAGCTGAAATACACTATTATGGAGAAGCAAGAATTTGCCTTGGTAAAAGAAAAAAAGGTTTTCAAGCCTTATATTCTAAGTTCTAAAATTGTTTCTTATGTTCCCCACACCATGGTCAAGGACATCTTATCAGAGATGGAAGTCTCAAGGAAAAGGTGCATGCGGGTGAACAAGTTGCAATAATATGACATGGATATCCAAACCACAAAGTTGGTGAGAGGTTTGGGCATGGCTAAGCTTATGGCTGAGAGAAACTTGCAAACTATTGAGGTAAATGAGGTAGAAGAAGGTAGGGTAGATGTTTTTCAAACATTGATGAGTTCTGAGTTGTACAAAGATGTAATTTTTTATCTAAGACATCTGAACTACCCTAACTATTTAAGTAAGCACCAAAAAAGAGCCCTTAAGTTGGCTTCCCAGAAATATGTCATTACTGATTATGGGTTAGCTTGGAAGAATCCAGATGGAGTCCTCTTAAGGTGCATTACTGAAGAAGAAGCCCCCAAGATAATTGTTGATCTCCATGGAGGATTTTGTGGGTGGCATTTTGTTGCAAGAGTAACAACACACAAGATCCCGAGGGCTGGTTATTGGTGACCAAATATTTTCAAGGATACAACTCTTTTGGTTAGAAGATGTGAGAGTTGCCAGTGCTTCTCTGGAAGACTGAAAGCTTCAGGCTCCCTTCCTTTGCAACTTGTATCAATTGAAGCCCCATTTAAGCAATGGGGAATGGATTTCATTGGTGAGATTTTAGACCCTTCAAGTGCTTGCCATAAGTGGATTCTTATAGCCACTGATTACTTTACTAAATGGGTGGAGTAAATCCCCACCAATAAGATAACACACCAAGTTGTCATGGACTTTGTGCTAAAACACATCATCTGCAAGTTTGGGGTTCTAGTCAAGATTGTAGCTGATAATGCCATGAGCTTCAAAGCTAAACCTTTGGTGGCAATGTGCAAAGAATATGGGATCAACTTGACATATGCATCTAATTACAACCCCTAAGGAAATGGAAAAGCTGAGTCTAGTAATAAAAACATATTGAAGATTATCAGAAGAACCTTGGAATTGAACAAGAGAAAATGGGGTGAACAATTGAAGTTTGTTTTTTGGGCTGATAGAACCACTGTTAAAGGAGCCACTAGAAAGAGTCCATTTGAGCTGGTGTATGGAAATCAAGATTTTCTACCCCTACATATGTAATTATCCTCATATTAGTTCATTGAAAAACTCGAGGATCAAGAAGTAAGTCCTTATAATGCTCACATTAACCAAATTATTGAACTTGATGAAGAAAGGAGAACATCCCACCAGAGGCATGTAAAGTTTAGAAAAAAGATGAAGAAGTTATTTAACAAGAAGGTCACTCCCAGAGCTTTTAATGTTAGAGATCTTGTGCTACTATGGGATAGAAGGCATGAAGATAAGGGAAAGCATGGCAAGTTTGACTCATTATGGATAGGCCCTTACTCCATTGATATCAGAATTGGTGAGCATAGCTTCTTTTTGAAGGATTTGGATGGTGAATTGCTTAAGCTACCTGTTAATGGCAGACATTTGAAGCATTTCTTAGATTGATTCCCTAGGATCAAGGTAAAAATATTTTGTACGATGTGTGGTTTGTTGCTTTTTTCCTGTCTTTTGTGTTTTCACTCACCCTACTCCGTGGTGACTTGCTTTTGCTAGTTTCTCTATTCATTTTTGGAAGATGGCTATGTTTCTATACTCTGCAAGCTGACTCCTTTGCCCAATTGATATTCTTGGCACTTGGGCTACTGTTGTTCTTGTGGCACTCACAGGGAGTGCCCATCCCTGAGTTAGAGTCGATGTTGGTGCTCAAAATTGTCTCACCCCATTTTACTATCCTTGTTGTTTTTTCCCTAAATACTTGAAGAAAAATGAATGGATGTAGCCCAGAGAAATGTATTTGAGCCTTGTAACATTTCTAAATTATTTTTCCTCAGAGAAACTATCATCTCCGAGCTCAAATGGTCATTTTTCTCCATTTTACGGTTTGATGGGTGTTTTTTCCAGTCAAATTCACATCCTTGCATCAACAGGAAACATGGCCTCTTTTGGTTGGACACGGCTTAGTGGGACACTCAAAAACTCTATGGATTGCCTTGCCCCAAAACTGGTCGACGTGGAGGAATTATGCTCATTTGAGGATTTTCTTTTTGGTTCGGTTTTAGAGCTACATCAAGAGGACACGTGGAGGTCTCTGCTGCTCTGCTTTGACTCAGACAAATTTTTATGCATCTAATATAGTTTGGCAGGACAGGGACATGCGGCGAGCCCACGCTCATTCAGGGTCTCAAACTTGGGTACCATTTTGAAATTATGCCATGGAGACACGTGGAGGCTTCCACCGGGTCTTCCCATACTTAGTATTTTTTCAAAAGGTTTTTTGGAGGCCTGGGACATGTGGAGGAACCACACATGTTTGGAGGCCAACCATTGGGTTTTATTTTAAAGAGGTGTCAAGAAGACATTTAGAGGCCTCCGCTCACTTTGCATTTTGCTTGGAATTTTCAATGACCAAAGGAAATTGCCTTGGACCCTGACACGTGGTGCCTACTGCTGAGCTTCAAGCCTTCAAACAAATTTTGCCGAGCTAGGACACATGGTGAGCCTGCGCTCATTTAGGATCTCAATTTTTTGGGACCTTTTCAAGATGCACCATTGTGACGCATGGCAGTTTGAAAAGTAAAAGGGTGGGGAGGTGGACCATCAAGGGCAATTTGGTTTTTTTCCCCTCGATATGTAAATGACTAAAAACATCAAAATGGCCCGCAGGCCCGATAAAGGAAATAGTCAATATTTTTCCCCGATCAATGGCAGTAGGGTGGAGTTGCGGGGAAAAATTGGAAAATTTTCCCTTTTCCAAAAAGGAAGTAAAATGGTAGAATTTGGACGTGGTTCCACTGGGACCCACCTTAGGACACGTGTCAGGCTCATTCCCCAAGGGTGGAAGTGCAGAGCAAAATGGAAACTTTTTCCATTTTTCCAAAAAAGTTGTAAAAAGTCAAAGGAAGCCCCCAAGCCTGTTTTAAAGTTGAATCTTCCATGTAGATGGCCCAAATTCAAAGCAAAGATCATTGGCAACTGTGAGTCTGAAATATGATTTTCCCCCATTTTTCCTGAAACACGTCTGATAATGTGAGTTTTCATGATTTCTTGGTATTTCCTACACGCCAAATAGAGAGGGGAGTTAATTTTGATATCTAAGTTTGGTGGGAGAGATCTAAAGACATCTTTAACCATTAAAGTGGTCTGACTCTCAGGCTCAATCTATTTCTCCATTTTTCTTCTCCTGAGCACAGAAGGCACCAGATTTGATAGATTAGGGGGGGAAGTGGTTGGTGAATTGAAGGAAGAGTGTTTTACAAAATGAAGGAGTTGAATGCTAAGATTTTCAAAGAGATCTACCCCATGAGCACTTGACAAATTTTATAGATATGATTCTAGGAATCTCAATCGAAATCATGGTGAGCATTGGTACACTTAATGTTCTTGTATTTTGGGGAAGAAGGGGCTCTGTTGTAAATGTTGTAAATGGCACAAATTTTTTCGTTCAAATGTTTAAAGGTCGGAGTGTTAGAGGTCGAAGAATATTCCTAAGGGGAAAATTTGACAAAGCCTGTCTTTTGAGAAGCCATCTGAGAAGCATGCATATCTATTTTGTATTAAGTTTGATCATGTCAAGGTGTTTGCAAGTGTATAGCCATTAACAAGCTATGAGATTTTTCTAAGAAACTTTCCTCTGCTGATAAATTTAATCAAACTCGAGTTATTTTGTGTGGATCTTATGCAAAATGTGTTTGTTTTACTTCTGAATGTCTGTAAATAGTTTTCCTTGTTTCAAAAAGTAATGCAAATCTTAAACGCTAAGGGTAAGTTATCAGATTTGAAAGATTTATATCTTGATTTCTATGAGCATTATATCTTTGGAAAGCAAAAGAGAGTGAGATTTCTCAAAGTTGGGGCAACTAAGAAGGAGCAGAAATTGGATCTTGTACACTCAGATGTGTGGGGACTAGCTCAGGTAGCTTCTCATGGATGATCCCAGTATTATGTTACTTTCATTGATGATGCTACAAGAAAGGTATGGGTTTATTGATTTAAACGTAAACATGATGTTTTTGAGACTTTTAAAAGATGGAAATCCCCTATTGAGAATGAATCAAATTATAAGTTAAAGTTCCTTAGATCTGACAATGGTGGTGAATAATGTAGCAAGTATTTCAATGATTATTGTTTAGTGAATGGGATACATAGAGAAAGAACGGTTCCAAGAATACCACAAGAGAATGGTGTTGCAAAAAGAATGAACAGGAAAATCATGGAATGTGCTAGAAGCATGAGGATACATTCTGGATTGCCCTTGCACTTTTGGGTAGAAGCAGTTGATACAACGATTTATTTGATTAACCGTGGCCCTTCAAGTTCACTAGATGGAGGAATACTAGAGGAAGCATGGACCAAAAAAAAGGTAGATATTTCTTTTGTTAAAGGTTTTGGTTCAGAAGCTTTTGTGCATGTTGATAAAGAAAATATATAAAAGTGTGATGCAAAATCCAAGAGGTGCACTTTCATTGGTTATGGATCTAGTGATTTTGGTTTCCAATTTTGGGATTTAGAAAATTATAAAATTATTAGGAGTCGTGATATTGAATGGAATGAAAAAAGAATGTAAAGGGATTAAATTTTGGTACCCAAGTTGAGAATTTTATTGATGAAAATGAACTCTCGGGTTTTAAAGAAACACCTACATAAATACACAGTAACCATGGTCAGTTAGTCCCTAACTGACATCGGTCAAATGAACCTCCGACAGTTACAAAGGATCCAAACTAGCATCGATTAGCATAACCGATGTCGGTTAGAGGTGATCGACATCAGTCACTATCAGAAGTTGATACTAAAGTTGAGGCCTAAATAGAGCCTCCGGTACCCCAAACTCCTGTGAGAAGGTCACAAAGGGTAAATAAACTTCCAGAAAGATTTACACCTTCTCTATTTTATTTATTATTGACTGATAGTGGTGAACCAGAGAGCTTTGAAGAAGCAATGCAGGATAAGAATCATGTTCAGTGGGAGCATGGCATGGATGAGGAGATGGAATCCTTGGAACATAACCAAACTTGGGATTTGGTTAAGTTACCAACAGGTAAGAGAACATTGTAGAATAAGTGGGTTTATAGGATTAAGGAAGAAGAGGGTGGAAAGAAAAGGTACAAGGCAAGACTTGTAGTAAAGGGATTTGCACAGAAAGCATGTATTGACTTTGGTGAAATATTTTCTCATGTTGTTAAAATGACTTCTATTCGTACTGTATTAAGATTAGTTGCAGTAGAATATTTGCATTTAGAGCAACTAGATGTGAAGATGACTTTCCTTCATGGTGATTTGGATGAAGAGATTTATATGCAGCAACCGCTTGGGTATGAAGTCAGGGGTTAGGAGAACTTAATGTGCGGGTTCAAAAAGAGCTTATATGGGCTCAAGCAAGCTCCAAGGCAATGGTACATGATGTTTGATAGTTTTATGCATGAGCATGGTTACTTGAGATATGAATCTTACCATTGTGTTTATTTCAAGAAGATTGAAAATGGGAGCTATATTATTTTGTTACTATATGTGGATGATATGCTTATTGCAGTATCTAGTACACATGACATTGGTGAGCTTAAGAGAAAGCTAGCTCACACATTTGCTATGAAGGATTTAGGAGATGCAAAAAGAATCCTTGGCATGCAAATACATAGAGACAGGAAAAACAAGAAGTTATATTTGTCTCAGGAGGATTATATATATAAGGTGTTAGAAAGGTTCAAAATGTAGAATGCAAAACTTGTTAGTAGACCTATGGCTGAACACTTCAAATTGACTAAAGATCAGTGTCCTTCATCACATGAGGAGGTCAAATACATGACACGAGTGCCATATGCTTCAGAATTTGGAAGTCTCATGTACGCTATGGTTTGTACCAGACCAGACATTACACAGGAAATGAGATTTGTGAGTAGATATATGGCTAATCTAGGTAAAGATCATTGGAAAGTAGTCCAATGGATACTTAGGTATTTGAAAGGGATGTCTAACATGCAGTTATGCTATGGAGGTTTTGATATTTCATTACGTGGCTATGTTGATACGGATATGGTTGGAGATTGTGATGGTAGGAGGAGCACTACTAGATATATTTTCATAGTAGGTGGAATGGCAGTTAGCTAGATTTTAATATTGCAGAAGGTTGTGGCTTTGTCTACTACACAGGCAGAGTATGTTGCAGCTACAGAGGCTAGCAAAGAGATGATATGGATGAGTAGATTAATGGAAGAGTTGGGAAAGGAGCAAGGTGATTGTAAACTATTTAGTGAAAGTCAGAGTGTAATTCATTTGGAAAATAACTCACCATTCATTCAAGAACAAAACACATTAAGGTATCACTTCATACAACAGGTATTGGAGGATGGACAGTTGAATCTAGAAAAGATTCATACAAACAATAACCCTGTGTATATGCTAATGAAGCCATTAGCAAAGGAGAAGTTGGAGCTACATCCCACTTCTATTGGTCTTCGAGTTTGAGACTTGAAAAGGAAGAAAAAAATCCAAGGAAGTATCCAAGAATGACGTTGTATAGGTATGGTGCAGTAATTAAACTCCAAGTGGAAGATTGTTAAGTTGTGAAGCTTAATTGCTTCATTTTAGCATGTAATTGGAACATTCTAGAAAATATAGTAACCAACATCGGTTAAGGTCAGACCGACATCGGTCAGGGCAGACCGGCATCGGTTAGATATGACCAACATCAATCATGAAAGTAAGGAACCAGCACGGGTTAGGCAGAACCGGTGTCGATTACTTGTGTGACGAAGTTTTAATTAACTCTCGAGAATTATATCTATTTTAATCATTAAAATAGATTTATTAATTGTAATTGCATGGCTAAGTGCCCTAAGTCTATAAACGAATATATGAGCATAAAATCTAGGGTTTAGAAGTAAGTGTATGGATCATAATTACAATATAATTATGTGAGAGAGAATTCTTGGTGAAGAAGAAAAAGCTTGATGGAAAGAAAGTACTGAACATTTGAGAGGTGTGGAAAATTGTAAATCTTCATTGTATATCTTGTCAAAGCTTTAGATAATATATTGGCTTGTTTTTTGGTGGACGTAGCCCACACTAGGTGAACCACGTTAAATCTGGTGTTGATTTATGTCTCTTGTTTTATATATTTCTTCTGGTAGAATATCCGCTTTTATTTGCATGTATGCTTAGATCTGATATATTGTTTGTACAACCGATGTGCTAATCCCAACAATTTAGGTATGATGGAGTCAGGTATAGGCATGGTGGAGTTAAGGTTATTTAGGCATGATTTGGTCATGGTTTTACATTTGATTTAATTTATAAGTTATTGTTATTATGGATAATGATGATGTATATGTATGTTGTGGTGTAAATGTTTAAATATTTGATATAATGGAAATTTGAAATGATTGATGTATGATATGGTGATGTTATAAAATGGTAAATATGTATATGACAAATTGTTTAATTTCCAAGTTTTGTGTAAAATGGAAACTAATTAGGGTAAAATGTGAATAAAAATGGAGAAAATTGGTTAGGGGAAATAGTGCCCGAGATAGCCTCTAAGGGCCCCATGCCCTCAGAGTGCTACCTACATAGCCCTGACGAAAATGAGCCTCAGACCGATGTAGTTCTCCCATAAGCTAGGGAAGAATATGATGAGGTCGAGGAATGGTTTGATAGGTTTTGAGGCATGATTAATTCTAGGTCATTTAGGCATGGTTGAGTTTAGGTCATTTACGCATGGTTGAGTTTGGTGAAAGAGGAATTCCTAGAATGTAGGTGTCGAAGGTTTGGTCCTGTATACTAGAATCAAATAAGTAAGAAAAAGGAAAATGGTTAGAGGAGACAAAAAGTGCCACCTAATTGATAAGAACAATGACGAATCTATAATACCAAAGATTGGCTTATGAACAAAATACCCTAAAAGGCATTACAAGATTGACTATTCTATGGGTGAAGAAGGTCACATGATCACAAGATGTCGCATTTGTGGTACATCCCTTGAGTAGGAAGAATATTAGAGAGAAACAATGGTGAGGTGAAAGGATGTTGGTTTTAGCGTAACCTGGTGTGATACAACATGCCTTTTGGTGAGAGATCCAAGATCAAAATATGCAAGTCCATGAAAAAAAAATTATCTTTTTATTTTTACATTTGTTTTATAAACTAATCGATGTGGGAAGTCTATGTGGGATGGATATAATATATCCTTGAGGTCTTCGTGAAGTTGATTGAGGATATAATATGTTTATTGTAATTTTGTAAGAATAGTCTTCTTTTGATGATAGACTATATATCTAGTATGGATAACTTTGTATAGTTGTCCTTCGAGGGAGCAGTCTATTTATAGTAGTTAGATAGAAAGATTAGATGTCATTTTTGAGGGAGTCATCTTTTTGTTAGAAGTTTGACTCAAAGAGTTTTGAATTTAAAAGTCCCATATTTTTCTTTTGAATGATTATTTGGACATTTAAGTCATGGACAAGACTATAGAGAAGGATAGGATCCTATTATGAAGACCAAACCATAGTACACATGGGTTAGCTTATGAAAGAGAGATTTTAAGTAATGAAATACCATGTGATTCCATCCTAAAAAGGATGAAATGTATCAATGAGGATCATCCCATGAGTAGAGCCATGGGACTCATATTGAAGATAAGGTTAAAAAAGGGACGGGTAAGCACATGATTCTTGTTTATTCGTTGATCCTTAAAATAGGTAGGTGGAAGGTGAATGGTGCTCAAGGGACAAGTTTTTAATAGACATAAGGTGATCTAGGACTCGATTCAACAATATAATGGTCGAAGATGCAAGGCATTGAGGGGCTCTGGTTCGGGTTTACCTTCAAGTGAAGACAAATGATATGCACCTAATCCATAGGTATGAGTAACAATATAGGGTCCAAGCCAATTAGGAGCAAAATTTCCCCATTTACTTTTCTCCTCTTTTGTTACATGTTTATTTTCCTTTAGGATGAGGTCACCGACTTGGAAGGTTCATTTGTGGACACATTTATTGTAGGCAAATTTGATACATTTTTGGTAGATTTGGAGGTGATCTAGAGCATTGAGACGAAACTCGTCTAATAACTCAAGTTGTGCCAAATGGTCCTAGTGAAAATCATCATCGTTTAGCATATCTTTGAGTGAGATACAAAGAGATGGTATTTGGACTTCGAGGGGTAGGACAACCTCTATAACATAGACCAAAGAGAAAGGCATGGCAAAAGTTGAGGTACAAATACTAGTACGATAAGCCCATAAGGAAAAAGGAATGTACGTGTGCCAATCCTTTCTAGTATCGCTAACCACTTTCATAAGAATTTTGTTTAGGGTTTTGTTAGTTAATTCTTCTTGGCCATTTTCTTTAGGATAGTAAAGTGAAGAAAAAATGAGTTGAATGCTGAAGGCATCACAGATTTTCCGTAGGGTTTTGTTTTTGAATTTTTTTTCCATTATCAGTGATGAGGCAGTGAGGAACACCAAAGAGAAAAATGATGTGATGGTTGATGAATTCACATATTTTCTCATCTTTTATAGAAATGAGAGGCATGGATTCCACCCATTTAGTGTAGTATTTAGTAGTGGTAATAATCCATTGATGACATTGGGAAGAATGTGGATTAATCTCTCTTACAAGATCTAAACCCCATTGAGAGAAAGGCCAAAGATCTCGTGCAACATGTAAGGTGTGACTAGGGGTGTGATGAAGATTAGCATGTTGTTGACACTTCACACAATGCTTGACATAGTCAAAACAAACACGGTTTACAGTTGGCCAATAATAGCACAAGCAAAGAATGCGTTTAGCAACAACTAAACCACTGAAGTGACCCCCACAAATTCCATCATGAACTTCCTTGATAGTGTATGGGATTTCACAACTTTTAGGGCATCGTAAGAGGATACCATCAAAGTCTCTTTTATAGAGAAAACCACCCATGATAACATAACGAAAGACACTTTTAAGAAAGGCTTGTTGTCCATTGTGAGTAAGATCTAGAGGATGAATGGAAAGGGAAAGGTAGTCAACAAACTACCCATACCAAAGGTCACATGGGTTAGTTTCAATGGTTCTGGCTAGGTTGATGTCTCAAAATAGATAAGAAGGTGATTGTAACTTTTGTACTTTGACAAATATTTTTGAGTCAAAGGGCGAAGCAAGGATTTGAGAAGAAAGACAGGACATGTTGTCTATAAATTTATTAGTGGAACGTGGGGTGGTTTGAAGTTCATAAATGCCAAAGGTAGTCAAAAGTATGTCAACATGATGTTTATATTTTTGAAGTATCTCGTTACGACACTGGTTTATACCATTAACTTGGTTCACAACCAGTTGAGAGTCGCCAAAGATATTAATTGATTTAACACCTGAGGCTATGACAACTTGAAGGCCTAACATGAGTGCTTCATATTCAGTGATATTCTTAGTACAATCAAAATCTAGTTTGAAAGATAATGGCATAGGCTCACCATCAAAAGGAATGAGGATAACTCCAACATGACCCCCACGCTGACATTTGGAACCATCAAATAATAAGATCATCTGGTAAATGTATTGTCCAAATAGAGGGTAGCGATGGATTCATCAAGGAAATCGAAGTTAGAGGATTGATTTCCAGAGAGAGGTGTGTCTGTGAGTTGGTCAGTGATGGTTTGTCCTTTGATAGATTTTTATGGGTGAATTCAAGATCTAGGTCTATAATAAGCATGAGCTAACGTACAATACATTGATTTTGGTAGGGCTTAGTGTACATGTAATGTAAGGGGTTAGTATTTGTGATAGCAAAGATTTTATGGTTGAGTAGGTAATGGAAAAGTTTAGTGGCGAAAAAAAATAAGGATAAGCATATTTTTTGGCATGATTTTATCTAGTTTCATATTCTAAAAGCGTACAACTTATATAATAAAATGTGTTCCCTGTGTTGCTCATCACATGAGCAAGCATGGAACCCAGGAAATGATCAGTAGTATAAATGTAAAGGTAAAATGGTTATTCATCCTTAAGGGGAATGATCACAGGTGGTTGGAGGAGGTATTTTTTTAAGGCGTCAAAGGTTTTATGGCATTCATAATCTAATTTTAAGGAGACATCCTTTTTGAGGAGTTGATAAAATGGATGGCAGTGGTTGGAAAACTGTGAAATAAAGTGATGAATAGATTACAACTTGCCTTGCAAACTATGAATTTGAAAAAGGTTAGTAGGTGGAGGAATTTCAAGAATAGCCTTGATTTTAGCAGGATCAACTTCAATGCCACACACAAAAATGATAAAACCAAGGAGGTTACCTTAGAGAACAGCAAATACACTCCTTAGGTTGAAGGTGAACACAATACTTGATGAGACGGTCGAAGATGACCTTAAATATTGTAAGGTGTTCAACCTAATGTTTGGATTTGGCACTAATATCATCAACATAATATCCCAATATGAGATGCATAATGTCATTAAATATATAAGTCATGGCCTGCTGATATGTAGCACCAGCGTTTTTATGGAAAAAGGGCCTGACACGATAACAGAAGGTCCCCCAAGGAGTGATGAAGGTGGTTTTGTGTTGATCTTCCGGGGTGAGTAATAATTGGTTATAACTCAAGAAACCATCCAGGATTGATACTATCTCATGGCCAACGGTGAGGTCAACTCGTTATTCAATACTAGGTAAAGGAAAGTCATCTTTAGGGAAAGCTAGGTTAAGGTCACAGAAATCCATGCAAAAATGGATTCCCCTGTCGCTTTTGTGATAGGAACAATGTTAGAAATCCATTGGGGATAATCAATGGGTAGGATGAAGGAACTGAAAGAAGGTGCTGGAGTTCTTCTTTAAGAAGAAGGGAAATGCAAGGATACATTTTCCGTAGCTTCTATTTCACGAGTTTGGATTTAGGAATAGTTATGATATTGTGGACCACAATGTTTGGTTCAATATTAGGTATATCAGTGTAAGACCAAGTAAAATCATTGCTATGATCCCAGAGGAAAGACATAAAAGCTTCATGTTCAACAACATCTAAAGAATGGCCTATTTTTAGCATGTGTGGGTTATCATGAGTGTGAATATTGATTTTGATGGTCAATTCATTCAACATGGTTTGTGTCTCAGAAGGTAATGACCAGTGAATATAAGAATCTTCCACACCAAGGTAGGTGAGAATAGACTCGTCGTCTTGACATTGAACGTCATTAATAGAAGGTGTATCATCATCGATCATGTTAGTATATAGGAAGGGAAGAGAAGACGGAGCCTCACCATAGCATTAATAAGTTAGAGGTCCCAGGAAAATGGTGTTCATGAAAAAAAAAGTTAGGATGAATGGATTCTGGATCCATAGACTATGTAGGTGAAGGAAGTGAAGTTGGTGAAAGGGGTGGAGAAGGTTTATCATCCTCAATGAGTTCGACTCATGTCTTCTTGGAATATGGTTTGAAAAATCCAATACCACTATGGTATTTATGTTTACGAGTGGTGCATGTGATGACAATATGATGGCCTTGTTCATAGAAACCAAATCCTAAGCCATTCCAAGCACAATGATGGAGGAAGGTGTGGGAAAAGTGACAGTGGTGAGAGATTGTATTTTTGAGGAAAATGGTCAAGTTTGTGAAGGTGGCTTAGGTGATTAGGTAGAAATATTAAGTCCCCCATATGTTAAGCTGGTGTGAAGGTGGGAAGGACCTTAAGGGATAACCTCACCTATGTGGTGATCATAGTGGGGGTGTTGATAAATTTTACCATGCTCTTGAGGACTAAGGAATATGTCAATATTATAAAGGTGGTACTTCCCCGGAGTGAGGTGTTTAAAAACACCTTCTAAGGGATCAGTAGTTGATATGTGGGTAGTGCGAATGGATCAATTATTAGATAGCTAGGAAGAAGAAGCATTGGTTGCTTGAGAAGTAGATGTGTTGGATGATGGGTCAGCTACAGAAGTTATGGTAGTAGTGGGAATAGAGGAGTTAGTTATGGAAGATTTAGCGACAACATCGGTGGATGGGGTCATGGGTGAAGGGGAAGTGGTAGCGGGGGTAGATGCCTTAACTAGTATAAGGACATCATTGGGTCAATACAACATCTTACAGGTCTTGAATGGTGAAGGGTCAGAGGGGATGGTATAGTTGTATCCTTCATGTTCATATTTTAAACATCATTGTAAGGTTGAAGGAACACAACCCATGACGTTGACCCAAGGTCAGCCAAGCAGCAAGTTGTACTGTAATTCCCCCAATGGTTTGAAAAATCCAATACCACTACGGTATTTATGTTTACGAGTGGTGCCCACATGAATGATGGACAATGATGATGGCCAAGGGTTGAATTCATAGAAACCATTGAATGAACACAAGCCATTCCAAGAACAATGATGGATGGAAGGTGTGGGAAAAGCGGGCAGTGGTGAGAGATTGGATTGTTTGCATGGGAAGAAATGATGTCAAGTACTTGTGACCACCGGTGATCTTAGGTGAGTCAGGTAGCAAATATTAAGTCCCCCATATGTTACAGTTGGAAATAAATAGGGTGGGATCAGGATCATCTTATTGGAGAGGTAAACTCTCGTCGTTAGAGAAACTGAGTGAGGCTACTTGTTGAGTGGCAGCAGGTGTTGAGGAAGGGGATTTTACCATGCTCTTGAAGACTAAGGCCACATATGTCAATAGTGATAAAGGTGGTACTCCCCCATGAGTGAGGTGTCATTCAGTAAACACCTTCTAATGGGATGCAGTACCTCCATGAGGTATGTGCCGGTGAGAATGCGAAGGTTTGGATCAAGGTATTAAAGATAGCATTTAGGAAGAAGAAGCATTAGTGTGGTTGTTTAAGTAGATGTGTTGGATGATGGGAGTCAGCTATCAGAAGTTATGGTGGTAGTGGGAATAGAGGAGTTAGTTGTGGAAGATTTAGCGAGAACAGTTGGTGGATGGGGTCATTGGATGAAGGGGAAGTGGTAGCAGATGGGGTAGTTATTTTCTCCTTAACTTAGTATTTAAGGACATGCGATTGGGTCAATGTTAACCATCTTACAGGTCTTGAATGGTGAAGGAGTCAGAGGGGAGTGGTGATAGATGTAGCATCAAGACATGAAAAAATATGGTTAAGGCATCAGTGTAAGGTTGAAGGAACATAACCCATGACGTTGACCCAAGGTCATCCAAGCAGTAGGTTGTACTGTAATTCCCCCTCTAATACATAGAATAATTCTGGAAAGGTACAGGGGTCCACACAAATGTGGAGTTGAAGGTGATTGGAGAGGTCAAGGGATGAGGAAGTGATGGCATCATTAAATGAATGCAACATAAGTGGGTCCTCAAATAAATGACCATCATCGTCAAAATTTTGGTAGGGATGTGACATAGTTGGTTGTAGAACAGTGGTAAGAAGCCTTAAATGTTCCATATCATGCCCTGAACACACCCATCTTATCATAATAGTGTTGAACAATTTTAGGTATTGATTACACCTTCTTGGGTAAAGATGTGGCAAATGAACTAGTGGTGGGATCAGGATCATTTTATTGGAGAGGTATAATCTACGTCATCAAATAGGACTGAGTAGTGGCTACTTGATGCTTTGGTAGCGACCTGTAGAATAAGGGGATGAAGTGGTGAAGAGAGGCCACATGTGTGAGGCATGTATAATGGATGCCACATGAGTGGAAGGGGTCAGGTTTGGAAAAACGATCAATGAGGGCATGTCAATGAAGACTGTGGGAAGAGTTTGTAAAATGTTGTACAAAGTACTAGTTGAAGAGAAGGGAGTATCATAGTGTAATTATGTTAATCATTGGATAGTGATGTAGGTATAGACCATCAGAAATAGAGGTATGTGGGTCAACGAATGGGTATAAGCTGGTGTAGGTGCAGATGGGATATTGGTGTAAAAGAGGATGGCAGATGAGGATGGTTTTTTTCTGGGATTTCCTAGTTTCCTTCTGAGGCTCGAGTGGTAATGCTTAACCATAGGTTAATATGGGGTAAAGGATCCAAGTGATTCATGGATAGGTGGTGAAGTTGAAAGGATGAGAAAAATATGGTGAAACCGGCATATGCAGCCTAAGAGGTTGGTTCTTGAAAAGAACTGCAGTGCATTGGAATCTTTGCATGGAGGTTGTGAAGATATGGCTAAATCTAGTATGAAAGGACCATGGATTAAACTCAAATGTTAGCATGGCTCCCAATGTGATAAAGGGGTCTAGATTTGGAGGAAGGTATAGATGCAAGTAAGTCATTAGGAATAGGATAAATTTTGGTTGATGCTAAAGGTTTATGTGTGATGACAACTGAAGGTGATGAAGAAGGGGTCCTCATCTACAAATATCATGGGAATCGTCAAAGTTTGGTTATTGGGAGGACACAGTTGGAAAAGAACATTCTTACAACATTATAGTTTTCCACATCATGCCCTAGAGAAAGGCAACCGGAATGCGTCCCTAAAGCATGCAAATTTTTGACATAATCCAGTCAGTTAACCCTTCATGAGTTTTGGAACTGTTGGAGTGGTTCGATAAGGTCTAAGTGGTAGAAATATAATGTACATAATTTTTGTGAGATAGGGAAATGGTTGGCTTCATACTTTGTGGATAAAAGATCTGAGATCAAATCAACAAGCTCCTCGAAAGTTAGTGGATAATTGTCCCTAGATAAGAAGTGTGGCACTGCTAATGGATCCCCTATTGGTAGGGTAGAGGCACCACATGAGGATGGAGGTAGGTTTGACCACTATTTTGAATAGGAAGGTAAGCATGAATCTCACGTGGGTAGGAGAGTTAATATTGTTGCACCTTCATTGGTTTAAAGATGTAGCATGATGAAACTAGCGATCGGAAGGTGGTAGTAGGTTTAACTAACTCTATGTGGAGTGTATTAGTTTTTTGGACTAAGGGTTGCACCTTCTTGGGTAAAGGTGAAGATGGAGTAGGTTCCTCCATAGTATGAAGGAGCTCATGCAAGAATCTCCTCGATAGAGGGAGGATGAGGTTATCTAAGGTGAGGAATGGTATGATGTATGATAAAGACTATTGGAAGAGGAAAGGTGGAAGGTATTACTGTGATTAGAGAAGAAAATATCCAGTTAGGTTAGATGATGAGGATGTGATTTGGAAATGAAGTATTGAAGTATAGGAAGGTAGAAAGGATGCGTGAGGGTGATCAACGAAGATGATATGTCCACTGTGTAGGTAATTTGGGTGTAACAAAGGCTCTTGAAAAGGAGGTGGGATAATGTGCATTTGGTTTACCTTGGGTAAGAGGCTACTTGGCAATAAAGTCATTGATGGGTGAAGGTCCTGAAGATGGAAGGGATTGAATTTTTAGACAAGATTGGGTAGTTGGTAAAAACTATGTGCTATATGGCCTAACCATGGTATGGGTCTTTCGACTCATTAGGTGGGGTAATATTGATACCTACCCGATTTGGGATTCGTCTACCAGGACTCCCATTGCAGCTTTGGAACAGATCTAGTCTCATTGCTATAGGGGGATGGACTTTAGGCTCATGTGTAGCAGTCGATGATAAGACCTCCATTCAAACTCATACTACTTATGCTCGAATCCTGGTTGATCTCGATACCTCCAAATGTTTACCAGCAGAAATCAATCTACAGATTGGAGCCAGGCTTTGGGTGCAGAGGATAGACTATGAGAGACTTGCCTTCAGATGTAGGCGTTGCTTCCAAACTGGTCATGTTACAGATGATTGTGAACACTCCAAATGTAAGACTAAAACAGCCTGGTGGAGGGATTCTCTACCTGAACATCTTACAATCGACTCAGATCCGGCTAAGGAATCGAGTTCCCCCCTGCAAGCTAACTCACCCATCATGGTTGATTCACAGACCATTACAGACAAGCCTCCAGATTATTCTTTACAGGCTGCTGATTCAGTGATTAAAGATATTCCGACCTCCCATTTGGATCACTCCCCCATCAAACCTATTGCAGTTTTTCCGACTGTAGTGGATGTGGGAAATCAGGAATGGACAGTGGTGGATCGGAATAAGAAGGGTAATGCCAAATCTAAATCCCCCACCATATCGGACAAGATTTGATTCTTGTCTTTTTGGGCGCTATTATTACTACATTTTGGCATATGGCCTGCTACGCAGTTGCTAGGCAGTTGTGTTGTTGTTTTGTTGCTGTCAAGTTGTTTTGTTGCAGCTGGTTTGCTTTTGCTGGTTCCTTCCTTGACAGTTTTTGTTGGGCTCTTTTGAGATGATCGTCTGGATGTTTTCTCCGTTAGTGGTGAAGGCCGGAGTACATTGTTATCATTTTTGTGGCCGGACCACTGCGTGTTTGCTGTTTGATCAGCTGTCCAGCAGGTGTTTATTTGTTGTTGTGTTGCTGCTGGTTGTTTCTTTGCAGACTGCGTTCTGCAGTTGGTCCTTATTGTTATATCAGGATGTTGATCCTTTTTTTCGAGCTTTATTTTCCTATTTTGGCTCCTGAGCCTTGCTGTACAAGGGTATAGTCCCTTTAAAATTTATATAATTACTATTGCTATGACCTTTACCGTGATGATAGTTACAGTAATCGTTTGCTTTGTACCATGCATGCATAGGATGAGAGGGGTCAAAACTAGTATGTGGTTTGATGGGTGAAAGAGTGACGGATACAGATTTTATAATTTTTTCTAAAATCGAAGAATAGGGTTCTCCTAGGGAAGTGTATTTTTGTTTCTCTCACTTGAACTAAAAATCCTCAATAGGAGAAAGGTTGGGATAACGCTTTGATTGGTTGGATGGGTAAGATGGGCCAGCTTTCAAAACTATTACATGGGTAGATGCTTTTTCTTTAGAGTAATTATTTTATGGTTTTAAAGAAGAAGAGGTATTTTTGATTTAAATGCAGTTGTCTTATTATGTAATTGTATCTTCTTCTCTTCAAAGGCCATGGTGAATGCCACATTAAACATGAAGAAGGTTTGAACTTGGAGATTCAGTGATATGTTCCTAGCACAAGCCCTAGTGAACAACTTTATTAAATTTGTTTAAGGTAGTTGAAACGTGAGCTAGTTGATTAGGATTCGCTAAGGAGTGACAAAATCTTTGATAGATTCATCCTTGTATTGTTGTGTTGAGTACAACTCGGTCATGGTGACCTTCTTGATGATATTGATAGAAAAGTGGTCTAGGAAAGCTTGAGCTACTTCGTTGAATGAGTAAATGGAGTTCTTAGGTAAACCACTATAACAATCCAACACAGGTCCTGTTAAGGACATTGGGAATGTTCGTAAGAGAAAAGCATCATCATGAGTGATCAGATAACACCCATGTTTAAAAGACCGCAAGTGTTTCTATGGGTCCTATTTACTATTGAACTAATTGGATTTAGGCATTTTCCAATGCGTGGGGTATGGATGAATCAGAATGGATGGGTGAATGGGCTCATTACAAATCTTGTCTTATGTCAGAGAGTTATGTGAGCTAGAGACCGGTGCTTCTAATGTCTTCAACTTGTCCATCATTATTTTGATAAGATCGTTTGTAGGTTGTGATGACTGGGAACCCCCTGCAGTATAAGGGGTAGATGATGAAGGCATGACATGGGTAACATCCTAGTTTATGGTGGTTTCGAGTATGAAAATTGTGATGGAGGAATAGATACATGTGGAAAGTATCCAAAATAAGTTATAAATGAGAAACGGGGTTGTTGGTGATAAGTGTAGGTAGGTGGAGTGGATGTAACGACTCTCACAGTAATTGGAGGAAGAGACTGTGGGATGGAGAGGACAACATATATGAGAGGTAGTAGGTGTAGATATCCCTACACTCAGGGTAATTGATGAAGGAATTGTCAACATCACAAGAGAAAATAATGTCAAAGGCGTGACAGATGCCATAGGTGCAACAGATATCGATGAAGTAGGGCCAAGTTCGAACACCACATGTGGTAAGGTGGAAGAGGGTAAGGCCAAGATAGTAGTAGTTGATGCAGAATTATGTGTGAGGGTAGGAGGAATGGACATAGGCATGCCATATACAACTTTCCCTAATGAATCTCAAGTGGATGAATGGGCTAAATAATATTGTAAAGCAGAGGGGTTTTTGTCAAGGAATCTTGTAAACTCCTCATCACTGGTATTGATGATAATAGGTTGATTGGGATCTCTAGGTGATAAAATGGAAGGAAATAATGGGATAGGTGGGAGTGGTTGAAAGCTAGTGTGGAATACGAGGGAGGTTGCTTTTCTATGAATCAAATCCACGTGAGTTAGCGTAGACCTAGTAATCTAATCTCTGTAGATGACATAGATGCAAAGAATGAATCAAGAAAATAGTTCTTGTTAGGTAAAAATTGGTCATTTTTTAATTGATAAATTAAAACATAGAAACCAAAGGTGGTTGGGTAACCGATGTCATTGAGAGAGGGTAACCAATGATGGTTAAGATGACCGATACTGGTTACTATGGAAAATAAAAATATTTGTATGTGGTAATAAATGGTGAAAATGAAGTAAAATATGGATTTTGACAGTGACTTCAAAGACCCAGAGATATGGTGAAGTATCTAAGGAACCCCAGACAGAATAGAAATGTGATGAGTGCTACTTTGGTTAAAATGACCAAAATAGTAGGAAACCGATGTCTATTGCTAGACCAATGCTGGTCACTGTGAAATATTTGAAAAGATGGAAAAATTGAATTTAGTGACTTAGATCAAATAAAAGACCAACCTAGAAACCTGAGTATGGAAGTGATGGACCCTAACACACTCAAAAAGAGTAGGAATACACCAACTATGATTATGGAATTTGAAAGTAAGAAAGAATGGATAATATGACCTCACACCTCAAAACACAAATCAAGAAAAAACTAGCAAACAAAAAATCCTATGTAGTGGATTTTTTGTTCCATCTTATGCCATTTAGGACTAACTTATAAATAGATTAGAGTTTTTGGTTTGATAAAAATTTCCCTATGAAAATCCAAGAACTAAGGATAGTTTAGGAAAAAAATTGGTGAGGGGGGTCCTTTCTCTTAGATAATGAATGGAAAAAGAAACCAGTTTAGGGCCCACTATCAATCCTCTGATCATGTGATCACTGACAGCTTCTTCCAGGTAGGATATTGTTTAAGAAAATGAGTCATTTATTTTGTGTGGTTTGGTGTAGAGAAGAGAATGTGCACTATGATTCAATTTTTCCAACCATCATTTGGGCATGAATTCTAGGGTATAGGTTTCCCTCAATTTTTAAATGAGCTAAAGATGCAACACTCAGAAATGATATGAAAATATTTTAAACCCAAATCCACAATGACGTTCGATGAAAGAAATGATGAATAGGCAAGAATATGTCTTTCACTAATGCTATACAAAAATAAAAATAATGGTTCTTTTTAGTCCAAAATAAGAGTGTCAATGAGACAAGTAGAAGAGAGAGAATGTTTCAAATGAGGAAATTTAATTTGTACTACTTTTAAAAGGAAATAGACACACAATATTTCACCTAGGAATGAACAATGCAAAAGAACCCCTAATGTGTCCCACCGGGCGTGCCAAAAATGTTTCACTAAATTGTTGTGTGATAAAATAGATAAGGTAAACGTCAAGGAGGAATACATGTTATTACATTGGTTGAAGGATGAGTGTGTGCATTACTGACTTTATCTTGGCTACTTGTAGATAAATCTATTTTTCTCGGAAGGACTACCTATATATAAAAAACAAGACCACCAAATGATATTAAATAGAAAGAGTCAGAGAACTGCCTAGCAATGCTAGATCTAGGAAGCATGATGCCTCCTCGAATTACTGTCAATCCTCTACTATTATCAAATTAATGAAATTAAATGTGAGAAATAAAGGTCCTATTGCTAACACTTTGATTTAGGTATCTCAAAATGTTACTAAAAAACTATATTAATCAAGGTATTTAAATCTAAACTAATCTAGCATCAAGAAAGGCATGTTTCTAGTTGGGATAGGTCACAGGGGTGTTAGGTAAGGTCAAAAAGGTATCTAGTAAGGTCTGGGTGGAATTTAGGTGATGTTAGAGGTAATTTTGTGAAGGTTAGAAGAAAACATAGTGACGGATATTGGTCTGGTGACCGATGTTGGTAAAGAGGGGAGACCGACGACGGTCAAGGTGACCAACGTCAATAGGGGAAATTTGGTGGTAATTAAATAAAAGTAGTTTTAGACTTCTATGTGATTGCAAAAATAATGAAGGGAGAATGGTTGGGTTCATAATAATGCCAAGAAGAATCAAGAATGCATAGAGGTCAAGTATGGAGAGCCAGAAGGTCGTAGGTGGTTAGATGGGTAGATTGGTAAGAAGGTGGGGCTGGAGGAATGCAGGAAGCAATAAGATGTAATAACAAAATATAATGAACCTACACTTTAAGCAAGTATAGATTGATGAAAATCAAGTATACTTACATGCATTTGCAGGTTTGGTAGGTGGTGGAAGGTAGTAGTTGATACATGGAAAAAAAATTTGGTTAATGTCGTGGTAATACTTCCCTGAGTGTTCCCATGAAAATTATAATGCCTTAGGATGAGCATCGGGTGTTTGTGTGGGCCTGTGGTTGAGTATATCTCATCGTTTGGATGTTGAGAAGTCTCTAATTTGTGCTTGAATGCAATAGAACTCTCTGAACTAAAAGTGGCCAACCTCAATAAAGAGTTGTGAACATGTATATAAGGTAACCGATGACAGTTAAGGTGACTGGCATTGGTTAAGGTGGGAAATCCTAGGTTTACCAAAAATATGCAGATCTTTACTATTTTTGGCATGATTCTGATTAAGTCCACTTATGGAAGTGGAATTCACGTGAGAGAAGGTAGGAAGGTCATAAAAGAAGTCCAATTAGGTTCTAGGAAAAAGTCTCATTTAGTTAGGTCAAGCGGTGACTCAGCCCTAGGAGTGATGACTTAGTGTTGAGAGTGATAACTTGGTCACTATGATTTAATTGCCCCTGGAATAGGTCCAGGATGAGGTGTCTAGGTGATGTGTAAATTAACTTAATTAAAGTAATTAAATTAATTAATAATGTGAGGATGAACATTAATTCAATTATAAGTAATTAAACTAACATGAATGCGGGGTACAAGGGTCATGGTTAGGTGAACACGTTACATTAATTGATTGAAAGGGGACCAAGGGGAGTGTGACCCAAATTTGGTGTCTACAATATCTATCAAATAAAGCGTTGTTCAAATGAAAATATTGACTTTGTAAAAAATTAAATGAAAAATAACAAAACCCATTTTCCTCATAATTTATTTTTAAAATTACGTGTCTTTTAGGTGTGTAAGGGTTGGTTATCAGTGTCGTAGAACTAAGAGACAAGTTAACAATGTTTACTGAGCAAACCCTTTATATGGCATAAAAAGACATAGTACAATGATAGTTATTTTTCCAAAGAAGACCAATGTAAGAAAATTCTTACTACACATAGATGTCAGTTGACTCTGGGTTCTTTGTTCATAGCCTTGCAGCCATATCTGTGTTTGAATGTGTAAACTATTGGTTTCCCCCCATTTTTTTGGCCTATTTAAGAACAAATTGTAGTTACAAGAATAGTGTGAATGAGATCAATAAGGTAAAGTGGAGCAAAAATAGCATATATTATTTGGTCAAGAATAATTTTTGTCATGGAATAGGTGTGGGACATGCAGGTATTTAATTCCATTATTTTCTTTCTAAGTTTTCATTCTTGTCTTCATCTTATCTAACATATAAAATTCCACCCAATTGAAAATATTGTTGCCATAAAAAATAAAATAAAAAAACAATGAATCCCATTTCCCCATATTTTCTAAAAGAATCCATCTCTTTCAGTTTTATAAGGGTCCGTTGTAAGCATTGTAGAAGTTACAGACAAGCTAGCATCACTTACATAAAGATCCCTCCATGTGGCTAAAAAAGATGTGGTACTGGTACAAATTTATTCTTAAACTTGATACGATTTTTTATTAGGTTGACTCATTCCACATTTTGTAGATATACTTGTCAACATTGAGGGTGGAAAGACCCTAGGTGTAAATATTTTCATCCACAACCTACCACCCATTGTTGAATAATAACAAACCCACAAATCATAAACCCTCCATTGCATCAAGAAAATGGAGACTCTAAAATAAAACACCATCACTTGTATATATAGAAAAAATAAAGACCAACTACAAATTATCCACAAACAATTTTTCATGATGCCAATTATTGGATTTGTAATGTTAACACTTGTAATTACATCGATGACCTTTTTCACAAACCAAACCAATGTGAGAAAATTCCAACAACACATAGATATCATACGAATCGGAAAATGCGGACTGTAAAAGTAAATACCATCACTTATATATACACATAAAAGAAAGGCCAACTATGAATTATCCACAAACAATATTGCACAATGTTGTTTGTTGGATTTATAATGTTAACAAAGAACTACATTGATAGCCTTGTTTCCAAACTAGAATGATGTGAGAAAATATAGACAACACACAAATGTCAAATGACTTCATGCTAGCATAGAAGATTTTGCTTTCATTGATCTCTACTTGAACCCTTGACATTGGTTTGTATTAGATTTTCATTTGGTTTTGGGATCAACAAGCATCATTTTTTGCATTGAGGGTCCTTTGAGCACAACATCATCTTGCATCATGGATCTTATTTTGAGTATTGTCATTCATATTTTCTCGCATATAACATCTCCTCACACCACTGATAGGATCACCTGTGTTTGCATCAAGATCATGATGATAAAGTGGATCGTAGATAATAGATATAATTTGGGAAGTAACAATTTGATTCATGGAAAAAGTGTGTCAAATCCATATATTTAATTCCCTCATTTTTCTTTGGACAACATTCCATTCATGTCTTCATCTTATCTAATAAATAAAATGTATTTCAATAAAAAAAAATTACACCATAAAAATATTATAAAGAAATACCAAAGCCAATTTTCCCATATTTTGTAAAAAAATGTCTCTTTTAGATGTGTAATGATAGGTTGTTTGGCATCTTACAAACTAACAAAAAAGTTAGGAATGATTATTGAGTGACACCTCCATATAGCTTAAAATAAACACGATAAAAAATTATTATTAAGCTTGATTCTATTTCTGATTTGATTGACTTATGTTACATATTTTGTATATGTACTTGTCAGTGTTAGGCATGGAAATACCTCCTAGTGTAAATCCTTTAATTTTTAACATGACACCCTACTGCAAAATAATATAAACAAATCAACAAATCACTATTCCTTCATTGCATCAACAAAATACATACTGTAAAAGTAGACGCCATTACTTAAATTTATATACAAACACAAAAAGGAAAGGTACAAACTATCCACAAATAATATCACATGATGTCGATAGTTGGATTTGTAATGTTAAAAACTACATGTGTTGATATCCTTTTTTCCAAACTACGTTGATGTGTGAAAATTATAACAATGCACATATATCAAACAAATCTACGTTCTTTGGTCATTTCCATATAGTTATATCCATTTCATGAGTTATTTCAGAGAGATTTTTAATTTAGGATAGAAGGTCCCATGGAAGGGTCTCGTGCTCCTCTTTATGCCTTAGAATGCACCTCTTGTTATCTTTCCTGACTCATTCTCCTCAACATACCCTTGTAAGGTGAAAGTCGTGTCTCACCCCGTGTGCTTCTCTTTGCTTCTCTATATAGCATAAAATATTTTTCTTTGATCAAGCTCTATTTGATCCCTCTACTTTGTTTTGTATTGGATTTGCATTTTATTTTGGGATTAACATGCATCAATATTTTCATTGTGGGTTGTTCAACCTTGAATTTCCTCTTTTCCTAATGCCTCAAACATTAATCACATTAATAAGAATTTCCAAATGTGATTCTTGGTAATTGTGCCTAACATGTATCATAAAAATGAGAGGATAAGGTTTTGTGCCAATGTTCATTGATAGATAACGCCATCAAGAGTGTTGATAGGAGAAACCCTAATCACCTACCTTAATTTCTACAAAGAAATTGTGTTCTGCAATGGCATATGAAATTAAAAACATAAGGAATTCTAAACATAGAGTTTTCTTATCTTATACATGTAGAGTTTGGAATACAAACATGTGCAACATTCCCCTGGAAGTATTGATTGACCATGTATATTGCCTCAATGACTTGTGCACCACACCACCTTTCTTCCTCTAAGTAGTGACACAAATGTCACACTTTTCATAAATGCATGGTTCTAAGAAAGAGGATTTGTATGTAGGCTCCCCTCGACATTTTTCATAGCCTTAGACTTAACCTCCCTCAATCTCCTTCTTCATTGCCCCTCTTCTTCCTCAAATGTTTATCTCCCACAATTTTAACTTCTACAACACATCCCATTCGACGTTCCCATCGCACATCCCACATGAGATTGCTAGTCTTAACCAAACCATAACAATTTGCCAAAAGTATCGTACCACTAGAGTCGTAGGGTGTGAGAACGGTACCAATAGAGGTCTCGCCACTCCCCTTTTTTGGGCCCTTTTGACCCATTAGTTGAGTGCCTCGAGGATGAAGGATGAAACAAACGAAATTTATTATGTTTGACAAAGAAATACCATGCCAAACTCATATTTGATATCTATTCATTATACCTTGGCAGATATTGTGGCGGTGGACTTATTTCCACCGTGAATAACTCCATTAACTCCGCCATTCGTATTTTCTGAGAAAGTTATGTGAATAACGCCAACAATGCTGCTGGCCGGACTACGGACTACTATTTTGTATTTGGTCTGCTCTTTCATAATGTGTTGCGTGTACTAAACGGACACAAACAAAATGACTTCCTCTGTTATAGGAGGAACCCAAACCAAACACGCTGAACGCGGATTTCGGTGCCTCCAGCGAAGGAATAAGAATATACTTTCTCCAATACTCCACGCCTTCTCTCCTATTTAATGTCTCAACATTATGATAATATCATCACAAGCGCGGCTATAACCATTTTCATATTTATTTTCCTTGCTTCTAATTGCTTGCAGTGATGGAGGCAGCAACAGGAAAAGGTGTGAGCTGCTCTTTTATAATCAATAGAAACAGTTCGTGTGGTTCGAACCCGTACCCTGCAGCGACATCATCGCCAGTAAGAGTATCAGACACTAACGGTGGAGGAAAGCTGATGGCCATGGCTTCGAATGGTGAGGAAAAGAGTAAGAGTAAACGTGGGAGGATGAGTGCGGTGATAACAGAAGAGAAGGCAAGGTGGTTGAGAAGGGAGCTCCGCGCAACAGAAATTAGCAGTCATGGAATGTATCATTCCGCCATTGCTGCACAGCTCGCCTTCTCCGATAGCCATAACTAAAACTCTCGCTGCCTCTGTCCATTGTACAAGTAGTAGTAGATACAGAACCTCCAGATGAATACAAACGCCCACGAGAACAGCTTTTTTTGTTTTATGAAATGTTTGAAATAAGCGCTAACAATACATTGTCTACATTCAACACCATTTTTTATGTAATGAAACATACCGTTCGTGAAAGTGTTTTGTAATGGTACAGTTCTTAGCAGTACTTATTTTTCTTTTCTTTTAAATTTTTGTTATAGTTCTTTGGTTTCTATCTCGGTTGTATAAGAACTCTTATTAAACAGTAGTGTAATGGACTTGTAATTGAAGAGTGAATTGATTGTTAACAATCCACGGTAATTATTAGACCCCACCACCACGTCAACTTGTCATTCTAGAACACTTATAGACATAATAAGAGAAAAAAAAATTATATTAATTTGAATATTTAAAGTAATATTTAATTTTTGTATTTTAAAAATGTAATTTATATCATATCATAACTAGGAGGCCTATCTTATATAAATATATGTAAAAGATTTTGAGAGGTATCATTCTTATTGTGTCTATATTGAATTTGAGACATAAGTGGAATAGGTATCATTTTCAAGGCGTCGATTCCACTTATGTCTCGAATTCAATATAGGCACTATAAAAATGATACATATGTCTTTTATGTAGATTTATCTAAGATAGGTGTGCTAGTACCACCTATCTTCTAAGTACAGTGTTTTACTTTTAACATATAATATGAAATATTTCATTACAATTTAAATGTATTGTACATGACATTGAATGATGGTAAGAGAAACATTTGAAAATTGTTTCAATGTTAAAAATGTGTAAAGGACAAATTTTTGGTGCCTTAATGCTAGATTAACTCCTACTAACCCTAATTTGTGACATAGAGAAAGCCCCGCCCTTTGTCTAGGCAGTCTATCACCATTTTTATTGATGAAGGTACCCATGGTCCTATTCTATATGGCTAAGATATAAAGATTACTCATGTTCGGCTAAAGGATTAAAGAAAATATAAATTAGGGGAATTTAGGGGCTCGTGTAAGGAGACTAAAGCCATTATTTTTACTATATTTGTTGTATCATTTGCGGTTACATTCCCCATGGCCGGAAGCCCAAGCCTAAGCAAACATATTCCCAACAGAATCCATTTCCATGGGCAAAGGAAACGTTTAATATTATCTTTGCAGAGGAAATACTAGATAAGGTTCTAGAATGCAAAGATAACTATGCAAAAAAGGGCTTGATATGCATTTTTAATGGACGCTCAACCAACCTCGTTGATCTACACAAATGGGTAATGAATCGAGATTCACCCCTATGGTAGGGGTCATTTTATTTTACGTTTGAATAGGTTACATATAGGGATATTGTAATGAGCTTATACATATCATGCCTTTTTCGATTAGATTCCCTAACCTACCATTCTAATTTTGGTTTGAATTGTTAGGAAAATATTGTTTTAGTGCTTACATTATAATTTTATTTAATTTTACTTTCTTTAAGTTTAATTGCCCCCACATCCCCTATAATATTTTTTCCCAAACCCATTTAAAATGCTCATGACTTAAAAGTGAGTAAGGTTGTCTGTGAGCCCTTGGATCAAATCTGATCTTGACCCTTGGTTTTGAAAATACCCTAAAGTTTTCCCTAATCCTCTCTTTGTTGTTTTCTTCTCTTTGTTTTCATTCTATTTCTCATTTTGTTTTAGATTTGGCTTTTGGATGTGCAGGTTATGGAGGATCTATGGAGTTTTGTTAAACCTGTATAATATTTGTTTTAGAAAATTTATACAAGACGAGAAATGTTTCCTTTCCTTCTTTTTTTTTTTAATGCACAGATTGTGTCTGTTATTATTATTATTATTTTGAAATGGAGAAGGGGTGGCGGATGAGGGAGTAGCAGGGTTGGGTGTATGAAGGGATCTGTGCAGATGGCAAGGGGAATAGGGACAACACGAAGGAGAGGGTGGGATAGGGTGCGTGGGGAGTAAATGGATGGTGGCGCAGGGAGGAAGGTGTTGGCGTGGGCCGCGTGGGCAGAGGGAGTTACAGTGGTCATGGGTGGTGTGGAGTGGTGTGGGCGCAGTGGGGTAGGTTGGGGCAGTAGCAACAATGGCGGCTGAGAGGAGGGGTTCGGCCCTCCCCCAACTCTGCAAAAACAATTTTTATTTTTTTTTGTTTTTTGTTTCTTGTAAACTTATAACATATATATATATATATATATATATATATATATATAATATATAATATATATATAGATATATATATATATATATATATATATCTATATGTATATTTCTACATAATAAAATAAAGGAATAAGAAAACTAAGGAAGTTACACTTAAAATCATAGTTTTAATATACAAATTTGCAACATTTATTTCCAACAAAATACCAGAAAATCTGACTAATATAATTTTGATTTATTTTATTATGCTTTTGCCATATATCAAGACAACCAAATTCCAATAAATTCACTTTCCTTTGAACAAAAAGAAAAATCAAATTTTCAAAACCATCTAATGGTATATATATATATATATATATATATATATATTATAGATATATATATATATATATATATATATATATATATATATATATATATATATATATTTTATTTTCCTAATTTCACTTAGTATCTAAGTCTATGAAAATTTTACAAGGGTTGTACATTTCAAATTGATAATATTTTCTTTCAATATTAACTAGCAAACCTCCTACAACAACTAGATTTCCTTTCCAATTTTTTTTTTTTTAAATATTCAGAAAAGAGCATGTTAAAGGTATATAAATTTATTCTACTAAATGTATTTTAGAGAAACACAAATATTTTACAAGAATTCTTTTGCACAATTTCTCAATACATCATATTTCAAAATACTAAAATGCATAAGAAGACAAACTATCAACTCCTTCCCAAGATTGAAGGAAAATTTTCACGTACAATAAAATACCAATCTTACAAGTGATTTTTAAATACTAAAAGGAAGAGGAATTACGATAAAGAGAAAGTTTCCACAAGTCATTTCCAAAAGGGTTGCAATGAGGTAATGTCCACAAATAAAATGAAGATCACAAAGAGCTCCAACCAACATCCAACTTTGAGATCCCACTTCAAATGCCTTCAAAGAATCCATACAAGGAGAAGAAGCTTGTTTTTCCACCCAACCATAGGCATCATTACATGTCTTTCCCAAGGTTGGAATGCATGTTAGCCTCCCCCAAGCCCATGGGAAAGAGGACAACTATCTACAACTATGCACAAGAGCGAGGGTGAACAAACATCATTACATCCACACAAAAACAAGGCAAAGATTAAAACAATACTCCAAATTTGTAAAAGTGAAAGGGAAGATAACTCAAGTTCTACCTCTAAAATGGGGAAGAGAAGAAAATTCTCTAAAAGTTGTAATCATCATTAGATGCAGAAAACCAAGATCTTCATATCCTCCATTTCTCCAATTTCATTCAAGCCCTCCTTATTTCTCCACCTTTTTAACAATCCTTCTTGGAAGGATTTTCAAACCCCAAAGGGATTTCCTTACCAAGAATGGGGAAGGAGGTTCAAGAAAAATGACCCACCTTCCCCACCTCAAACCATTTGAGGGGAGTAACTAAATCCTACAAGGCTTGCCCATCAAGCCTATAAGGATTGAGAGGAAAAATTTATCTCTCTTCCCCCACAAACTCCAAATCTCCATCATGCCATATGTTGGAGGGAGCAAAATCAAATAAACAATAATAAAATCTCCATGCAGCAACAACCATTTCCAAATAAAAACTAATATCTAGTATGTTATAACAAATACAATGAAGCTCAAGAAGCCTACCTCAAAGAAAAGCTCTCCAAATTCAATCTCTTCCACTTCTTGACCCAAGCAAACTCTAGCTCCAAATCCACAAGACTCCAAGCAAAATCTCCAAAAAGAAGTTCTCTTCTTTTCCCATTAGGGAGAATTTGAAGGGAAGCAAGTAAAAATCCTCACAAATGAGGGGGTGACATGTGTCACCCCTCTTCTCCTTCAAAGTCAAAGATGCCAAAGATAAAAGAAAGAAAGGAAAAAAATGAATTTTAGCCCTCTTCTCCCAAATTACTCAAAATCATAACAAAACAATCTTGTGCAACTTTTAGCAAAGCACACTTATCCAAACTTCTTACATGGATGTGACCAAAGGGGAGGAAAAAAGGGAGGAAAAACTCCCTATAGCCTTGGAAATAAGCCCCCCTACTTATTAGGTAGGGTCCAAGGGCTCATTTTCATGTTAAGGGAACTCCCAAACTAAAAAGGGGTCCCTAAAAATACTTAAAATAACCCAATTTCGGGTTTGAAAAATTTGGCACAAGGGTAGAGGGTGTGGGGCCCACCCAAGGGTTCACATATGACCCTAAACCCTCTTGATTAAGTACATCATTAAACAAATTCAAAACTAAATGAAAGTGGGGTCATTAATTCTCCAAAACAAGTTTACCACACAAACTAATTACCCTAAGCAAGATTAATAATACAAGACATATTACATTACAAGTGAGGGTCACCCATGGTGCCCAAAACAATAATTCTAATGCTAAGGCCTCATGCAATAAACACGGCTAGGACTTAGCCCATGGGTTGCTTGTGTAAAGTTACGTAGCTAGCTTGAATCCCACATTCTCCTGTGACCTATCACCTGCACACTCATTGTACACATTAAACGCACATGTATGATAAAATATAAATCAAATACTGAGTAAGATATCAATGAGTTCTAAACTAGCATATCATCTCTTTGGAATCAGAAATGCGACAACGTGCACAATTATACGCAATTCACAATAAGTTAGATAAAATGATGAAGTGACATATATCCATAGAAGCCCAACATGCAACAAACTGAGTATCTATCAATATAATTACGTTCCAAAACAACATCATATCAAATTAGTATCCATGACATCATAAGATAATGCGACAACATAATAATCAAGCTAAATTAGCGTTATACACCTAAATCTCCATCTATGTCTAATAAGATCAAATCTCCTCATGTAAAGTCCTATATATATATATATATATATATATATATATATATATATATATATATATATATATATATATATATATATATATATATATATATCAAATCCTTGTCAAAACATGTGTATGAGTAATGAGTCAACAAGTAACTGAGCTATAAAAATGTGGGCACTACACGCCACATGTCTCCATGGCACACCTTGAGATGGTCCCAAAAATATTATACCTTGAATGAGCGCGGGCTTGCCACATGTCCTAGCCCAAATTTTTTTTCTAAAGGCTTGAAGCTCAATGGAAGGCACCATGTGTCATACTCTAAGGTAGTCTCCTTTGGCCGTTGAAAAGTATAAACAAAATGCAAAGTGAGTGGAGGCCTCCACGTGTCCTCCTAATGCTTCTTTAAAATGAAACTCAAGGGTCACTCCCCAAACATGCGCGGTTCCTCCACGTGTCTCCATGGCATAATTTCAAAATGGTGCAAAGAGGAGACCCGTAATGAGCATGAGCTCGCCACGTGTCCCTGTTCCACCAAACTGTATCTGCTACATAAAAACTTATCTAATTCTGGGCAAGTAGTAGAAACCTCCACGTGTCCTCTCAGGGCTAATCCAAGGCCAAACCAAAAAGTAGACCTTCACATGAGCATCATGCCTCCACGTGAACACATTTTCAAGGATGTAAATTTGATCGGAAGAAACACCCGTTAAACCATTAAATACATAAAAATGATCATTTGAACTCGAAAATGAAAATTTCTCCAAGGACAAAGAATTTAGAAATGTTACAAGGCTCAAATATATTTCTTAGAGATACATCCATTCATTTTTCTTCAAGTGTTTAGGGCAGAAACAACAAGGAAGACAAATCCCAACTATGAGAGATGAAAATAACGTGAAAGCCCGAATTTTTTAGATGAACAAAGAACATGAGACTCAAATTACAGACCCCTTCAGAGGAACAGAGAAATGAGGAAACACAAATGGACCCATATGTGAACTTTGACCCAGGAATAGACTAATTATGGCAACAAAAAGAAAGCAGAGATCTCTCAAGCACAACAAGGGGGAATAAAATATGGCAGAGGTCGTAAATCAATAGATTTTCAAAGGTAAATTGGGGTGAGACTATTTTGAGCACCAACATGGAGAATGCACAACAGTGCTGGATTGAGTATTAATTTGTTATTTGCTTGTTTTTTTTGTTCTGCTTATTTTCTTTATGTTGTTTGATGTATAAGACTGCACAGATTTTCTACAAATTGATATTAGAGCAAGTTATTCCAACAATTTATTAAATTGGTAGCAAGTTATGGCTTCTACATCCGGTATGCAAACACCACAATTTAATGGAAATAATTACAAGTATTGTTCATTGAGCATGAAGTCACTTTTTAGATATCAGGACATATGGGAGATCATTGAAAATGGGTACACATAGTCCACAGATACAACAACATATACTAAACTTTCACAAGAAAAGAAAGATACTTCGAAGGAGTTACGAAAGAAGGATGGAAAATCTCTTTTCTACATTCATTAGGAAATGCATGTAAGTATCCTTCCGAGAGTGGCAATAGCCATTCAAGCAAATACCCCATAGGACACACTTCAAGTTGCATATCAAGGTCAGGAGAAAGTAAAAATTGCCAAGCTATAGTTACTTCATAAATATTTTGAGAATTTTTCAATGAAAGATTTAGATTCCGTAGAATCATTCTTTACTTATGTAGTTGGCTTAGTCAATCAAATAAAATCTCATGGTGAGACTCTGAAATACAGAAGGAATATTAAAAAATTGCTTAGGAGTTTGCCTATGAAATTTGATCCTTTAGTTGTTGCTTTTAAAGAAACTAAGGACCTGAGTCACTTTCTATTGATGAGTTGCATGCATCACTAATCAATCATGAACAGAGGATGAATAGATCACATGAAAGTGTAGATTAGGATTTTACATCTCAAACAAGAGGTATTCATGGCAAAAGAAGAGGTAATTTCAGCCCGAGAGGCAGAGGAAGAATTCTATTTAGAGGATGTTGCAGCGGTTCATCGGACTCAAGTGGAAGAGGACAGAATCAAGATTCTAAACCTATGTTTATTACATGCACAAGGATTACGAAAGAAATATCTTCTTTATCCCCTATTGAATGTAATTTTTAAAAAGAGATTCCATGTGATGTATCGTATTTGGATTCAGGTTGTAGTAATCACATGACAATTAATCTAGATTTTTTTTCTAGTTTGGATGATTCAGTTAAGAGTGATGCAACTCTTGGAAATAATAATATTGTGTCTATAAAAGGAAAAGGAACGGTTAATAGTATTACTAGAAAGGGGGAGAAAAAAAGTATGCAAGATGTTTACTATGTTACAGGTTTGAAACATAACCTTATGAGTATTGGATAGCTGGTATAGAAAAGATATCGGGTTTATATGGAAGACAATGAGTGTGTTATTGTGGAAAAAGCTCTTAGTACTCAGTTGATTGCAAAAGTGAAGATGAGTAGAAATAAGATGTTTCCACTGATTTTAAAACTAGGAAAAAATAAGAAATCAAATCTATTTGCAACAAAAAAAGCATCTCAATTTGCAGCTAAGTCCTGTGTTAAGTCAAATTAGCCTTCTACTGAGTCCTACACTCATTCAGATGAGTCCTACGCTAAAGTAACAGAATCTTGTGCTAATACAAATCACGTCTACGCTACGACAAGCGAGTCATGCGTTAGTTCCTACACTAATAAAATTGAGTCCTGTGCTGAAGGAACACAATCAATTTTTCATTCAGTCATGAAAAATGAATCGTGGATTTGGCATCTAAGGTATGGACATTTAAATTTTGGAGGTTTGAATTTATTACATTGAAAGAATACGGTTAAAGGTTTTCCATTGATTCAGAAACCAGAAAGAATATGTGAATGTTGTATTTTGGGGAAGCAACATAAAGGTTCTTTCCCACTTAGCACAACAACAAGAGCAAGTGCACTGCTTGAAATTGTGCACTCAAATTTATGTGGACCCATGCAAATAGATTCTATTGGAGGTTGTTCATATTTTCTGACATTCATTGATGACTACACAAGGAAGACATGGGTATATTTTTTGAGACATAAATCAGATGTCTTAGATATATTTCAGCAGTCCAAGGAATTAGTGGAGAAGCAAAGTGGATACTACATCAAAGTTCTTAGGAAGGATAGAGGAGGTGAGTATGTTTCTAATGAATTTATGAATTTTTGCAAATATAATTGTATACACAAGAAGTTTACTATTAGGTATACACCACAGCAGAATGGTGTGGTAGAGAGGAAGAATAGAACCATTATGAAAATGGAAAGAATCATGTTGAAGGCAAAGCACCTTCCAAATGACTATTAGGAAGAAGCAGTAGCAAATTCTGTTTACATTCTAAACAGGTGTCCAACAAAACTTGTTAGGAACATGGTTCCTCAACAAAGATGGACTAAAAGGAAATAGAGCGTATCAAATTTGAATTTGTTTGGTTGTGTACTGTATGCACATGTACCTGATGAGCTAAGGAAGAAGTTGGACAAAAAAGGAGAAAAATGTATCTTTGTTGGGTATGCAGAGAATACAAAAGCATACAAGTTATACAATTCAGTCACTAAAAAGGTTGTGATCAACAGGGATGTTCAATTTATTGAGAATGAAGCACGAGATGGAAGTATAGAGAAAACAATGAGTACAACAGTAGTTATTCAACATGATGATATGGCAGATGAAACTTTAAAGTAGCAAGGCATTGTATCTACAAATCTTAGACATACAACACAAGTCGTAGCAAAAACTACACCTCCATCTACAGTTCGGAGGTCTCCAAGATTTCAGCCATCTTTAGCCATGCAAGAAACACCATAGAGAACACCAGAAACAACTCCATCACCTCAAATCCATCATGCATCGAATAGTCCTATGCAATGTAAAATACCGAGTCTTAGTGACATTTACAATGTTGATACGACTAACTCATTTTCATTTTTTTACATTTTTTCTGACGTTGCAGATCTAGTATATTTTGAAGAGGCTATAAAAAATAAAGTTTGGGAAAAATCCATGGATGATGAGATCAATACTATAGAGAAGAATCAAATGTGGGCGTTAGTGGATCTTCCAAAAGGAAAGGACATGATAGGAGTCAAGTGGGTCTATAAGAAAAAATACAATGTTGATGGAACAGTACAGAAACATAAAGCAAGGCTAGTAGCAAGAGGTTTTACGCAGCAATATGGAGTGGACTACAATGAAACGTTTGCACCAGTAGCATGTTTGGATATGGTAAGAATGGTTTTAGCAATTACAGCTCAAAACAAATGGCCTATTTATCATATGGATGTAAAATCAAAATTATTGAATGGATTTCTTGAAGAGGAAGTTTATGTGAATCAACCAGAAGGTTATGACATTAAAGGTCATGAAGGAAATGTATACATGTTGAAGAAAGCACTGTATGGTCTCAAGCAAGCACCTAGAGCTTGGTACAATAGAATAAATTCTAATTTGATTGAGAATGGTTTTAGTAGGAGCAACAGTGAGCCTACCTTATACACCAAGATAAATGAGCAAGGTAAGATTCTAATTATTTGTTTATACATAGATGATTTGATCATTACTGGAAATCTATCTATAGAGTCACTCAAATCTGTCATGAAGAAGGAATCTGAGATGACAAATCCTGGTCTTATGCATTAATTTTTGGGCATTGAAGTCCAACAATCAGAAGGTGAATTATTTATCTCTCAAGTAAAGTATGTAAATGATTTTATGAAAAGGCTTAACATGTTGAATTGTAAGCTAGCACCAACACCAGTTGAGATAGGTTTGAAGTTGAGCAAAGAGAACAACAAATCGTTTATGGATCCAACATTATTCAAAAAGTTGGTTGGAAGTCTTATGTATTTGACTGCCACAAGGCCTGACATTATGTATGGTGTGAGCCTCGTATCTAGGTTCATGGAATCTCCGAAAGATTCACATTGGCAAGCTGGAAAAATAATTTTGAGGTATGTGAGTGGAACAAGGAATCATGGAATTCTATATTCAAGTTCAGATGAGTTCAAAATCATTGGTTATATAGACAGTGATAGTTTCGGAAGTATAGATGATAGAAAGAGCACATCCAACTATGCTTTTCACTTTGGAATAGGAGTGGTTGCATGGGCATCAAATAAGCAACCCAATTTCATGTTATGTTCAGTAGAAGCAGAGTATGTAGCAGCAACAGGAGCAAAATGTCAAGCAGTTTGGATGAGAAGAGTGTTGATAAATTTATAGCAGAAACAAGAGGACGCTACGCAAATTTTTTGTGACAACTCATCCATAGTGTTGTCTAAAAATCATGTTTTTCATAAGAGGAGCAAGCACAATGATACGAGGTATCATTTCATCAGAGAATTGGTTAACAACAAGGAAATTTGTCTTGAATTTTGCAAATCTTAAGATCAATTTGTAGACATTTACAAATGTTTTGGCAAAGGAAGTTTTTAAATACTTGAGAGATTTTTTGGGAGTTTGTGATCCTGATGGCAGATATGGAAATACAAATGCAACTCCATAATAGTAAAAGCTACATGTTTGAAATTAAGGCTATTGGTACAATGTGCCTCAAACACCACCTATTTCTTAAGAGTAATTTACGAAAAAAACCATATAATGATTAAATAGTATCATATCAATGTCAACAATCCATAATGCGACCACATTTTAGCTAACTAGTGGTAAATCAATATCTACAACCTAGTAAATGATATGAGTCAGTAAATGTAACGATGTAAGAAAAGGGTTGGCACTACATCCCAAAACCAAACCTTCATAAAAAATACCCTGAAATAAATCCTGAGGTTTTGGTGTAATTTTTTTGTAAACCCTAAAATGTTTACACAATCCCGAATATTGAAATCAACTATATTGCACCAAACTTGTCAGATTAAGAAAACTTGAATAGAGTCACATCTAACAAAAAATGAGCAAGGGTTTTATCAGCAAGGCTCTGATACCATATCAGAGGATCTGTGAGGATATCTGAATAACAATGTGTAGACCATGTAGTTGCAGAAATCAAGACAACAACCAATAAATACAATATGGGGAGAACTCATGTAAGAATCGAGTATATTGTTTTAACAAAAATCTCGAAGTGTAGAAAATCATAAATTTCCCATTACAATAGCTCAAGTGATGGAAAGTACAAATAGGAATATTGTGTAACTCCTCCAAGAGAATATTCTCACAATAGGAAGGGCAGTTCCATTTCTGGAATAAGAATGTAAATCCTATGACAGACTATGACAAACTATGACATGTAAGACATGTCATAGTAACTCCTATGACGCCAAATACACCTAAGCAAGATGAGTCACCAAGGGTGAGGATTTATTCCAAGTAAATAAATACAAGGAAAATTTTATCCTACACTAATAGAAACGTGGAAAAAAGTCAATTTCATCACTGCACTTGTTTATAACAAATAACTTAGTTGATCACCAAAAGAAGGAAATGTTGAAATAGTTAAATATTCCTATAGTTTATCGAAATGCTAAATATACGAGATGACATTCATCAAACAGCCCTAATTATTGTCAATTACAGATCTGAAAAATCTACTTTGCAAGCATCAAAAGGTAATTCTTATTGCCATCATATGGGTTGAAGCTTGACCAATTAATAGAGCAATTGGATAGGTGATTGCAATCATCTACAGTGTTAGAGGAAAACTACCTCAACTCCCACATTTTGTGGCTATCAAATTTTATAAATACATCTATCTCGCATGGGATGTGCATAACCCCCTCCACATTCATGTACCACCGATTATATGTGGAAACTGCAAACAACTTTCTTGAGAGATATAGAGGTACTAAATGGCAACGCTTAAGTGTCATGGTAATCTCTAGAGTTTTTTCCCTTGACGACCTACACATTTCGCTACCTTCGTCATTCCAATGCTACTAAAAAGCGACTCTGGGTCCGTATGTCAAAATCAAAACAATAGAAGAAGAACACCTCAACTATTCCATCTTTTCTCTGCCTATTAGACATCTACACCTCCATAACTCCTATTCAATTTTCCTTTCAACGTCTTATTCAACTTTTGCTACCTCTATCACGTCTCGATTACACTACCAACACGAGGTTACTAGTTTAGAACGTGTACATCATACGTTATACGATGAGCTATATTGGCACGGTGGATTTATTCCCACCGTCGATAACTCTTCATTTTATACTCATTGAAGTCCACAAGGTACAGGTTGATTATTTTGTAGTGCATGCTTTTTTCTTTCTTGCAAAACGACTTTCTTTGTCTTTTTTCGCATTTTGTGGGGAGCGAGAAAGTGGGCAAAACGTGTTTGAGTGTCTATTCAATACAATTTTTGGATCCGATTCTTGGATACGCTACACTCTGATTTTGGACCGCCCAGCGAGGGAAGCAGTACTTCGCAAAACGTGTTCGAATTTAATTTCACTAGAATTTGCGTGGATATTTTCCTTCGATTGTACTTGCCCATTTTGGTCCATCCACGTAGTGACCTATTATTTTCTCGAATACTCTACGCTTTCTTCCCTTATATCATCAACGACCCAGCTGGAATTGTTTCGTGTGATCATTATGGCAGCAACATCAGGGAAAGGTGCGAGCTACTCTTTTTTATTATACAGAAGCGGTTCGAACCCATGCCCTGCAGCGACATCATCTCATGTAAAAATGCGAGCAGGAATAAGTACAGATGATAGTAATGGGGGAGGGAAGTCGATGTCCACGGCTTCGCAGGGTGAGGAAAGTAAGGAGATGAGGATGAAGAGTAGAAAGAGGACGGTGATAACAGAGGAGAAGGCGCGGTGGTTGAGAAGGGAGCTGCGAGAAACAGAAATTAGCAACGATGGGATGTATCAGTCTGCCATTGCTTCACACTTGGCCTTCTCTCGCCGCGATAACTAAAACTCCCGCTGAAATGTGTTTAGGTGTAGTTCTATAATTTAGCATTACTCTTTACAATCCGTGATGATGTATATGTCGAATAAAAAAATCTATATTATTATTAGTTCCTGGGAAGGCACGATATTCTACCTGTCATCCAATTAACAATGTTACTGTGTATCAAGAATATGTAAGAATTTTCTATCCATGTCATGATTTCTAATGTGTAAATTTTGAATTGAAATAATTACACAAATATATTTATTGATAAATTATTATTCTTTTATTTTGATTGGTGAAAAATAATTATTTAACTAAGTTTTGCGCTTATTAAAGTACAGGGTTTTATTTATTTCTGAAGCTAAAAATTTAAGAAATGGCCATGTAGCCTGGCATTAATTAATGCCTAATTCATTTATTCAACATTCATTTATTCTTCACCTATTTCCAAACATATACCTATGACATGACAACATTTATTACCACAGTGACAAGTGGACAAGTATTATTGTCAATTTATTAAATGGTATGATGTTGTTCTAATGTTTCATTAACAAATCAGATTTTTTTTAAATAAGTTGTACCAGCACATGTAGTGTTTCACTTTGATGCCCGTAGTAGTAAAACTGTTTTATATTTACCAAAGCAGAATATAGAATCCTACTGGTTCAATATGCAGACAATAATATCATATGCATTTTTATACTCTTACGGAAGCAGGGTTTTATGCTCTACAAAAATATGATCTGAAATCCTGTTATTATCATATGCATTTTTATACTTTCAGTCAAAGAAATTCTTGTAGTGAAATACTCGGACAATGTTATCCTATGCAGCTTATTTTTTATTGGATCTGGAATCCTTGTAGTTAAATTAGCAGGCAGTATTATAAAATGCATTTTTCATACATAGGATCTGAAATTTTCAGTTAAATAATACTTTTATCTAATAGAATCTGAAATGCTTGTAGTGAAACAAACAAACTTAATTATTGAATGCATTTCATAGTTCACTCAATTGGTACCTGAAATCATTGTAGTTAAGTTACGGTTGTTATTTTCTTAATGTTTTTATGTTTGTATATGCAGAGTGGGCAAATGAAGCACAAATCAAGTATTTTCTGGGCCTTTTCAAAGTCATGTGTGATTCCCACGAGCGGGTATAGAAATCAATAACACAGCCTGAAAGCATTGAATTTATGGTTCATGTGTAATCTGCCATTGTTATGATTCTTTCAAATGCCTTTTTAAGCTAACACCCACCTGAGGAGCTTTGGTATAATTTGTGGCAGGTGATAAAACTGAAGCTTGATTTGTGGGTGATAATGTCTTTTTATTACTGTGTATTGACAGGCAGATGCAGTTAGCAAGCGCCTGGATTTGCTGCAATCCATCTTGCCTGAGACACCAGTTAAGAAAGTTCTGCATTATGTGTATTTGAACATTAACAATGTTTTAAGCACACAACTGTCTACAATATGGGCATGTGTCCAAACACACCAGAGATATGCATTCTTTAATTGTGTATAAATCTTTCATTAGTCTTCTTCTAACAAAATGTATATATATCCTGTGATATGCAGATTTGCAGAGAGGAAACCTTGGGAGCAGCCATACAATACATAAATTCACTGGAGCAAAGAATTAAGGTGAGCCTGAATGACATGGTGAAAATTGAACTGAGGGCAAGATCCAGAATTTTCTGTAATCTTTCCTTTGTGGGTATTAAAATAACAGTCTGGTAAATGATTTGTATGGTTATTGCAATTAAACTGTGAGTGAGATCATGAGAATCGGAATGTTCTTTATAGAGAATATGTAATAATCTTGACAAGATCATGGTATTCGTGATTAAGAGATAATATTGAAAGGGAAAGTGGAATTCTGAGAGAAAAGGGACTGTGCTTAGTTCCCATTTCTAGTCTGTGTAATGCAATCTAAGAACTGTATAATCAATACGTTTTGGGGATTGTGTGCTCTCACAATCAGTCAATTTTGGAAGGGCAAAAGCCTAACAAACTGAGGACATTGTTGAGGACATTGTTGTTGTTTGTGTTCATATGCAATTAGGCAGCATCGACCATTATCTATTGTTAAACACTGCACTACAATAAAAACAAACACCCAAGATTATAATATAGAAACTGAATTCATTCCAGATATCAATTACACTGATAGAGTTTATACTGTAGAGGAGGATGTTCTTTTTAACACAAGAAGTCGACATCAATCCTCAACAACCCACATATCTCTCTCCAATCCCTACAATCTCTCAATCTTATCCCTATGATATCTCTAGTCAATCTCTAGGATATCTCTCACACTAAAATAGCTACGTGAGTTGAGTTGTTTTCGCAACTCACCAATAATAAAACTATTACAACTATATTATTAATATGAGTTCTATAAACTCATTATTAATAATAATACAATTTATTTAATAATGTTACACAATATTTTGTAACATTCACTCCCCTATTGTTAACATTATTAATTCTCAATATACTCCCCTAATGTTGACATGGTAAAAAAACATTCACACGCTTATCTGCAGTATGCTCACCTATGTGGCATGTCCAACTTAGCTCATGACCTTGATCAAAAGAAAGTCTCTCTTGCCAAGGTTTTAAACAGGTTTACCACAAACCTTGACATGACAGGAACCATCAACTGTCCAGTTCATGTGGTTTTTTGGATCTTCCACAAACATTTGCAAGATCCACGAATTGACTTACATTGGTGCTTCTGATCTTCTGTAATGTTCTGACATCAAGAGAAAATATAAGAAATATCGCTTATGCGGGAACTCACTTATTGCAACAGTGGAACAGGTATGTTTCATCTGTTCTTATTTGTAGAAAGTAAACACACAACTGAAAAAATGAAATGCCACAACACCATTGTGTGGCCCCGCCGCTTGCGGTTGACGAGAGGTCACTGATTGACCTCCTTCCTCTGTTGCCTCCGTCCTCCATGAATTTGTTGCTACCTCAGCAGAATGCAAACATGAAGCACATTTGTTTCCACATTGATGTTATTCTTTTCTTCCCCTACAATGTGAAATATTTTATTTTTTGGACGTCGGGTAACACTGAAAATGCGTCCATAAAGCAATTTTTTTATTTTACAATAATATATTATTCTTTGACTTTTACAATGACTTAATTGTTCTATATATTTTTATCGACTCTGATAACACTTTTGATGAGTCACAAGTTTTATGAAGACACTTTTGACAACATTAATATACAATGATACAAAAAAGTAATATAAATATTACTTTTATGTTTTGGACTGACTTTGACATACAATGATCCTATCATAATACACTAGACTCTTGTCAAATAGATACTTATTACATAACAAATATAACAAAATGCTTACTTAGTACTTGAACATGTATACATATTTATACTAAGGTTAAGCTAGACAAGACTAAACATATGAATCAACCTCCTAGTGACACAAGAAATTTTAATTAATTGAGTATATGACATGTACCTAGAAACTAAAACTATCTACAACAAATGAAACAACATGAAAGATATTTGACTAAAAGATATGCACAAATTCCTATCAAACCATCCATTATGTCGATGCGCACTTAATGCTTGTAATGATTGATCTTAAAATTGGTGCACGTGGTCCGAGCCTTCATTGGAGACTAGAAATAGCAAAGAGAACCAATTATCTGCTCATGTATTGAAGGAAACCACATGATTATGTGGACGTGGCCATGGCTATAGTTTGAACTGTACAAATCATCACGTGGAGAGCATAAAACATTCTTTATTCTCGAAGGTCCACCTTGTAAATAGAAAACAAGCTATTCAAAATTTCAATCTTTCAACTCCAAAGATATGGATGTGTGAGCAGGTGGACTGTTAACCGATCTTAGTTTGCCATCAACCGATCTTAGTTCACCATCAGACTAATGTTTCAGTTGTATACACCAAATCTTTAAACATAGCTAAATGGATAATTGCTCTGATAAATTTGCTAGAAAGTTGAGTCACCAGCAGATTCAAATTGAATGCATCGGTCAGGAAATGCAAATGGAATAACATTGAACAATTGTGTTTGCTTGCATGTAGTTATCGCTTCATAGGTGCCACACCCAAATAATGAAATATACAAAAACAATGATGAAATCGGTTTCATCAAGTTCCAAATTTGCACAATTTCCAATTAATAGAATGAGCACATTGAATTCTATCACATAGATGAAACTGTATATCACGCATAAAATTCTGAAGTATCAACAAGTGTGTAGATCTCCAGATCGACAACACGTAGATCACACCACTTAACAAGCATGCACATGGCAATAAAGAACATAGGTTGCTCTTGAATTTTCTTCTAATTCTCCATACTAGTAATGAGAGATGTGACCTGCTCTGATACCACTGTTAAACACTACACTATAATAAAAACAAACACCGAATATTATAATATAGAAACTGAATTCATTCAGGATATCAATTACATTGATAAAGTTTACATTATATAGGAGGGTGTTCTCCTTAATGCAAGGAGTCAACATCAATCCTCAACAACCCACATATCTCTCAAAGTTATCCCTATGATATCTCTAGCTAATCTCTAGGATATCTCTCACACTAAAATAACTACGTGAGTTGTTCTCACAACTCACCAATAATAAAACTATTACAACTATATTAAATTAATATGAGTTCTATAAACTCATTATTAATAATATTACAATTTATTTAATAATGTTACACAATATTTTGGTAACATCTATAAGTATTATTTTTGTCAACAACACAGACCATTGCTTCTTCTTCTACTGACTGCCCGCCGTCATTTGGAAAGCCATCTTCACCAAGGCCAGTTTCTGCTACCACTTTGGTAGCGTTTCCTGGATTCTCATTGTCATTTGCAGTGACATCATCAAAAACAACAACAACTGCACCTTCATTATTTGGTATGCTTTTCTCTTGAAATTATTGCATTCTGAAGTGTATTTTTTGGTTTGGTATATATTGGGTGAGTTTTTGAGCAGACTTGCTTCTAAGAAGCTGAAAAACTAACAATGCCTAAAGTTAGCATACGACCTAAACTATCTGAGAAATAAATTTTTTTATAGCTATTACTAAGAAGTGATGTACTGTCAATGATAGTTATTTTCTCTAACGATGTGTTGATAAGCAATAGAGAAAATAAGAAATTAAAATCTTGGGAGACATTCTTTTTCTTATTTGAAAGAGATATTAATGTTGTATTGATGTCCAAAAGTTTATGAATGGGCTAATTTTAGGAAACCCAAGTGTTGCACTTGGGGATCAAACTTGCCTCACTTATACAAGTGGATCCTCAAACCATTATTCCCCCATCAACCATGAGCTTCTGAGACAATCGATTCTTCAATTATAGAAATTTCTGAAATTTCTTTACGAGGAACTTGGTCCGTACTATTTCCATGTCAAGAGGAGGTCCATGTAAAATGCTAAAACTATACCAAGTAAACCATGTTGTTTCCCTGCTTAGCTTCTGATGAATCACAACCAGCGTTTGCCTGGAATTTCAACCATTGGAAAACCTTTTTTTTAAAACAAAACAAGACAGCCAACTTGCAGGAAGTAGCCATAGAATTATCCCTAAATGCTCATTCTAAGAAGCACCTAAAGTTGGCAATTGTTTTTTGGCTAGATCAGTACTTCGAAAAAAATGATCATTACAATATTTCTTTAATGTCCAAACAATTATTGACAACTTGTACTAACCTTCAGTTGTATTGGAGAGACATCACACATGAGCTTAATGAAAATAATTTGTTTACACCAATCACACATGCATCAAACTGTGTTGAAATATGGCAAATGGAGAATTCAACATACAAGAGAACTAGGATACAAAAAACCACAAATTGGGATAACTTGGGCGATTATCAATGTTCCATCAAATATTGACATTATACAAAAAGAATTACCACGTTCCTTGGATGTGACATTCACTACTGCAGTAGAACTAAAGAGACGATTACATTACAAGAATCCATATAAAGAAGGCAGACTAGGAGCAAACATAAATATGTGTGCTTTGCATCAATTTCCTAAAACAAAATTGTATCAAATTCAAAACGCTCGTATCATAAAAAATTGGAGAGAACTATTGCATAACACTCTTCAAAATGATCCATGCGAAAATGAGTCACTTGATACCGAAACCACAAGTAGCAATGATGAAGAAGAAGTGCCAAATGAAATCATGGTACACGGATTCACAGATGTAAACTATAATCAAGATTTGCAACAAAAATTAATAAAAGTTGTTCCTGCAGAAGGACAACCACTCCGGATTTTCAAAGACAAGTATGCTGAAGAAATGAATTTCCCAACACTTTTTTTTGGCAATCTACGTACCAACAATGTAACAAATTCATTCTCATATTCAAAAATTACACGATGGGAATTACAACATTAAAATCATTCATAATGAAAAATCGTTCATTTTCATATCATATAACCAACATATTATTCAAAGCAATAAAGATTATGATTGGACAAGTGTCAAGAAGTATCTGGGTACGAATAAGAAAGGCACAACTACACAATACTAGGTACAATATCAATTTGGCATGCGTATTGTACCTAACTATTAAACTTGACACAACATGAAAGAAGGAATCAGTGTACCTTTTGGTGTCATTTTCAAACAAAGCTACTTATTGCACAGTGTATGTGCTTTTCTTCATATTTCCTATTACGAGCACATAAAGCAACATGTTTTTTCAAAGACAGTTATGTTAAAAGGATCATGTGTAGGAATTTGCTTGGTTATTTTTCGACTCTACAAAGTTTTCCTAAGTGTTCTAGAAAAACCATATTCTTGCCTATTACAATTTGCTCATCTTTACATCTTTGATTATTACAATCAACAATTACAGTTTAAAGGCAAGAACTGGATGCTTTGCTGCTCTTGTTAAGTTATCTTTTCTTTGTGGATGGTTTGTAATCGTACTAGATTGGTTGCATATAATTTATATTTGAAAATAAATAGTCAGTATCTTTAGATTTAGAGCATAGCAAGGGGAAATCTAAAAAAAATTAGGAGATGCCAAAGAGAAAAAAATAGGGTAATTTAGCATTAATAAAGTCCCATGAATTTTTATTTTTTTGTGCAGAGATAAAATAGGAAGTTCTAGCACTAGCAAAATTTGGGTCCCAAGAATCCCAAATAAACTTTTGGATGAAAAATTGAGAGGGAAGCTTAAACATCAATGCCAACTATCAAAAAAGCTCCCTAAAAATTGCAGCTGATTTATTTTTGTGCACCTAGCTACTTTATGGGGCTAGAAATCATCTCCCTGAAGTATAGCTACTCAGAACTTTTAGGAATGTTGTTGGGTTTTAGCAACAACAATAATTTTTTTACATGGGACCATATTTCCCAAATAAATAGGAGCAGTAGCCCCCAACATAGGACCGTGCTCTTAGATATGATTCACTAATGCCTCTACCGCACCAATTTTTGGAGTCTTTTTGTTCCCATTTATTTTGGCCTTCAAATTATTTGGTTGAGATACTCATTTAATGGTTTAGTCACTACATGCTTTCTAGTGTAATAGATATTTTATAATATACATATTTGGTAAACATATCAATCGATGAATTCAAATGAAAACAAAATCATGTGTTGTAGCTAATGTTGATTCCCGTGGAGCCCCCTTAAAATATATAGATGAAGACAGGGATGTTAATGTCTTTCTAAGAAATGACGAAGACTTCAATGAAGCGACTAGACAAAGTATTTTAAGTGTGTGCCTTGAGGATGACTAAAGGGATGCTGCAATTATGATATTCTATGAAAATATATTATGTTCCGTCATTTGGTAAAACACTTGATGTCCATATAGAGTGTGTGTATGGAAATTTTGGACCAAAAGGGGGTCAATAGTGGCCACTTTTTTCTTGAAATCAGCAAAAGCTAAACTTCAACAAGGGATTTGACATGTCTAAGCTAAAATTTTGACAATTTGATAAGAACAATAATCGTACTTCTCGAAATAGATTTTGTAAACTACTAATTGTTTTTTAAAATGGTGGAGAGTAAGAAGGTAAAAAAAATTGCACACAAGAAATGTTGTTATTTTTGTGTCAAAAACATAACATAGTGTTGCATGTCCACCCCCCATTTTCTGAGTTTTGTGAAATATTTTAAAAATCCATTCAATAGAAAGTTATCTAAGATTATGTGTTAGGTCCCACTGTTGTTTCATTTTTTTTTCAATGAGTATATTAATTATTATTAATTTTCAAAGAAAACACATCCTGAAATAAAAGCAATCATGTGTACACCCCCCAATTTTGAGAAAATAATCAAAAATCAATTATTATTTTTTAAACGTGTGTAAAATAGAGCTTAGATTTTGTCAATGTAATTTTTATGAAATTTGGATGAGCGGATCAAAAATTATGCTAAAGAAACAATACATGTGTTTTGGTGAATAATGAAGACACTACTAAAACAAATTAAGGATCGCAACCTTAAACTATTCAAATTTTAGAAAGAAATACATTGAAAAAAGTCTAAGATAGAGTTTGACATCATAGAAATGTTTTTTTATAATATTGTCTTAAAACATGTAAGAAAATGGGGCATAGACTCAATATTATTATGGTTTATTGCATAACACAAATTTATTCATGGAATAGATAGTCCAACCTGTGGGCTTAGATGTCCAAACCAAAGGGTGAGTAGTTTCCAAGACAAAGAAAATAAAATGCACTTGCGTTGTTTTGTCAATGAAAAATTATTTTTACATAGTAAAAATCATGCTCGCATTATAACATGAGCTTGCTGTGGATTGGAAACGAGGGAGCAGAGAGTGGCCAAGAACAAATTTGATAGGCATTTTGAACATAACACACTCGCATAATGAGTGGTCGTGGTATAATGTTACGTTCAAAATGGATTGATCACATTATACCAGACCACTCATTATGTGAGTGTGTTACGTTCAAAATGCCTATTAAATTTGTTCTTGGCCACTCTCTACTCCCTCGTTTCCATGCACATGTCAAATACTAATTCTTGCATTTTGGCATTTAAATGTTCCCAAGGCCTTTTCAACAACCCCATTTTGTGAATCTATTGAAATCATTACATTCCACTAGATGACATCTCTCTAGGGTTTTTTTTCATATAGTTCACATGCCTTATGTATGCTTCCACATTTGACATAGATATCAAATAGGGAAAGGTTGCAAATACAACATTTGAGAAAAATTGTTTCCTACAATGCCTCGAAATTTGCATTTAGTCAAACAGGTTCAATAGCTCCTATTATGGAATTAGTTGAAAATTTTGTATGACCACAACAAGGCCTCCCAAGACCTTTGCCAACAGTGGCTTGGATTGGGCACTAGTTCTCTAGAGTGAGTAGGTTATGGCTTCCAAAAAAAATGTTTTTAGCAAATTGATAGAATAGGCAATGCAAGAAAATTCCCTATCGAAATCTCCTTGACACCATTCATCAACAAAAAATAATAAACTTACAAGAAATGATATGAAATTATTAATTCTTTAGAGTAAAAAACATAAAAAAAAGTGTAAATGGTCATCAATGTTAAACACAAGTTGGAGTTGTAACCACATCTAGTCTCCCTCACCTTGGAAATATCGAACAAGCAATCCACATAGTTATGAAATATCCCACCAAGAATATTCCACAATTTTGTTTCACCTTAATAACCCTTAATCTAAAAACAATACAAATACATCATATTAGTATTGATTAATTACAAAAGGTAAGGACACAAAACATTAGAAAAAAATAGAAACATTAACATGCATTCCTTTCACCTTTAAATGTAAAGTTTGAGAACACTCCATTGGCATGTGCAATGTGGTTTGGGTAGAGAGTAAAACATGCAAGAGGTCACGAGGAGCTAAAAGTCTCAAATACATATCAAGGTTATTAATAGTTCTTAAATATTTTAAGCCTTCACTTTTATTTGCCTTTATATTTGATCAAACCTCATTTGGCCATACTCACAATGTTGTTTCCTATGTGTATTTTTTCATTTTTTTGTATTTAAGAAGATAGTTTGGGATGCCACAAAAACTGAAGAAGAAGAAGAAATAAACACTTTGATTCCTCCATATCTTGGCACTACCATGCATTTCACAACAAAAACAGATGTTGGTTCTTCAATAGGAAAATTCCTTGTTATAAATCTCCCATTTTGACATAGGCATGATGTTGGAAAAGGTTGTGGCCTGTGGAATTACACCTGCTAGTTATATTTTCCTTAAAAAAATTCCAAGGCCTTTTCAACTAAACCTTTTTTTACATATCCTGAAATTAGTGTAGTCCATGAGACCACATTTCTTACAAGAATTTAGTCAAACAATTCACATTTCCTATACATTCTTCCACATTTTGTAGACATATATCCCAAGACACCTGCAAATTTTTTTATTGAAATTACCTTCTCCATAATGTTTCAGTGGATTTCCATGACCTATTTCAAAGGTAATATTTTTGTACATGTTGGTAGCATCCCAGAAAAGGTGAAATAATAAGATTTCACACTTGTTTCCAACTTATATCAATTCCAAAATAGGGTACTCTCCAACTGCTAGGTTCTATGTGTATGAAAATGAGAGGTGTGTTGTCTATGATAATTCTTCACTGGGAACTCCTCGTGCTATGATTATTTACTAATGCACAGCTTTTAGTTTGGTGGATGTAATCTGGAAACACAACAACAAACATAACACAAGAATACTATAGACTATGATAAGAAAGAATGATGATAAATCTGAAATATCAGTGTAAATTATAATATCAACATGAAATTGTTACAATCTCACCCATGAGGTACTTCAAGTGTTACTGACTTCACTTGCCTTTCAACAATAACTATAGGAGAAACTTCACAATTACACCTCTTAATGGCTTCTTTAACACACCTTCCAAATGATGGCTTTCTTTACACATTTACTCATACAATATTTATCACTACTTCCTTCTATGCTAAATAAGGGGGGTGGCCTCTTTATTTATAGAACTTCCAGGCTTATCCATCTTATCTCTAAGATAGGATAAGAAATCCACTCTGAAAAATCATATTCCATACCTTAACTCTTATCTGTACATGTAAGCTTATCTTTTAAGATAAGACAAACCTTATCATTTCACATGGGCTCCACATTTTTAGACTTTTTACAAATAAAATACACAAAATATTTATGACCTCATTCCTTGTCCTTATTTCCAATATAATATTTCTAATTCCTAATCATGTAGAACCTACTTCTCTACTTACCCCAACTTTGACATTTTAAGATTACTGGACCACTTATGACAAATATTTACTTTTTACCACAACATTCATATTGTACTTTTGACTATTACCGTACTATACATTATTGGCGGCATCGTATTGGTAGCGACGTTATCTTCTATCGGCCGCTACTACTAATTATACTTGACAACATCCTATTCCTAATACATACATTAATGAAATAGAAATTACGGAGGAAAATTTTAGTGTCGACATCTTCCCCCTTCCTAGTTTCTACTCTGTCCTCGGAGTAGACTATTCTGGTGCTTGAAAAATCTTCAACTTGTTGTGGTTGACTCATTTCGTAATGGGAGTGCCATCCAATTCCTCAAGTCGGTACGTACCATTTTCATGCATAGCTGCTATTTTGTAAGGCCCCATCTATTTTGGAATAAATTTTCTCTGTCTTCTTTTTTTGTATCTCGAATCATATACTAGGACCAAGTCATTCACATGAAATGGAGACCAATAGATTTTTTGATCAAAGTATTCCTTCTGCTTCATTTTCTTCTTATAACTTGTATCCTTCGCTATTTCCCTCATTTCCCTCATTTCCTCTAGCAAATGAAGATGTACCAGCCTTTCTTTTACTGAATCACTTTCATCTATCCTTTCATTTTTCATAACTCTCACATTGGGAATATCAAACTCAATAGGAAGAACTGGATCAATGCCATAAGCCAATTGAAATCGGGAGTATCATGTTGTTGACTTTGATGTTGCCCTATATGCCCACAATGTTGCATGAATCCTTTTATCCCACTTATGTACTTGCAAGGTTGCATCTTTTGCTAGAATTTGATACAGCACAAAATTTGTTCATTCCACCTGTCCATTTGTGTTTGGATTGTATGTTGTTGCCTTCCAGTGCTTAATAGAAAACTTATTGACTGGAGCTTCTACCACCTCATTAATGAAGTGGCTTCCTTGATTTGTTACAATTTCTAATGGACAACCAAATCTTGTGACATTGCGTTCATATATGAAACCTTGCCACTCATCCATGATGGAAGTGTTTGGAAGTTGGTTTTCAATGGTTGGCTTCAACCAACTTTGGTTGTTTAAATAATCTGTATGGCAACTGATTACTATACTTATTTTGGCACGGGTGTGGTGGGACAACTGGCAAGGTGAGGGCGGGGGGAATGGTCGGGAACCGAGCGGCCAAGGGCCGCATGGGGTGGTGGGGGGAGCGTGCGAAGGAAGTGGGAAGTGGAAGTGGGGTGTTGGGAAGTGTTTGGAAGGGGACCTCGATTTTGGGTCTATTCCCCACTTTTCAAAAGGGACCAAGTGGAAGAATAAACATTAATGGAGCTAATGAAGCTTAAATATTATCACCCCTGGACACGACGTAGGGTGGACAAACAAAGCTTAAAGATGTTGAACTCTAATAAGATATTAATGGGTCGGAAGGAGAAGTGGCAAGAAATGGAGAAGTGGACACTTGGTTGGGTGGAAGTGGACCTACGTTACTAACTACAAGATGTTCCTGTGAAATAAGAGTGGTATAAAAGGAAATATTAACCCTTAATACCTATACGGGATTGATATATCACGATTTGTCTATTCCCCACTTTTCTCAAAGGGACCAAGTGAGAAAAGAATAGCAAAAGAAGAAGAATGGAAGGAGAATAAAGAGAGGAAGAGAAGAGAGGAAGAAGAAAACAGAGAAGAAGAAGGAGGAAAGAAGAAGGGGGAAAAAGAAAGAAGGAAAGGGAAATAAGGAGAGGTGGAGAGAAAACTAGGAAATGGGAGAACAGAAAGAAAGAAAAGGAATGAAGCAAGAGAATGGAAGAAGGGAAGAGAAAAAGGAAAGGGAGAAGATGAAACGTGAAAGAGAAGAGGAAAAGAAGAAAGAAAAAAAATGGCCGAGAGATAAAACAGAAAGGGAGGCGAGAGATAGGGGGAAAAGAAGGGAAAGAAGGGAGAAAGAAAAGGGAAGGAAGAGGAAAAAGAGAGAAGAGGAGAAGGGGAAGGGAGATGAGAGGCAAGAAGAAATGGGAAAAAGAGGAAGAGGAAGGAGTAAAGAGAACGAGGGTGAAAAGAAGAGAAATTGAAAAGGTTATAAATGTGAATGTGAAATAAAAAAAGAATGAGAGATAAGGAAGAGAGAAGGAAAATGAAGGTCGGAAGTGGAGTAGGTTTTTAGAAAAGATCTGGTTGTGTTGTATTGGTGTTTGACATAATATATTCATGTCTTCCAATAATTTTATAAACAATCTTTAACAAGATTGGGCCTAGTATGATAACCGCCATCAAGATCCTTCTGGTTGTGTAAGTAAGTTTGTTGGTATAGAAAAGTGCAATAAAACAATGTTACATTGATGGAAAAAATGGAATGTTCTATCATGCTCCTTCCCTGATCATGTCCAAACTGCCCTCTTTGTAATATGAAAGAAGGGCATACTCCGAAATAATCGCGAAATAATACTCCATGCAGAATAGAATATGGACGACTGGCTTGAGTATCTTCCTCTTAGGTCTTTGCAATTGGCACCACCATCCCCAGGAACACTTGAATTCATTCAAATAATGCCAAATATCTATGTATTCCTGGGGATTGTGGTCAAGGGATGAACAATGTTGCATCTGGGAAAATCATCATCATCACAAGATGAACTTAAAACCATCATAGGCTCGAGAGAGTGCATCTGCATTGACATGCTTCTTTCCTGGCCTATCTATAATATCAAATTCAAATTCTTGTAGTAAAATGATCCATCTTGCTAGCCTCCCTGATGGGTGTAGGCTTATTGACAATTATTTTAGAGCCTGATGATCTGATTACAACTATAAATTTCTGCCCTAGCAAGTAATTTCTAAACTTCTTTACAGCAAAAATGATATCTAGAGCCTCTTTTTCAGTTACAGTATAATTTACCTTAGCACTGCTCATTTGTCTGCTCCCAAAGTAAATTGGATGTTCATTCCCATTTTCATCCTTTTGGCTCATAGTACTTCTTAGTGCTGCATCTGAGGCATCAGTGTACACAATGAATGGCTTGCTCCAATTTAGATTATGTAAAACAGGTGAAGACACTAGGGCTTCCTTTAGTTGTTCAAAAGTTTCATGCGCCTTATTTCCTAGTTCATAAGTAACATCCTTCTTCAAGAACTGGGTTAGTGGCTATGCAATCTTTGAGAAATTCTTGATGAACCTTCTATAGTAACCCACATGGCCTAAAAATGATCTCAACTTACTTCTATTCATAGGAAATAGTAACTCTTTGATTTTTGAAACTTTATCAGGATCAGTACCAATACCATCTCTGGATACAACATGTCCTAATAAAACACCTTTAGAACATCCAAAGACACACTTTGTAGGGTTTAGTGAGGCTTTTGCTTCATCTAACCTTTGAAATGTTGTCTCCATCTGGTGCAGGTGGTCCATCTTGGTCCCATATATATAAAAATTATCTAGAAATACTCTGATGAAGTTCCCAATGTAGGGTTCGAACACGCTATTCATCAAATGTTGGAACGTTGCTGGAGCATTACACAACGCAAAAGGCATAACTCTATAAGCAAATGTTCCCCAAGGAGTGGTGAACGTGGTCTTTAGCTGATCTTTCTCCGCTATACGGACTTGGTTGTATCCGCTATATCCATCAGCAAAACTATAACACTCATGGCCAGCTACTTCATCCAAGATCTGATCTGAGAATAGAAGAGTGTAATGATCCTTCTTTGTTGCCTTATTGAGCTTCCTGTAATCAACACAAATGCGTAGCTTCCCATTATTTTTTATTGAGATCACAATGGGAGAAACCCATTCTGAATTCTCCATAGCAAATATGAATCCTGTATCAATCAACTTATCTATTTCTTCTTTTATAGTCTTGTAAAAATTAGGATTCATTCTATATGGCATTTGTTTTATGGGCTTAGCACAATCTACCAGCTCAATAGAATGTTCTACCCAACTTACTTGACGGAGTTCCTTGTAATCAAAAGTGAATATGTGTATGTACCTTCAAAAGAGTTGAAGGTAGCATTCCTTCTCACTCTCCATCACATCATCACCAATCTTTATTTGTTGGAGATGATCATCAATTTCTTTTTCAGATAATTTTATGGGTTCATGAGTCGGTGTGACTGGAAGGATATCCATGACCGAAACATCAACCTCACTTTCTTCATCTTTTGTGTCCACTTCACTGGTACTAGAGTAATCAAAGGATGTGCAATCATCAGTTTCATCACTTGAATCCACAGGTTCTGCCTTATGATGCTGATGGATCATGTTTATCGTCACCCTCTCTCTACCATGTCCAAGTGTCATGAAGCCTTCATTTCAATAGTTTCTTGCATGAACTCCTTAGCCATGGTCTTCCCAACAACATTGGGTATGCAATAGTATCATTTTTCATCACTTGAAAGTCTACCACACATACAAGACCCATAACAGATATTGTCACATTTGAAACTACACCTTCTGGTTTGGTTTTTCCCTTATTTAATGACCTTAACATAAGTGTTGAGGGGCGATCAATTTTTAAACCCAACATATTCATTACAGACTCGTTCATTACATTAATTGCAACATCTATATCAACTAAGACATCATGAATTGAAATACCATTACATAATACCTCAGCTTGTGGAGCGTAAGTATCCACCTCTGCCTCCAAAACAGGGACCTCAACCTCCTTCCTTCGTCGAGCATTGAGTCCACTTTTGTAGCTCCCGCCTCTTCTCAGAAGACAACCAAAAGTTAACCATATGTAATATTTATAGGCCTTTTGGACAGATCTTCTAAGATGGAGTATGGTTCTTGCACCTGTGAAATCAGAAAATCCTGCACACCCAACTTTCTTCTCCTATGTTTCTTACTAGTTTCTCCTTTCATCTTCTTAGGATCATTTCCATCTTGATTATCTTTTTCTTTCTTTCTTTTTGTTACAAACACATCTACTTCATTATTTATGCTCTTATCTACTACATCAAAATAATTCATAGGTGTTTTCCCTTTATCATTATCTCTTGTACCAGATGTAGAAGCTCTATCTAGACAATTATACTATAATGACCCTTTTTATAACAACCATAACATACAACTTTAGAAATATTTCTTTTTGGACCTTTATCTCTTCCCTGAGAACTAAATTCTTTTCCTTGAAGAATATTAATAGTTAACTTACCCATCTTCCTGAGCAGATCTTCATACTCAGTAGATATACTAGGAGAAAGATTTGTTCTCACGAGAGTGGTTGTGGATTCTGGACCAAAGGTGTTGGTGTAGGGTCTACTTTAGCAACAATTTCTTTGGGCTCCTCTTCCATACTTTCTTCTTTCCTTCTTGCAATATAATTTTCTTGTGCAATGGTAGCTGGGCGGTCATACTTCACTCGTTGTCTGATCTCTGACTTCATCCCAAGAATAAAGTGCTTACAGAGGAGATTATCCATGTCATTCATCAACCCATCCGCTAATCCTTCCTTCTGGATCTGGGCATCGAGCTTCCTCCTTAGCTCTAGAACACGAGCACGATAATCCCTTATCTTCTCCTTCTCTTCTTGGGATAGCTTTGTAATATCGATCATGATATCTACATATTTCTGTTGTTCACCAAATTCTTCAAGAAAACTTTCAGTTAATAAATCTCATGAGTTTTTCACATTATCACCTAGTGTTTCAAACCACCTAAGGGTTGAACCATCCAAAAAGGTAGGAAAAAATTCAGTCCATTGTTCCCTTCTTATAAGGCCATTACAAATATAAGATCGTTTAAACTCTTAAATAAAAGAGGAAGCATCTTCATTAGATTAGGCTGAAAAAACAGGAATCTTCCCCATTTTCAAAAGTAACCACAGTGAAATACCAACCCACAAGTACAATCAACAAGACTTATGTGCACAAATAATTGGAATCACTATATTATAAAATAGAAATGACCATGGTAAACTATGGTAATACTTGACTTACTGTGGTAAACACTATTCACAGTAAAAAATGAAGTTACTGTGGTAAATACTATTCACGATAAAAAGTGACTTTACTGCAGTAAATACTATTCATGGCAAAAAGTGACTTTACCATGGTAACTACTATGCATGGTCCCGGCAACGGAACCAAAATGCCATCACCAATCCGGCACTATGATAATTCTTCACGGAACTCCTCGTGTTATGATTATTTACTAATGCACAACTTTTAGTTTGGTGGATGTAATCTGGAAACACAACAAACATAACACAAGAATACCATAGACTATGATAAGAAGGAATGATGATAAATCTGAAATATTAGTGTAAATTATAATATCAATATGAAATTGTTACAATCTCACCCATGAGGTACTTCAAATGTTATTGACTTCACTTGCCTTCCAACAATAACTATGGGAGAAATTTTGCAATTACACCTCTTAATGGCTTCTTTAACACACCTTCCAAATGATGGCTTTCTTTACACACTTAGTCATACAACATTTCTCATTACTTCCTTCTGTGCTAAATGAGGGGGGTGGCCTCTTTATTTATAGAACTTCCAAGATTATCCATCTTATCTCTAAGATAGGATAAGAAATCCACTCTGACGAATCATATTCCATACCTTAACTCTTATCTGTACATGCAAGCTTATCTTTTAAGATAAAATAAACCTTATCATTTCACATGGGCTCCACATTTTTAGACTTTTTACAAATAAAATACACAAAATATTTATGACCTCACTCATTGTCCTTATTACTAATATAATATTTCTAATTCCTAATCATGTAGACCCTACTTCTCTACTTACCCAACTTTGACATTTTAACATTACCGAACCACTTACGACAAATATTTACTTTTTACCACAACATTCCTATTGTACTTTTGACTATTACCATACTATAAATTATTGGCGGCGTCGTACTGGCAGCGCCGTTATCTTCTATCGGACACTACTACTAATTATACTTAACAACATCCTATTCCTAATACATACATTAATGAAATAGAAATTACGAAAGAAAATTTTAGTGTCGACAGTGTGTTAGTGAGCAAAAAAATTACATTTTTCACTGCCTCTATTGAATATTAGTACTAACCAACTACATCCCAATCTGGAGAAATCCTCTTAGTGTAACTAGCAATCCCACCCTAATGATTTAATGGAAATGTCGATAGGAGCAATAGGAAATGTATTAAAATAAAATAAAAAAGAAAACGGAATTTAATTTGAAATTTTAGTCACTAAATCACGCACTTATAATGTACATCTAGCCTCTAAATACTTCATTTATATATGCATGATTCCTAAGTAAGAGAATTAATCATTGACAACACTTGTTTTGCTTCAATATTGCTTTTATCATTCTTATCTTTGTTACTTATATTTTATGGATTTACACCTTAAAGTTTTTACACACTATCTGAAATCATATTCAGCTCTGATTTCATTGTTTTATCTCTCTGGAATCCTGTAGAGGACCACCCATCAGGGACATGAGCACCTGGGTGCTATTGTCCCCTCTAGGTTCTTCTGTCCTCCTCCTTTTTCCTAAGTTTTCATATGTTACATATTTTGTCTTTCTTTACTACCTTGAGTTGGCCTTTCAAATGTTAATGACGAAACTTAAGTGAAGGAATCATAGATATACATGTATTATTTAACATCATTATGGGGGAAAGAATTCAAGAGGCGCATACTATTACAAGGAGCTAATATTTTCTACCTACTTCATCAAGGACTACATTTTGGGATTGCATACTTCACTGCACATAAGTGTTTATTCTGAATTTCATACCACACATTTTTTATTGACAAAGTAGTTGTATCCCAATATTATTTATTTAATTGGCATTACGGAATCCTAGTTCAAGGGAAACTATTCCAATCACACACACTAGAACTATATTGAGTCTGAAATGTCAATGCTCGGTGACAATCACATTAGGGTGATCACTAAGGTTAGTACAACTCAAGAATATGCATATTTTCATTCATCTAATGTGTGCTTGAGTATTGTGTAGGTAGTTAGGGTTTCTTTTATAGATAAAACTATGATAGAACAAAAGTGCAGTGAACCTGACGTGACCTACAGTGAATAAGAAGTGATATTAAGTGACATAAGAAGAATAATAATCGCAACTATCTTGTAGCCACCAGTGCCCAAAGAAGACACTAGTGCCTAAGCGACCCTGTCCCATTCCAGGTGCTCATGTCCCTGAGATCATCACATCCTAGAATCAGAGGTAGATCTCACATACTCCAAAATATTCCTCCCTAGTTAATTCATTAGTACAAACCTACGATTAAAAACTAAGTTATCTTTATCTCTTATATCTCACTCTTGATTGTACTTCTTTAGCTAGATCTTGGGTAAATACTATTATATTTATCTAATCATAAGTGTCCTTACATTATATTTAAATTTCATTAAATCATTTGGTGAACCCATCCCTTACATGTTATTTATCGGATTTATTCTTCTTAACACCAAAACCCTAGTTGCATTAGGGTTATGTTGTCTCCTGAAAAAAGCTCTACATTTTTATTACCAAATCCAAATTGTTTGAGCTCACACCCTTTTTTGGTGTATAATGCAAGTTTGAGATTCAAGAAATTAGCTAAATTTGTGCCCTTGAGCTGTTTAAACCTCTATGTTGCTCGTTTTTTAGAAATCCTCCTCTTCTTGGTCTGTGCACGTAATATCCTTTTGCCCCTCCCATTTTTGATCAAAATGGTTCACTTGTTCCATGGCCCAGGTCGTCAAATCATTTTTTTTCCTTCATGCCTCTGGCTCATGAAGGAAATTCAAAAATTGGACTCAAAATGACGAAGTTCTCTTCCTCTGTGTATTTTTTCCACAGTCGGGAACAATGGGCATTTCTTTCCCCACCAAATTTTGCCTCAACATTCCTTAATGATACGTGGATCTCCCTGATTGGTATGGTCCAGTTATACTTTAAAGACTCAGCAAATGGCTCCACGTGTCGCAACGGCACAATTTCAAGCGTAATTTTGGGGGGCAGTCTTCAATTGAGTGCGGGCTCTCCACGTGTCCTAGGTCCAAAATGAAGGTAAATTTGGCTAAGCATGGAAGGTTCGGCGGACGGCTCCACATGTCACAATAGCACAACTCTAGGGGCAGGAAATGTCAATTACCAATTCAGCGCCAAATCGCCACGTGGTGGAAGACATTGAAAAGTCAAGGCGGATGAGCAAGCCATTAGGGGAATTCAAGACTTTGAGCCTTTTTGTAAAAAGACGAAAAATTAAAAAGTAACCTGCAACCCTGATTAGGCTACCAAGGAAAAATTCAGAGCTTGACCCTGTAGGGAAAAATTCAAAGCTTGAGCCCGTAGGGAAAAATTTAAAGGAAAGGCCCGCTATTGAAAAGTCAAATTGGAGTAGCACGCTGGCGGCGGAATTTGAGTTTTGAGCCTTTTTTCCAAAAAAGGTTAAAATGTTGAGAAGAGAACCATAACTCCACCTATAAACAGAACGTGCCACATGTCCTAGTCAAATCAGAGCAGTAAGTCGACGGAGGAAATTGAGTTTTTGAACCTTTTTGTAAAAAAGGTTAAAATGCTGAGAAAAATACCGTGATCCCATTTCCAATCAGAATATGCCACGTGTCCTAGTTAAAAAGTCAAAGCGGGGTTGCGGGCTAATTTGTTCCAAATTGCCAAATCTATAAAAATAAAAAAATGCAAAGGGCTTCCCCCCGTAACCGCTCCAATCCCTTCCTGCCACGTGGATGATCCAAATTCAAAATTAGAGGAGAAAATCAAACAGTCTAGATTTAAATTGGAAAATCAAATGTAACGGTTGCTTTGCAAGGTCTGGTTTTAGCCGCCATGAGCATTTTATTCATGATAAAGGAATTCGAAGAGACATGAATGATTTGTAATGTTGTAACGTAGTCTTGCGAAGAATATAATGACTTCTTGACATCATTCCAAGGGTTGGCAATTGATTTCAAAAAAGACCAAAGTGCTCTGTGCCTGAAAAAGACGGAAAACACCACACTTCTTCTATTCTTCTCTTATTCCTTGAAATTATTCCATCCTCAAGCTATGTACAAACTCTGCCCAAGCTTCAATAATAAAAGAAGGAATTTTTTTCCTTTTTGATTGAGGAATTAATTGGTACTTTGTGATCAATGAGTCTCATTTGGTCTTGTAGCTTCTCCCGCGGATTTGTTTCTCTTCCAATTATAAATGCATGTAAACGAGACTTCTAATTAATGTGTGTGGGCATCTGATATTCTACTTAAAACATAAATTTCTCCTACCTCCATTCTCACTCCCTTTCCCCTTCATAGACGAAGTTCTTCTCTAGTGATAAATTGCTAGCTTTGCCACAGGGTTAGTGGAGTGTCCCTGTTGGATCTCTGGTCGAAAGGTCACCATTGGAATCCACCATTTTTGTATGCACATATGGAAGCTGCACTGTTCAAGTAGAGGGACTTAGATTCCCATAGCGTTGGCTTGAAACCCACCAATTTGTCCACAAGAAATTTTTTCTCGCCAACAGATTTTAACGCCTATCATGGGGCAGATCTTGCAGCATCACATGAACTACATGGATGTAAATCATGACTATTCAAGGAAATTCTCCTGTTAAGAGACCTGATTTACTCTTTCACATCCAAGAATACATTGCTTCTTATATGAGAGAAGCCATTTGGCACAGTAGATAAAGTGTAAATCAATACTTCATTGCCATAAGGATTCTGGACCTAGAAGAGGAACATGTTGTCGAATTGGAGAGACAGAGACAAATTCCAACACCCCAAAGGAGAGAATAAATATTCAAGCTAGATGAGAGAAGATACACCTTTCAACTAAGGCAAGGAGGACAAATTGATCCCACATTTAAAGATCTTGAAAGAGAGGAAGTTGTTGAAGAGGAGATAGAGCTCAACTTGAAGAAATAGAAAGACTCCAACTCGAAGCAGAAGAAAGAGCAGCAACAGAAGTAACCTTAGCAAGATTGGAGGCTAGAAACATGAATAGAATGGGTGATCATGAAGATGAAGTGCGTAGGCATAATGTGTCATGGGGAAGGAATACTGGTCCACTCGCCATTCCACAACCACTTCATGACCTCCCAAGAGGATCAAGAAATAAGTTCCCAAAATTCAAAGGGGATGGTTCTGAACTCTAATAAGAACATGTAGCAGCATTCATCACTATTTGTGGAGTGTTGGGAGTTGAAGATGAAGATGTTTCAATTACGCTATTTGTGGAGTCGCTCCAAGAAAAGGCTATTGAATGGTTCTACATGTTGCCCCCAATATTTGTCACATGTTGGGAAGACATAAGAAGTGCATTTGAACATAGGTTCAAAAGCACAGATGATTGTCAGGATCTGCTGGTCCAATTGGTTCAGATGAAGAAGGAGACCTCTGAATCAATGAGATATTTTTTAGCAAGGTATAATAGGTTGACAAGAAAGATCCCAGAAGATGTGGTCCCCCCTGAAAACAACTTGAAAAGGTTCTTCATTAGTGCTTTGCCACCAGAAGTTGGTTTCTTCCTCAAAAGAGCCCAACCAAGAACATTGAGGGAAGTTCAAGACTTTGCAGTTGAGACTGATGATGATCTAATTCTTTCTGGAAAAGTGAAAGGACCAAATGGGAAGCAAAAAGGTCAGAGTTCAAATTCAATCACCATTGATCCAATGTTTCAAAAAATGGCAAATGACCTAGTTGCTTTGAAGAAGCACCTGTCACAAATCACAATGAGGAATGATCCGAGGAGACCAAACCCTCCTAATAGACCAAGAATTGCTCCACCCCCTCGTAGGCTTGCTCTTGAAGCACCACCGATCAATGCCATATGTGATACTAGGGAATTAGAAGAAGGAGCAAACATTATGGAAACTAAAGATGAAAGCATGGATGACCATGAAAACTATCTTGAAATTGAAGAGGTGGGCATGCACAATGGCCTGATTGAGTACATGGATGATGATGAGGAAGGTGATGAAGAACCTCCAAGTTTTTCATGTGTTTTTTTCACTCGTACACAATCCAAGAATGGTGTTTCAACCTCAACATTTGTAGTAGATGATAGGAAGAGAAAATAAGATAGCTCTTCAAAGCCTCCACAAAACAAAATCATCAACAGAGGATCAACATTACCACCTTCCATGGAATCAGCCAAAGAGAAACCAGATTCACTGGTTGTCAAGGATCATGCTGCTCTGCCAAGTAAGTTATCTGACTCTTCTTCTAACTCAAAGGTTGTTAAGAGCAATTCTCTTCTAAATGTTGGTTCTACAAGAACATCTAAATTTCAATCAAGGGCTACACCCTCACCTCCTTCTAAGTCAATTGCTACATTTAAAAAGGAGAACCCAACACCAAAAGTAACAAATCCTCCACCATTTAAGTCCTCATCCACTGTTGGAACCTCTTCCTCATCTACCATAGCTCCATTTGACTTTGTGGAGCATGCAAGCAAAACCAAGATTTAGCTCTCTGAGATTTAATACCTATAAACACATCCTGCCCAATTTGACAGATTCATCAAAGCAATCTGGGGTGGTAACTCTACATCCCCAATATCTAATTATAAAGGCTTGCTTCCCACACCATCTTCTCAAAACATGCTAGCCCTCAATGCCTCCAACACCAGCAGGGTTGAGCCTTTTTACCTGTCACTTCTCATCAAAGGTTTCCAGCTGAACAATTTCATTATAGACTCTGGAGCCTCAGATAATGTGATGTCAGCAAAAGCTGCAAATGCTCTTGGTCTTACTTTGACCCGGGTAAATGGCACATGCTATTAAATGGAATCCAAACAAGTTCCATTGGTAGGAAGGATTAATGATGCTCATGTTGCACTAGCTAATTACCTTGACAAGAAGATACTCCTGACCATTTTGGTGGCAAACATTCCAGCATCATTTGGTATGCTGTTGAGTAGAAGTTTTTACAGAGATCTAGGTGGATAAATAAGAATGGATTGGTCATCTGCAACTATCCCAGTGAAAGGAGAAATAAAGAATTTGTTACCAATCAGAAGTTGAAATTCACAGTAAAGAAATTTGATGATCCAAAATCTAACATCCTTTTTCAAGATGGTGGGCTAGGAAACTACTTCCTTACATCACAAAAGGAAGAGAACTTGCCACTCCTCATGGAAGAAGAAGAAGATCAGGTTTGGACAATGGATTTTGATGGAAGTCATTCCAAAGCAGTTTCAGGGGCTAGTGTAGTATTATACTCTCCCTCCAATGAGATATATCATTTTGCCTACAAGCTACAATTTGACAATACAAATAATACAACAAAGTATGAAGCATTACTCTTAGGCATGAATGCAGCAGAGGACGTGGCAATTGAAAAGATGAGATGCAAAGGTGCTATAGAGATTGTGGTGAAGCAAGTCCACCAGCAATATCAGGTAAAAAATCCCAGACTCAAGCATTATAGAAACAGGGTGTGGGACTGCATTGAATCCTTTGATGCATTCTCCATTGAAGCTATCCCTAGGGAGCAGAATGAAAAGGTTGATTCTCTAGCAATGTCATCTTCCTTAGTGACACCTCATCCCTCTTTTGGCAAGGATAAATTAACCATTGAGATGGTGTTCAGACCCAACATACAATACAATGCAAATCACTGGCAGGTCTTCAATGATGACAATCAGATCTTATCTTTTTTAGAACAAAGGGATAACTTCAATAATATTTTCTTTGAAGGAAGTGAAAACCCACACCGTGAATCAGTTCCCAAAGAAGAGAAGGAGGGATTTGAGGGTATTGCTGAAGAGGGAGTAATCAAACCGAAAGGAAACAAAATCCCTAAAGACCTAGTTTCTTTAAAAGATCTCTTTGACAAGCACAACAAGTTCATCCAAGAAAAAGAAAAGAAGTCTTCTCAGTGTCCATCTAATTTTGATTAGGAAAACATTGGCACTTCAGATAATCAAAGGATGGTTAATATTGGTAAATTCTGCTCACCAGAAGAGAAGAGAAAGTTTGTTTCTCTGCTAATAAAATACTCAGATGTGTTAGCTTATTCCTATGATGAACTCAAATATTTTCAGCCAAAGGAAACGAACCACTCCATTCCTTTGAAGCAAGGAGCCAAGCCCTTCAGGCAAAAGCAAAGGCCCTATAATCTAAATATTGTTGATGTTATCAAAGAAGAGGTTACAAAGATGCTCAATGCTAGAATCATTTTCCCCATCCACCATTCAACATGGGTGGCTAACATTGTGCCAGTAAGGAAGAAGAGTGGGGAAATAAGAATTTGTGTAGAATTCTGAAATTTGAATCAGGAATCTCTCAAGGATAACTACACTCTTCCAATCATGGATCATATTTTGCAAGTAGTCACTAGATCTGAGATGCTTTCTTTGCTTGATGGATTCTCAGGGTACAACCAAATCAAGATGACATAAGAGGATTGCAACAAAACAACCTTCACAACACCTTGGGGCAGTTTTGCCTACAGCAGAATGTCTTTTGGCTTGATCAATGTCAGAGCCACTTTCCAGAGGACAATGGACTTGGCCTTCAAAGATTTGAAATATTGAATTTTCATTTACTTGGATGACCTCACGGTTTTCTCAAAGAGGAGGGGAGATCATATCTGTTAGTTGGAGCAAGTCTTGTAAGATGTAGAAGACATGGCATTTCTCTAAATCCTAAGAAATGCATTTTTGGAGTCACCAAAGGTAAGTTGCTAGGACACATTATAAACAAGCATGGAGCTCGCATTGATCCTGAGAGGATCAGAGCTATCCAAGAATTATCCTTACTAACCAGCAAGAAGGGAGTCCATTTGTTCTTTGGAAAGGTAAAATTCCTTCATCGTTTTGTGCCTGAGTTTTCTAAACTGACCAAGCATATAACTTCCAAGATGAAGCCTCAAACATGTTTCAAGTGAGATAAGGAAGGAAAAACAACATTTGAGGAGATAAAGAAAGCCATTACCAAAGCTCCATCTCTTGTATCTCCATATTTAAATAAGGAGTTCATTATGTATTGCTATGCATCAGAACATACACTCTCTGTTGTCCTTTCTTAGAAAAATGATGGAGGTTTGGAAGCACCCACTGCTTTCATGAGCTGTCCCTTGAAAAAGCATGAGCTAAAGTATAGTCAATTGGAGAAACATGCCTACGTAGTGGTTAAAGTTGTTAAAAGTTTCAGATTCTACATTCTTAATTCCCATACAGTGGTGATGGTCCCTGGAAGTGCAATCAAGTCCATTTTGACTCAACAAGATCCTGAGGCTAAGAGAGGAAGTTGGATGGTAAAGACCCAAGAGTTTGACTTGGAGATTAGACCCTCTAATTTGGTGAGAGGAAATGGTTTGTGCAAGTTGATTTTGGAAGATGAAGACATTAAGGCTCAATAAGGAGAAAAATATGGTGTTTTCTTAACTTGTTCAGGAGACAGTCCACAAGTGCTCTTTTTCACCACTACTAATGAGTGGTATGTTGATATTGCTTACTAACTCACTTATGGAGAATGCCCTCCTCATCTTGACTACAAAAAAAGAAGAAAACTTGAGCTAAAGGCAGCCAGGTTTGTGATTTGTAATCATGCACTTTACAAGAGAGGCCTAGATGGTTATTTCCTCAGGTGTGTAGATAAGGAGCAACAAGAAAAGTTGCTTAAGGCCTATCATGATCAAGCTTGTAGTTGACATTTCTCATGAATGGTCACTGCACATAAGATCCTCAGAGGAAGATATTATTGGCCCTCCATCTTTGCAGACACTCAAGATTGGGTTTCAAAATGCAAAGCATGCCAACAATTTATCAGAAAGACGCAACTAGTTGCATTGCCACTCAGGCCTATGGTGATTGAAGAACCATTTCAGCAATGGGGGCTAGATTTTATTGGTGTTTTGAATCCTCATTCAAGTACAAGGCACACTTATGTACTCACTGCAACTGATTACTTCACCAAGTGGGTGGAGGCCATTCCAATCAAGCAGGCCAGCTCTGAAACGGTTTGTAACTTCATCAAAGAGAACATCATTGTCCATTTTGGAATACCACAGAAGATTATTGTAGACAATGTCACCTATTTCTCTTCCAAGGAGCTCAAAGAGTTTTCTATGGCTTTGGAATCTCTCTATCTCACTCCTCTAACTACTATCCACAGGGAAATGGTCAAGCTGATTCAAGCAACAAGAACATTGTTACCATTATTCGTAAGCTGGTTGATGAGAAGAAAAGGAACTGGCACAAGAAATTATATGATGCATTGTGGGCTGATAGGATCACTCCTAAGAAGGAAATATGTATGTCGCCTTTCGAAATGGTGTATGGAGTTGAGGTAGAGATTCCCCTCACAATTGATATGCCAACTCTCAAGTTGCTGCAAGAAGTAGAAGATGGTCAATACAAAGACTCCATTGACAAGAGGATCCTCTTCCTGGAGAAGCTAGAGGAAAGCAAATGCCAAGTGGTGGACAGAATTAAGGAACACCAATTGAAAGTAAAGAATATCTTTGACAAGAGGGAAAAGGAAAGAGAATTCAAGGTTGGAGATTTTGTCCTGTTGTGGGACAAGAGAAGAGAACCAAAAGGCAGTCATGGAAAGTTTGATTCATTATGGCTTGGCCCGTTTCATATTCATGAAGCTTGTGGTGAGAATGTTTTTCTCCTATCATACTTGGGTGGAACACCATTAGAATTGCCTCGAAGTGGGAAATACTTTAAGTTGTATTGTCAGTAGAAGCGGGTTGTCCCCCTCCTTATACCATAGGTACTTTCGTAGGTGTGTTTTCCCTTTGGTTTGTGTGTTTCCTCCTTCTTCCTTTCTTTCTCGGAATTGTACATGACTCTACAAGGCCTAATGGATAAGGCACTAGTCAAACATAATATGTTTTGAAACTCGAGATTCTGTATCCTCATATTGTGCCCTAGCCATGCCCAGTTCACGCCATGTCCCCAAGCTAGAGCCAGCTGTTGTCTCCTGAAAAAGGCTCTACATTTTTATTTCCAAATCCAAATTTTTTGAGCTCATGCCCTTTGTTGTTAACTAAGGCAAGTTTTAGATTCAAGAAATTAGCTAAAATCGTGCCCTTGAGTTGTTTAAACCTTCGTGTCACTCGTTTTTTAGAAATCCTCCTCTTCCTGGTCTGTGCACGTAATATCCTTTTGTCCCTCCCATTTTTGATCGAAATGGTTCACTTGTTCCATGGCCTGGGTCATCGAATCATTTTTTTTCCTTCATGCCTCTGGCTCATGAAGAAAATTTGAAAATCAGACTCAAAATGACGAATTTCTCTTCCTCTGTGTATTTTTCCACAGTCGGGAAGGATGGGCATTTCTTTCCCCACCAAATTTTTCCTCAACATTCCTCAATGATACGTGCGTCTCCCTGATTGGTGTGGTCCAGTTATACTTTAAAAACTCAGTGGACGGCTCCACATGTCACAACAGTGTAATTCCAAGCGCAATTCCGGTGGGGCTGTCTTTAATTGAGTACAGGCTCTCCACGTGTCCCAGGTCCAAAATGAAGGTAAAATCAGCTAAGTATGGAAGGCTCAGCAGACGGCTCCATGTGTCGCAACGACATAACTCCAGGGAAGGAAAGGTCAATTACCAATTCATTACCAAATCACCACGTGGTGGAAGACAATTAAAAGTCAAGGCGGATGAGCGGGCCATCAGGGGAATTCAAGACTTTGAGCCTTTTTGTAAAAAGATGAAAAAATAAAAAGTAACCCACAGCCCCGATCAGGCTACTAAGGAAAAAGTCAAAGCTTGAGCCTGCAGGAAAAAATTCAAAGCTTGAGCCCCCAAGGAAAAATTTAAAGGAAAGGCCCGCCATTGAACAGTCAAATCGGAGCAGCGGGCTAGCTGGGGAATTTGAGTTTTGAGCCTTTTTTCCAAAAAAGGTTAAAATGTTGAGAAGATAACCACGGCCCCACTTACAAACAAAGCATGCCACGTGTCCTAGTCAAATCGAAGCAGTGGGCCGGTGGAGGAAATTGAGTTTTTGAACCTTTTTGTAAAAAAGGTTAAAATGTTGAGAAAAAGACTATGATCTCATTTCCAATCATAATGTGCCACGTGTCCTAGTTGAAAATTCAAAGCAGGGTTGCGGGCCAATTTGTTCTAAATTGCCAAATCTCTAAAAAATAACAAAATGCAAAGGGCATCCCCCCATAACCGCTCCAATCCCTTCCTGCCACGTGGATGACCCAAATTCAAAGTTAGAGGAGCAAATCAAATGTAATGGTTGCTTTGCAAGGTTTGGTTTTAGCCGCCATGAGCTTTTTCTTCATGATAAATGAATTCGAAGAGGCGTGAATGATTTGTAATGTTGTAACGGTTTCTTGCGAAGAATATAATGACTTCTTGACGTCATTCCAAGGGTTGGCAATTGATTTGAAAAAAGACCAGAGTGCTCTGTGTCTGAAAATGACAGAAAATGCCACACTTCTTTTATTCTTCTCTTCTTCCTCTAATTTCTTTCATCCTGAAGCTATGTGCAAACCTGCCCAAGCTTTAATAAGAAAAGAATGGAATTTTTTGCCTTTTTGATTGAGGAATTAATTGGTACTTTGCAATCAATGAGTTTCATTCGGTCTTGTAGCTTCTACCGTGGATTTGTTTCTCTTCCAATTATAAATGCATGTAAATGAGAATTCTAATTAATGTGTGTGGGCATCTGATATTCTACTCCCAACATAAATTTCTCCTACCTCCATTCTCACTCCCTTTCCCCTTCTCAAACAAAGTTCTTCTCTAGTGAGAAATTGCTAGCTTTGCCACAGGGTCAGTGGAGTGTCCCTGTTGGATATCTGGTCGAAAGGCCACCATTGTAATCCCCCATTTTTGCATGCACATACGGAAGTTGCACCATTCAAGTAGAGGGACTTAGATTCCCATAGCATTGACTTGAAAACCACCAATTTTTCCACAAGATAAATTTTCTCGCCAACAGGTTCATATCCACATCTTATCTTCAAATTCACACCTGATTTTTATCTATCATTTACCATAAATCTAATCTAGAAACATCTACCCTTTGGGTCACTTTTTAGGGCTCCCAATTTTTAAAACACCTTTTGTTTCACATCTTGAGCATAACGACTTTATATTCAAATTACTTTGAGGTTATTTTTCATTTTTACATATTTAACGAAAACCACTCTTTTTGTTTTCCCTGATATCTCTACACAATTTTTGGAAATTTGAATATTACACTTTTTGGTAACTAAGACATAATTCAAAAAATACTCACTTTTTGAGAAAATCCCTTGGAGGTTTTTAATTCAATTCATAACATTCAAAATTATATATTTTTGTTTTGTAAAATTAAAATTCATATATTCGATATATGGTTGTTTCATTCTATTTGACAATAATCAGTATTTTGTCTAACATCACTCTTTGGGTTCTTATCTCCATGATCTCTTAATCATCAACCCTCATATACATTTTTTTTCTACATAATTTGGGATTATATATAATTCCTTATTTTATATCATCATGGCCCATGAAACTACTTCTCAACGTATCCTTGTTTCATTTACTTCAATGATAGCCATCATGTAGATATAATCTTACACAACTACTGAAACAACATACAACTCCATGACAATATGATACTTTCTCAAGTGAGTACAATTTTGAGTCATATTTTAGCTCATTATATTAGACATTGATGTCTCACTCTATCATAAGGATATCTTAGACTCTATTCAAATTATTGCACCATGATTTTCAATATCAAATCTTCAAACCATGAATGCTACAATTACATCTCTTGAGGCTGAAATACTAACACCTCAACGATACTTCCAATGGACATATCAATTCTCATTTATATTCATCATGTTGATCTTAAGGAATAATGATTATGCAATATGATATAGGTGCTATATGTGCTCACATAGGTGACAGTAAAACATTCCTCCAACATGAAAACACCTCTTTCATTTGATGAGCATGTTAGACAACATAATATCTTATTTGAGCTCTTCAATCATCGCTTAATCACTTTGTTATCCAATCATTACAATCCTCATTACCGGAATTACATAATCCAAATGCCAATAATTAAGCAATTATCATGACATTAATGAGACATCACAATAAATGATTGTCTGTTCTTTATAACAAAAAATCTTACAACTTGAGCATAAGGGCATTATTACATTTGTATAAACACACATTCTGCTACACATTTCTAAATCTCATATGGGTTCCTAAAAGATACACCATCTTGTCTAGTGAACATAATGTCATAGTACATGGTGCAACTTGTCCAATGAATACATGAGTATGTACCTATTCCATATCGATACCAAGTCATGAAACTTCTGCTATGGAAGTACCAACATCCAGATCAGCATCACATCATACTACCTAAGGAAAATAAAGCACTATACATTGCACCTGAATCATTGCACACTAAAAAACTAGAAATATTAGTTGAGCAACTACAAGCCCACATCTAAGGCCAACATGACAATAGGAATATACAAATATCTCTACTTTTTACCACAGCATATTGAGATAGATTATGCAAACACAAGTATCAATGACTTATCAACTAATCTATGTATCTCTACAAGCATGAGCACCTATAAGCTAAATCCTTAGTATAGTTTTAATAAATCTTCTGAGAGCAACATGGATAACACTAATTTAGCTTTACAACTCAGTTCTAATGATAGAGATGATATTCGATCCTACTGATTACTATTGGGTTGACTTCTTAAGCATATTGTATGAACAATTTCCACAACATTAATCCTATTGTTGAGGATGATAACACTATTTCACTGAGAAGCATTGCAAATTTTCTCAACATCTAGTTGTAAAGTACAAAGAAAGACAAAAGGCCAAATATAACATCTAAGTGTCATCACTTGTGTCTTCTTTAGCACCACCGAGTCCAATTACGCATAGTCATTCTCATTATCTCACTTAGATAACATTAGCATTCACACTTACAGGCATCATAATTGCCCCACACCATCTGATGATGCACTTTTGTTCCTTAGTTCATACTTGACTGTCGAGGGCATCCTTACCTACATGAACCTCACTTTAAACATGCATACACTGGGGGGCATTCTTATTCCTCCCTTCTAGTTGTTCTCTTTCACATATTTGTAATTAAAAAATAAAAAAACATGTTTGCTTAGAATATCTTGATTAGATGTAATCTTGTTTCCTTGTACTATTATATGTTATACCTTTGCTTACCATGTTAATATGGTTCCTAGTATGATTTATTATTTTTCATACACACATGTGCATTCACATGGTATCTTGAGGTGATTGTAAGTCACTTACAAGTTTTACATGATGTATAGATCGTTTGGCTCTGAAGTCCATTAGCTAGAAACACTGAGGGTATCTTGCATAGGAGGAATCTACCTGTTTCCCACATAATGGTTCATGGGTTCTATGCATGCGTATGAATATCTGAATCCACAGCTAATTTTAGATCTTCCTTTTGGGTAGGCAGGAACTATTTATCTTTCAAAATAAGACCACCATAAATGGGTGCTAAACAATATATGAAGAACTTCCTTGTATGCTAGATCTTCCAATCATGTGTTACTTCTAGATTTGGCTGTACAGTCCACTTGTTAAACAATTGTAATGTGGTAAATAAGATAATTCCTTATTGTAATTCTTGTTACATTGATTTAGGTATCAAGCACTTGACAACTTCGATAAGAAATAGATGAAATCCTAAGTAGGTTATGTTTGAAACCATCTCCTCATTGTGTCAAATAATTAGTTCTGTTGTTTTGCATATGCTTTGACAGAGGTCTCAGTTATATCACATGTGCATTGAGGGTTTCTCACTAATGCTTGTATGCTAGTCATGTTCACTTTTCTGGGTTGTGCCATGAGTAAATACCATGCGTAATCCCTATTCCAGTTCACAAATCACTGATATCGATATAGACATATAGTTTCTCCTTACTTCAGTTCTGGGAATGCCACATAATGGGGTTTGGTTCATCTCACGCGATTACCCAAATGATTTTGGTTGGTCGAGATGAAACATTGGGTGATTTAGGAGGGGTTTGGTCACCCTCCCAATAGGGTATATGGAGGGGTGAGTGTTGGAGGAACCAACATGGGTGGCTAGGTAAACAATAGATGATAATATAATGATCGAAATGGAATGAACCAGAGAAAGTATAATGTTTACTTACTTGGACTCTGGTCCTGGATGCAAAATGTAAGTCAGGGACGGAGGACAGATTAGACATTTGAGAGGCTGCAAGTGTCACCACCTGAAGGAAAGCTTCTACTTGTAGACTGCAAAATGTATGCATTTAGGTACATTTGCTTAGGTCCTAAAGCATACTAATCATAGACATGGGATTCCTACACAAGAAAACGAGTGGTTGATCAACTTCCTTTTGCACTTCTCGCTGGAATTCACTCTCAAAAGATTATCTCTTGCACTTTACTAGATGTTACACATCTTACATATCTTTTTCGACACCTTCTACCAACCTCGAGATTTAGGTTGTTTTAATGGCCTAAAACACCGATAGCAGTTCTAGCTTACCGGACACACATGTTAGGAAATAATTGTCCCTCTGGGCACTCATGTGGGATCTCTCTCTAGGTCTTACTACCCATTTGGAGATCCTTTTGACTTCCTTGGATCACCTTTTCACACTCATGGGTTAGACTGGGAGCTTCTTGTAAGCATGCAGGAATTTGGTTCGACCTAATGTAGGCATTGATTGTCAGGGTTATGTAAGTCTTAGTTAACAATGGCAACTTACTATAGAATAGGTCTTAGGTTGACTTATTCTAGGTGAATGTATGTGTGCCATAGCATTTACACCCATTGATCTATCATTACCTAATGAATATAGTGAGGCACAATGAATTAATCTAATTAAGGTAATTACATATAACATTATTCAGGTGACAAGGGGCCATGGCTAGGTGCATGTGATGAAGGGTGCATATTTGTCATAGGGACCCAAGGGGAGTGTGACCTAATTCTAGTGTCCATCACACACATTTTAGATATGTTGGGACATGATCTATGATGTCTGGCCTGCTATCATTACCAGTCCACTAAGGCTCCTGAGGGAATCTACCCTTTTCCCACTTACTATCAGGTTCTATCATTACAATATTTTACATTTTCCTTCCTATATTTAGATATTACATTGTGGCATACTATTTATCTTTCCTAACATGTTAACATGTGCTTCATGTGTAGCACTTGTCTTGTAAGAATCCTTCCAATCATGGTTGTCTGATTTACTTGTATCTTGATTGTTATTATTTGTGGGACATACCTTATGTTTTCTTGTTTCCTTTCTTGCACAAGCCTTGATGGTTTCAACTGTCTTGTGACATCCTGAGTGGTGTTCCATGTATGAAACCAAATCCTCGTTGTGTCTTTGTTTTTTGTTTTCCTATATGATTTTACTAGTTTTTATTTTCATTTTTGTTGCTTGTTTATTACTAACACTTGTATGATAGCATGTTCCAATTGTATTTATTGTGCCATGGTCACTACTATGTGCAATCTTTTTTCCCCTGCAGTAATCCCTATCTCAGATATAGATGTCAGTTTCATCCTTCCTCATTTGGAATCCATTCACTTTTGTTCATCTCACGCACCCCAAATGAGTGGGGGAAAACATTGGGTGAACATTTTCACCCTCCCAGAAATTACAGAAAGTAGTTATAGAATCATAGTAAACAGTAACAGAATAAAAATCAGTTATAATATAGGGCCAGAAATAGAGCTAGGAAAAAAACTCAGCTTGGGCATAACCAACCAGTATAGACACGATCGGTGGGTGCTAGTGTCCCACATGGGCACTCCATTCCTAGGAAAAAATGGTTATATAGTAGTATTCAGCAATTGCATAGCTATTTTCTTCTCCAATATCATAAGTTACATAGTCAGTTTCATATTGCAATCAGGTACTAACATGAACTAGAAAAAGAACTAACTGCTTACTCAAGAACCAAAGTAGGAACAAATAATGAAATGGCACCTAGAGCATATGTAGGACAATGATATGCATGGAACAATTTGTCACCCGACGTAAGTTACAAATTATTAGGTTTGTGATCATTTGTAGTGGAACTTATCTGTGAGGAAGAGTTAACAGTTGGAGGGAAAATCCTATTCTCTCTCCCAATACACTTTCCATTAGTGATGATAGGACACCTAAATCTAAAGTTTAGCATTGGGACACTCAAATCCTTTGTATTATTCTAACAAGCTCCTAAGAAACAAGCTTACAACTAGGAACAAATTTCCACCCCTTTCTCTTTCAACATTTCATGTGTACTCTAACTCCTTAGTTTTAATTTTTCCAATACACATTTACAATTCTACATAATGTTCAAGTTAAAGTTCAATTGCATTAGCCTAGAGCATTGACTACAAATGTTTTCTTTTACATTTCCTATCATATCCCAACGAAGGAAAAGCACACAAGAAAGTATAAATAAAATCTCAAACATGCTCTGATAAATACAATATCCCAAGGAGCTACACACACATCATTATCACTCCACACACGCAAAGGTCACCCTTGGGACCCTTATCCTTCCCTTCCATTAGAATTCCATGGTATACATTTTACACTATTCCATTTTGCATGCTACAACACTCATTTGACTTGCTACTGGGCACAATCTTCTTTTGACCACTATTGCATGTTTTTCCTACCAAATCATTATTCACTAACATAAAGTGGGGGAAAATGTAGTCACTAAATCCCAAACTTACTATGTACATCTAGCCTCTAAATACTTCATGTATATGCATGATTCATAAGCAAGAGAATTAGTCATTGACAACACTTGTTTTGGTTCGATATTAATTTTATCCTTATTATCTTTGTTACTTGTCTTTTCTAGATTTACATCAACCAATTTTTCCACACTAGCCTACATCCTATTCAACTCTAATTCAACTGTTTTATTTTTCTGCAACCTTGTGTATAGGACCGCCCATTAGGGACAGGAGCGCTCAGGCATTATTGTCCCCTTTAGGCGCTCTTTTCCTCCTCCCTTTTTTATAAGTTTTCATATGTTACATATTTCATGTCTTTGTTTAATACCCTTAGTCGACCTTTCACTTGTTAATGATGTACCTTAAGCAAAGGAATCTTATATATACATGTTTTATTTAACCTCATTATGGGGGCAAGCATTCAAGAGGCACATACTATTACAAGGAGCTAATATTTTCTACCTACTTCATCAAGGATTGCATTTTGGGACTACATACTTCACTGCATAGGAGGGTTTATTCTGAATTTCATACCACACATTTTGCATTGGGATAAAGTAGTTGTAGCCCGCTATTATTTGTGTGACTGGAAGTAGGGAATCCTAGCTCAAGGGACACTATTCCAATGACACACACACACACACACACACACACACACACACACACACACACACACACACACACACACACACACACACACACACACACACACACACACACACACAATAGAACTACATTGAGTCTGAAATATAGTTCAGCGCTCAGTGGCAATCACATTGGGGTGAACGTCGAGGTCAATCCAACTCAAGCATATGCATATTTTCATTCATCTAATGTGCACTTGAGTATTGTGCAGGTAGCTAGGGTTTCTTTTACAGGTACAGATCTGTCAGAATATAAGTGCGGTGAACCTAATGCAACCTACATCCAACAATAAGTGACAAGAAGTGACACAAGAAGAACCAAAATTGTAACTATCTCACAGACAACTAGGGAAGAAATTATAAATAAAAGTTACCGCGTATATGGTCATACATGTTATGTACCACTCTATTACATGGTGAACCCTTGTGGTGGCATGCCTACATGCAAATCATATTTACATATATGCACAAATAATTTTACTACATACTTCATGCACATGATGCACAAGTAATTCCTTTCTTTTAAGATATGTGATTTATTGGTTCATCCCACACCTTCATAGGGGAACATATTTTTTGTTGATTTCATCTCCATGACATTTCCTCACTTCTTCATGTGGAAGAAATCACATGGCATTGTTGATCTAGGTTTCCTGCTTCCTATCCAGGTGAGTGTTCGAATAATCAAGAAACACGAGACCACGTCGAGTATACAAGGCCTTAGTACCTTGGAGATTGAGATGGATGATACGGGCACGAAGAAGTCAGATGCATGATATCAAGAAGTTAGATCTACAAAACTTAAACCAGATAAGATTAGAACACAATATGCGGGGGTTTCCCGGATAGTGCCGGTTCCAAGAGGATTTCAACTCCCTTGGAGGGTGTTAACCCCCGTGTTAGACAAGATAATTAGATCATGAACAACAGTAAAAATGACAAGCAAACGGAAATAACAAAAGTACTTAGCTCATGTCCTACTATGGAAATGAACCGGGCATCCAGATGGCAAGATAGGAGACATTGTCAGAGATTTCCTCTTCTTTTTTCTAAAAATATATCCTTCTTTTCTAATTCTTCCGTTTTGGGTTTTGAAAATGTCTCCTCCCCCTTTCTTTTTTTTCTTTTTTCTTTCCTTGAAATATGGGGGAAATCCCCATATTTATAGCTTAGATATGAGACTAACTGTAGGTTAGATGATACCCAGGGTGTAGTAAAGTAGCCTGCGTTAGGGATGTGATGTGATCATGTGGGTCCCATAATTTGACTTATTAGGCAAAGTGGGGGACATGATTTGAATGAGTGGTGAAATAAAGATTTCATTTTTAAAAGAAAGTGTGAGATAGGTGCATTTTGAATTAAATTATTTATGGGTGGAGTTCATATTTTAATAATTTGAAGGGGATTGAATTTTTAGGTGGGAATTGATTTTTAGGTGGGAACTTGATTTTGACTTAAGTGGGGAACATGTGGGACTAGGTAGGTGAAATAAAGATTTCATTTTTAAAAGAAGGGTGGGTCGGGGGGGATGGGTGCATTTTGAATTAAATAATTGATGAGAGATGGGGGATGATTCCAAAAAATTGAATTGTTAAATGGGTCCATACGGAGCCCATTGATAATTAATCAAATAATATGAACAAATAGATAGGATTTTATTTAATTTAAGATAAAGAGAAGCGGAGATTGAAATTATGTGAATATAAGATGTCGGAGGGGTGCTATACCGAAAATAGGTGTCTACAGGTATTACAAAATATTTTTCTATACTTCTCACTTTGAGACTCGCCCAAATACATTTTTTTACAACACATATGTTGTTGTATGGATTTCACAATTAGGATTCTTTATAGGCATTAGCACAACTGGATGTATTTGTCCCTATTTTTATCTTTCCCAGATTTCAACAATGCTTTGATATATATTTACACACACACACACACTAATTCACTTGTAAATGTTCTCATATGTGTTTAACGACGCATGTTTCGATATTGTATACATTAGAGCTTCAATTTAATTCCAAAATCTTCCCAATCCACCATTATGTAGATTGGATGTTCTCTATTTGCTTTTGACTTTCCTCTAGTTGTTATTCCCATAATGATATCAAAAACTCTCAAGAGGTGGTGAGCCGACTAGAACTATCTTTATATACATATGGTTTGTTTTATTTTGACATATATGTTCACACATACACTCATCAAAGTGGGGTATTATAAAAACTCGTTGATTTTGGTACACGACTAACCAATGGCTATGGTGTTAGTGTATTTATGTGTTTTTTAATTACGTCGAAAGGCATGATCTCTGGCAGAAAGCCCCCTCCATTCTGATAGTGACAGAGACACAAATGGATGAGATGAATTGGTTGACAACGTATGGTTGATTATGATCCTTACACTTGGTGGAAAAATGGAAGGAATGTCAGGCTTCGGTTTTGGCGTAGTTAACGTGAGTTTCAGTGTGGTCAACGCCTCTGTTTAACTGGTTATTTGGATATACAATAAAGTGCTTGTATTGTTATGCAAGGAAAATGATAGGTCTGAAACACCCTTTAGGATGCGTCGCTCTCTCTGCATTCTATTGTGGGTTTTGAAGAGCACCTAACCAGGGTGGTGGGTTTGTTTGACATGGGTCTATTTTTCCCGTTCAACTTTTATGTTGCTCTTAAATACATGGAGAAAAAACAACATATAGGATACTTTTGAAGTTATTTGATTCATATAGTATATTTTCAACCGCAATGTTATCATACTCAAGAATATTTATATTGAATGCCTGCCGACCAAGTCATATCACATATACAAGAACGATTGACTTCTATAGAAGTCTATAGAACATGGAGAAAGAATAGAATAGAATTACTGGAAAAAGTCATTGCAAAAGCCACATAAGAGTTCACCAGACTCCTCTCAGAAGAAGAAAAAGAAAAGCAATCTTCAGAAGAAAATCTAGAAGAAACTTATCAGCATATTGCCTTCCAAGAAGAAGAAAGTACAGAACAGGCAGAGGTATGTACAGTAAGCTGTACGCAAAATCCTTTTATTGCTATTACCATATGCATTCCAAATATCAAACCATATGTTTTAGATGCAATGGTAGATACTGGTGCTGAGATAAGTTTACTTAGATCAAATGCTATTCCTTCAGACTGTTGGAAAAATACAAGCATAAAAATCAGATTTGATAAGAAAGAAGTAGTCTCAAAAGCTATAGCACAAGTTCAGATCAATGTTGAAGGCACCTTTTTGAAAATTAATTTCTATCAACATGATATGGAAAATTATGATTGCTTGTTAGGAGTGGATTTCTTGAAGGAATGTAATACTTTCAGCATTTCTAAGGATTTTATATCCCTGTTTAATCCTCCTGTTCAAATCCCAAGAAGATATTCTTTTCAGTCAATTGTACCTCTTCCTGAAAAGAAGAAAGCTGTCAATAATATTTGGATTCATAAATCCATTGCCACTTGCCAAACCAGTATTGAGGATTTAGTTTCAAAAATCAAGAAAAATGTTTGTAGTGACAATCCTCATGCTTTTGTCCATCGGAAAAAGCACAGTTGCTCTCTCAATCTGTAACTCGTAAAGGATGCAGATGGAAAAGAAGTAATTCCAAAATTCAAAGCACACCATAGAGGAATGATTCCTTCCAAAAGGAAAGAATGTCAAGAGGAGATTCAAAAACTTCTCAAAAGCGGCTTTATTCAAGAATCTAACTCTCCCTGGTCTTGTGCAGCATTCTATGTTAACAAAAGGAGTGAGCAACTTCGACAAAAGAAAAGATTAGTGGTAGATTATAAGCCACTAAATAAATATATAGCAGCAGTCCAACATCCAATCCCAGCTAAAGATGACTTGCTCAGCAGAATCAAGAATTCAAAGGTCTATAGCAAGTTTGATTTGAAAAGTGGATTTTGGCAAATCTTTCTTCAGCCAGAAGACATGTATAAAACAGCATTCATTGTTCCTGGCGGACAGTATGAATGGAAGGTACTTCCATTTGGCCTCAAAACTGCCCCTTCCATTTTCCAGAAGATTATGGATAAGATTTTTGGTGAGTTATTCGACTTTTTGATCGTCTATATAGATGATATCCTCATTTTTTCTAGATCACCAAAAGAGCATATTGAGCATCTTGAAAATTTTTATAATACTGTCTATCAGAATGGGATTTGTCTCTCTCCCACTAAAATAGAAGTCTTTAAAGAAGAAATTGATTTTTTAGGGATAAAAATCAGATCTAGAAATATTGAAATGCAGAAGCACGTAGTTGCTAAAATTCAGAATTTTCTAGATGAAATTCTTGATAAACAACAGTTGCAAAGATTTCTAGGATGTGTGAATTATGTAGCTGGATTTTATCAGAATATTGCTGCTGACCGAATTTTGTTGAATAAAAGACTTAAAAAGAATGCTCCCATTTGGAACAAAGAAATGACATCTGCTATGCAGCGTATCAAGAACCAGGTTCTTGATCTTCCTCCGATGTCCCTTCTAGGACCAGGATTAAAGATAATAGAATGTGATGCAAGTGATCACTTCTGGGGTGCAGTCTTAAAAGAGAAATCTGAACAAGGAAAAGAAAAAGTTTGCAGGTATGCCTTTGGTGCATTCCTAGGATCAGAGATAAAGTATCACTCCTCCCATAAGGAAATCTTAGCAGCCAAAAAGGCCATAAAAGCATTTCTATTTTTTATACAGAATGAATCTTTTGTGCTAAGATCTGATTTAAAGGATTTTAAGAAAATATTGAATGGAGGAGATCCTGCTAACAAGTCAGCCTTTGACAGACTCCAGTGATGGGGTTTGTGGTTTGACAATTTTGATTTCTCTGTTGAACATATTTCTGGAAAATCAAATTCACTAGCAGATTTTGCTAGTCGGGAGCTTAATACAGCAAAAGCCATCAATGTAACACAGGTATTTCATGAGCCTCAAGGAACCATTTGGGATTATAGGAATTGCAGAAGACAGATTGATACTTTGATGATAAATGATAATAATATGTCCAGAGATGCACAAAATTTCTTATTATCCAGGGACTATATATCTGTCAGTGAATATGCCATGTCTGAATTAGAATGCAGACTGTTTGATCCAGAAATTCCTGGAAGAGAATTTCACACTCTTCAAGATCCTATGGTAAAATGTTGTTTGCATTGGTTATGGAGATCTTCAAGGTATTGCGAAATGCCAGACCCATTACCTGTTGAAGGATTAAGGCTCAGACAATTGATTCCAAGGCCCAATACCCTGTGGAGATTTGAGTATTCAAGACTCTGGACTGAAGAGCATCCTCTTCAAGATGATTTATGGAACAGACCAGCTATGCCTGGAGACAGGAAGTATCTATCTATGCATTTTAAATTTTTTATGCAAAAATTTCTGCCTACAAAACTTTCTGATTCTCCTTTGTTAAATGTTCATCTTGACATTGCCCGTAATGTTCTTATTCAGTGTAAAATACCTTGGTTTGTCAAGGTAAATTATTATGTAAAAACTAATACTGTCAGGAATACTGGTAGGAGGTGGAAGTCCTCCTCGTCCACGTCCTCTCCAAGGGCCTAATCTTCCTCTTACAGGTGCTTTGCGTTGTCTTATTCGCTGCTGGAATGGAGGTCTGACTGGAACGGGATCATACGGATCATCAGGATGAATATCCTGATCCATAAATTCTTGTAACCTTTTCTGTTCTGCTTCATGCTGCTTAAGATACTTATCTTGCATTTCTCTAAGCCTTTTGCTAAGAGACATTTTTCTTGTAGTGTCCCAAGGGGGACAGCTATCATATTCACTTTGAAAACATTCCAACTGTTTTCTAAGTAAATCTGCACTTGGAGGCATCATAGGATGAGAAAAATTAGATACCATATTGACATTGAAATTTGCAAAAGAAGGAATGGTATCATATCCACTTTCATCAGAACTATCACTTGAGTCTGTAACTTGTTGTATGATATTACATTGTTCTCCATCAAGTGACAAATATGAGATATCAGAGGAAAAACTCTCTGTATCTGAGACTAGAGCGTATTCTTCTTCATTAATTCCTCTTGTAGATAAAGCATTGACCTTGGCTTTACCTTTCTCTGAATCTCTCTGTGGACATTTATTGGCATAATGGCTACCTTTGTATATAAAGCAAGTAGGCCTGAATTTTTTGCTCTTTCCTATATACTTCTTTTTTCTGAAGACAAAATGCTTCTGAGATGGCTTATAGAAATCCTTTTTAAAGGATCTATATTTCTTGAATTTTTTAGATTTTCTGGACTTATATGGGCCCTTCCCCTTTGAAAAAGAACAGTCTTTACAAGAGGATGAGCGTCTAGCAGTGAGTTCCAGATCTGGGCAACCAAAAGGCTCAAGAGCATATTGTTCACAGAACTGATTGCCAAGAGCTTTTTGATGTTTAAGAGCTTGTTTACGCTCCCATTTTTCTTTACAGAGCTTAGCATTAGTTTGGTCAATTATTTGATTGATGGCACCAAAACTAAGTTCAAAAGCTCTGAAACCGTGCATGGCCTTCTTATACTGAGTAGAAAAATATGCTGGAAAAGACTCAATATATCTTAGACGCATTGTTTCATCATTGATATTTCCAGAGTTATAATACAACCTTTGCATAAAACATTGATATTCTTTAACTCTAGACATATCACATAATCTTGCTCTAAGAAACATAGCTGTATTCATCATCTTATCATCATCTATGTTTCCTATAAATTCTTTTATGACTGCGGCAGTGAGGGCTGTATATCCTGCTTGCAGTATGCCATCTTTATCAGGGAGTAAATCCCACCATTCTTTAAGAATCCCTACAAATCCATTAGCTATTGCAGCGGCTATTGTTCTAGGATCCTTTCTGTAGATTTCTAACTGTGTATTCCCCCAGCCTATCATGCCATGAACTACTTCTTTAATCTCTGTAATAGTTCTACATTCTAGTTTGTAGTAGTTTGGCTGAAGGGTTTGTACTCTTGCCATTCCATGTAAAGGCTCTGATGATTGATTAGGGGCTGATGTTTCACCGATAATCATTGCTTCAGCTTCCTGATGCTTTTCAACCTTGACCATGTTTATTGTTTTATCTTTGAAAAATAAAGGCTTATATTCATCTAAGAGCTCTTTATGTGGCTGCTTGGTGGAAGTTCTGGCTAGATCTGTTACTTGTGACCATGATGCTACATGGGACCAATCTCCTTCAGATGTGCCTGAGACCTTCTCACTTAACTCTTGTAATTTAGGGGCAATACTGGGAATATCTCCTATATTTTCTTGGACCTCATCAATCTTTTGGTTAGTCCTTTCAAGACTATCATGAAGATGAGACATACTGGATTCAACTAATTCATGTGTATGTGACAATTGTGTTGTAAGAGTACTTTTGATGCTGGTTGAGTGATCAACTAGAGGCTGGACCAAATCAGTTATTCTCTGAGTCAAAACTTGTGGTAATTCTGTAGAAACTATCCTGTGATTATGTTGTATCAAAGCTTCTACCCTTTTGACTGATTTGTCTATTGATTCTATCCTTTCATTCAAAACTTTTAGAGCTCCTGTAGTATCACCATTTTTCCTAAGCTCAATGGCTCTTAGGGTTCTTTCTAGAGAGGCTAACTTCTCTGAATGAGCAGTGACCTCTTCATGTACTGCTTTTACAGCTTTATTTGTCCAATTTATCATTTTGGAGCTTTCAGATGGCTCAAGCTGCTTATCAATAGTGCGTTGATACCAAAAGACAGCTTTTTGTGTTTGATCTGGAGAGATCAATTCATGAGGCTCTGTTAATGGCAAAGACTCTGTACTTTTAGATGCCATATTAATTGTAGGACCATTATTGGGAACATACTTTTGACTGACCAATTTTTCACAATCAGAACACCATAAAAAATCTGTAGAGGGGTCATGTACAAGAGCACTATGGCTGCAGAGAAAAGCTTTTTCTTTACTCTTTTCTGGTGGCTTCTGACCATTCAATGACTCTCCTACTGTGAAAAAGGAAGTAGTAGAAGAAACTGAACTAGTTCTAGGTAGTCCAACATTGGAATTATTTCTGAAACTTAAAGTAACATTGCTCTTATTTTCAGTTACAGCAGTAGCATTTTCAAGCTTAGGCTGAGCTGACTGTATAAATTTTTTAGACAAAGTCCATTCCCTAGGAACTTTGATTTGAGACCAAGAGATCAATTCGGGTTCAATTTTCTGGCTTTCTAGATTCACATGGGACACCACGCTGCTACCTTTAGAGACACCATGTTTAACAGCTGGGTACATGGTATTAACCAGTCTGTAAATGATTTTATAATGGATGGCTAAAGGACAGGAACCTGATCGCATATTAAGACCAGTGGTGGCTAGGTGAAGTTTCAAAACATCCTGTAACAAATCTTCTTTTGTAAGTGAGACAGGGTAATTTGGATATACTTCGAAAGAGATAGGACCATTGTGTAACCCTGTTTGGATGGCTGCCAGAAGGGAATCTTTGAAATTATCAAACCGCAAATCCATGAGACAACAAAGGATGGAGGCATTAAGACCACGGCGGAACAGAGGGGTGATGCCGATTTGGACACAACCGACATGGGCGAACTTATATGTATTTTGACGCTTAAGACTCTTGATATCAGCTTTATCAATCAAGGGAATATTATATTCACAATTACTAGTCTGGGAAACCTGTATGACAGATTCTCTGGTTTTAAATACAGTGCTGGCTAGTAAATGGAATTTACTAATCTTAGCATAGACCTCATTATAAGACTTTTTAGGCAATCTCCACTCAGGAGTAGGACTAGACTCTTCAGCTACATCTATATCAGAATTTATAGTGAACACTTCAGAAAGATTAACCAGTTCCTGGTCATCAACGTCACCAGAGGAGAAACTAGTATTTGTATCGGCCATTTTAACTGCTACTGACAAGCAACGTAGCTCAGGTTAAATATAATCGGATCAACCTATAAACAGCGCCTGACACACGGCGACTTACTTCGGTGGGATCACACCAATTAACCTGCTTTCGTGCTGTATGAACTTGTTGTCACAGATGACTGAATACAAATTTCTAAGAAACCAGCTCTGATACCATTCTCAAACCGAGGCTGCTGATTTAAACAAACTGAAAGCTCTGAACTATGCTGATTTAAACAAACTGAAAGCTCTGAACTAAATATATACTATAAAACACTTCTTAAACCAGAAACATGCACAGAATTTCTATTTCTCGTTCAAACACAGTTTGTGATACTTTTGAAGCTATTTGATTCAGATAATATATTTTCAACCACAATGTTATCAAACTAAGGAATATCTATATCGAATGCCTTAATAACAAATCTAAAATGTGTACTAAATCTACATACCCTGATTTTCCTACATTAAACATGACAATAATGACACAACATGACGATAAATCTATTAAATAAATAATGGTAATGACACACAACATGACGATAAATCTAAAAAATCTGTAACTTGGAAATCCTAAAATTCCATTATGTCGAAAGGTGTTTGCACATGCGGAATGGTCCACCCCATCTGACAACTAACGAGACATGGAAACAAGAGATGAACTGGTCAACGAAGCACAGACTCGCATATGCCCTTCACATGGTAGCCTGCAATAGTTAAATCTTTCCCGAAATAATAAATAAATCAAATTTTTACATGTGCCTTCTTGAAAATATTTTTCTTGAATTCATTGGTCAAGCGTTTTGGAGCAAGAAGTGGAGGCCACCATGGGCTCTACGTCTTTTTGATACTCAACTAACTGTGGTGACAGTGACAACAACTATTGCAGTGGCGTGAAGTCCACAAACACAGTCCTCAGAGCGGGTGTATTCATTTGAAAGGGTCTTAGCGATTGCACTCTGAGAATGAACTCAAACTCTTGCGCATAAATCTAGTTGAAAGGTGAGTTCTTTTCAAGGGAAACCAGCAACGATGATGCCTCTATTAGGTTATGATTTAAATTTTTGCAACTTTTCATTGGCAATGATTACATCACCTGATTGCTTTGTAAATGCATTGATGGTTTTCATGGATGCTTTGAGCTTCCCCTCAGACCCCATGCCCAAAAATCTCATGCTTTTCCAAACAGCGGAAGGGGTGATGAACCTGTAAAAAAGATTAATTTAAGGAAAGAGAATGAAGAGTGAGCAACAAAGACAATTACCTTAGCACTATCGCATCCAAGGCCTGTTTAATGGTGAGCTCCAGTCATCTGATTTCCAAACATCTTAAATTTGACTCAAACCTGAGCACACACAATTGCAGAAAGATAAACGAAGAAGAAGATATTTGAGGTGGAGCAACGAGGTCAATTGATAGGTGTCGGCAAGCGACGGAAGCAATGTTCTATTAATGGATCGGTGGAGGGCGAGAATGATATGAGTTTTGAAGGCAAGGGAGTGTAGAACAGAGCTCATGCTCTTTACAGTGCGTTCCCCCTGGCCCATTTTTGTTTAGGATGTCATTGCCCTAAAAAATGTCAAAGATGGATTTGTAATAAACTCCTTTTGGGTCATAACATAACATGGTTTTTATAATGTGCTCATATTTTGGGATCCATGGTGACCATAGAAAACAAGTTTTCCATCCATGAAGACCTGAACTGTAGTGTCTGTTGCAAAAAAGAGGGTGAGCAAAAGGAGGAGTAAAAGCGTCGGAGTGATGTAAAGAAGAAAAATAAACCAGAAAATAAAGAAATCGTGTTTTTTCCTAACTATGAGTACTGATAGCAATTAATGATGAACTGGACAACCACAACCTTCAATTGTTCAAAGCCCTTTACTCTCTCGTTGTCAGTTCCACCGGGCATACTGACTCAACATAGGTTGCTTATGGTTCACTTACAACACAAAGTTTTTCTCTGCGTCTACCAGAAAGTCATGTTTTGCGCAAATTTGTAGGTTGAAAAATGCCTTCTAAATGGTGCTACTGGCACTATCATCGATATTGTTTAGAACAATTCATTTCGTCCACATTGTTTGCCTTTATTTCTCGTCATTAAATTTGATCGATACACGATGCTTTGTTGTCTGTTACTATTTCCTTTTCTGCATACCATTATTTCTCTTTCGGCGTTAACAACGCACACCTAGTGTGCGATTGTTAGTTATTATTTTAAATTAAGCTCTTGTTTGCATTCTAAATTTGACATGTTCCCCCTCTATTTTTCATAAATTTTAACACTTCTAACTTTTTATTGTGCCTTCCAAGTCTCTTCATCGACCTCCCATTCTTCTTTCTTTAACCTTTTGTCTATTTTCACTTCTTGTTTTCTATTTCTTCCTTCGTTTTATCTTCTTTTTCTATATAATGTTTCCTTCTTATGTAGACATCTTACCAAGATTGTAGCATTGCGATAAAAATTTGCTAGAAGTATCGTACCACTAGAGTCCTAGTATGTGAGAACCATACCACGAAGTACTCGCCACTACCCATTAGTGGGCCCTTTTGCCCCTAGGGTGTCTCACGGATGAAATTATTTTGTTTGGAAAAGCATTACCATGCAAACTCAATTTGATATCTATTCATTATATCTTGACAGATATTGTGACGGTGTATTCATTTCCACCGTGAATAACTACGTCAAGTCTGCGCGTTCGTATTTTCTGAGAAGTTATGTGAATAACGCCAACAATGCTGCCGTCTGGACTATTTTGTATTTGGTCTGCTCTTTCATAATATGTTGCGTGTGAACGAACGCAAACAAAATGACTTCCTGTATTTTGGTTCTTGCATCACAAGCACGGCTATAAACATTTTTTTTTTTACTTGCTTGCACTCATGGAGACAGCAACAGGGAAAGGTTTGAGCTCCTCTTTTTAGTACTGCCGAAGGCAGTTTCCACTATAGGCCTCATATCTCTTTAAATCTTTGTTTTGTACCTTCTATCCAATTAGAAATTGTTATTATCTGCATAAATCAATATATAGTTCTCACAACAATACTAAATATTAGTAAACTTGCATATTATTTAACAAAATAATTACAAAATTTGATTTATCTTCATTGTGATTGGCTTAAAATTTGAGATGTTATTGGAGCCTTCAGCATTTTCGAGGAAAAAATGATGCCATAACATTTATTGTAATTTATTATTTGCAGATTCAATTTATTACAAGATGTACAGAATTTCAGGTGTAGCATTAATGTTATGGTCATGGCAATTTCAGTAGCTGTGTTAAAAAGAAATTTCGCATTCCTCGGCAGGTGGTATTCTCTCAGCCTGGCAATGTCAAAGCCTTCCAAAACCCATATTCGCCCATACCATCGGCTGACTGATTTTGGATCCTTATCAAGGTTTCCACCATCATGATGAATATGATCCTAGAAAGCTCGCATGTCGTTGGTGATGATTTCCGTCATTTCTGCTCTTAATTTCTGAGTCGCCATGATGGTACCTGGTAAAAGGAAGGATGAAAGAAGCCATGGACATGATGAGATCGATTGCCACACACAATGGCAACATGTTTCCACCTAGCGTCTCACTGGTACTGGAATACGATGACGTGGGAGGAGAAGAGGCTGACGTCGACCCGGTTCAGCAGGTGATGGGGAGACAGTGCCATATAACAATGCAGAGAGGAAATCCCAGTTCCAAGTAATTCAGTGAATCTGCCTTTCGAACTACCACAAGCTTCAGGATGCCCGGAAACACAACTTCAAATACGCCTCTGACATTGACATGGCTTCAATGTTTTGATCCTCTGGCCCAAACTGCAAGGGATGTCCTGCTGAGTTTTCTGGCATGGTTTCGTTTCCTTGTCAACACTACTTTTCTGGAAATTACGAATTTGTTGAAGCAAAAGTTCCTGCATCTGAAAGACTGAATCTCTTTATAAAGAACGTGAATCTTTGTTCCTATCTGTTTGATTTCTCTGATCCTACCAAAAATGCGAGGGAGAAGGACATTAAGCAACAGACCCTACTTGAGCTTGTTGATTTTATTCAGTTGAGTTCAAATAAACTTAATGAAACTTCGCAAGAAGACCTTGCCTAAATGACCTCAGAAAACCTTTTCCGAGGCTTGCCTCTTGCCTCCCATGAACACGAGATCTGAGAGCTTAACCTAGAAGAGAAGGAGCCATGCATGGAACCTTCTTGGCCACATTTGCAAATAGTATATGAATTGTTGTCACAGTATGTAGTCTTTACAGATACGGACATTGATCATTCCTTTGTCTTAAGATTGTTGCACTTGTTTGATTAAGAAGATCCTCGGGAGAGAGAATATTTGAAAACTATACCGCATCGCATCTATGGTAAGTTCAGGGTACATCATCTATTCATCCGAAAAGCAATCAACAATATATTCTATCGTTTCATCATGGAAACAGAAAGACATAATGTCATTGATGAGCTGTCTCACAAATTGTCAAAAGGAAGTTTTATTTTTGGGAGAGCTTGAGGAGATTTTAGACGCTACACATGCTGCAGAATTCCAACGCTATATGATTCCTCTATTTCGACGAATTGGACATTGTCTCAACAACCCACATTTCTAGGTTTGTGGTTGTATTTCATGACATTTCACAAGAATTTGGAGATGCCACTACCAACTTTATCTGTACCTAAGAAACCGGGTTACCCATTCCTCCGTCCAAAAGCCATATAGAGATCTAACCAAACTGCTTCCACATGCCGCACACTAAAACATGAAGTTAAAAATACTCCCATTAATCATGTGACAAATCCGTCAACTCGGCTTAGAGTTTGTTTCAGTACCCACTTGAAATTTCAGCATAATCCGCATACCCAAGGAACGATTTTGTGAAATCCTATCAGATTTTTTTCTTTGCATCCACTGTTGTATGTACCTTGGTAGCGGTAGTAAGACCTGAGTAGCTAACCATGAACTAGAGTTAATTAGATTCAATTCACTTTTGGTACCATACACTACTGTCATTTCGGTTGCGGCAGTACTTGGCACCAATGCTGCTCTTGTTTAATCAATAGACAACGATAAATATTTTTAAACAAATGTTATCAAATAAAACTTAAAATTTAAGACGAGGGTTTCAAACTCTATCATAACAGTAAGTATTACGCTAGTATAGATATCTTAAATATATCTATGATCTAAAATATGTTGAGAGAAATGGAAGTACCTATCTAGTTATGCTCGATAATATTATTATTTTATTGATTTATTTGATTAAAAAAGGGAGAAAATAAAATTGATGGTGTAATGGAAGTAAAATTTATGAATGACTTGTCATGTAATAGTTAAATGGACGTCAAATTTAGTGTCGAGAATAAAAGTGAAAAACTCTCTATTACAACCCTAGTTCATGTTGTAGAACACCTATAGACATAACAAAAAAACTTTTTTTTTGTATGTATGAATTTGAACATTTAAAGTAATGTTTAATTTTCCTATCTATAACGTAATTATATGTTTCAAATAGCAAAGAAATAAAATTAATGTTATTACAATACTAATATCAATCAGCATTTTAAATTGGAAAAATATGTCTAACACAAAACATTAATGTTTCATGTAGATGGGAACTTAATATTTGTATGGGTTTAATCATTGGTATGGCATTAAAGTGTATTTGTGTGTTTATAGATAATTTGTTTAAGTTAGGTTCCTATTATATGTTTTTGTGTTATTGTAGACTTTTGACTTATTGTCCATTTTCGACGACACCCTTGACTTTGTTTTCTCTTATCAATCTTCCATTTGTCTCCATATGGGTTGTTGTATCTTTTCTTTTATTTCCCTCATTTCTTCTTTGTGACTTGTTTCAAGGATAATTCACCATTTTCATAAGATTGTGCCTATTTTAACACCCACAAATCTAGTCATGCCTCCATGGATATGGTCATTTACTTTTTGTGGTCCCTTTTGATCCTAATTTGATTTTCTTGAGATTTTTTAGATTTTATTTATCAATATTCCTCTCCATTGTTTGTGAGCTTGTATGCAAATAGGGTCTTACTTTGAACTTAAGTTGTCTATAAATACAACAGTGCACTAGTGTACGAATTTAGGGATATAGAGAACACAAGAGGAATACACAAAACATCTATATTTAATTTGTAATTTTCTTACACACTTACTCCTTGTGAATTTCAAAATCAAGGAATTTTGAACATTTTTCAAAGTCTTTTTAGATAACCATTGTATATTTGAGCTCCATAGACATACCTTGTAAAGCTCTTATACAGTCATATGATTTAGCATCGTCATTAATTATCCCTTTTACTCCCCACTTCATATCACATGTGAGTAGGAATTTCTTTGGATATGTGGATCCGTCATAAGGATGTAATGTCGCGAAGGGGCTTGGAACATGAGCAATGATTCTCCCACCAAGATACCCACCCGGCGGTTGCTACCTGTTGCCATAATTTTGGCTAGCTTGTGCAAAATTGTTGTTATTACTTGTGCATGTACTTGTAATTGGATGGTTGGTTGTGCAAATCAAGTCTTTTGAATCAAAAGATGATGAAGTCAAACTTAACTTTGCAAAGTAAGGAAAATTAACTCTATAAATTTAGGGCTCACTAAAGTATTGTCACCAAGATTCCTGCTTAATTTCTCACTGGTACTGAGGTAGAAAATGTGCAATAGTTTCTTTGTGGGAGCAAATTCTAGTCTATCCAAGGAGTCTTCTACCTAAACACTAGCTTGTGTAAGGATTAAATATTCTTATGTAGTGTAGGGTTTTCTCAATGTTTCTATTATTTCCTTTAGTATTTCTTCTCTTAAGTTAATCTTTTATTAAATTTCAAACTTCTCTATAGCTAACAAACAATTCCACTGAACTTATTCCTAGAATAGCATCAGGAACATTTATCCTACAGGGGGGTGATATCTCAATTCTAGCATGTAAGGATCATGCATTAGATATCTAATGTGAGATGCTTCTTCCACATGTTTGCAAATTAAAATACTGTAGGGGTACATCCTCATTCTATTCCCATACGTGTCTTAAAGTTACTTCTACAAAAATCTAATTTCTCTTCATCCTCTTTGTTTGCTTTGTTCACCTCACTTGTCTCTTATTTAGGGTCTTCTTTTCCTCGTGCACACTCCTTTCCGATACTATCTCATAACTCCTTCCCTTATTCTATAACTACTAGAGGTTATTTTCCTCCCTCCCTAGTCTCTTTATCTACTTTACTCCTACTTGCAACCATCTATGACATCCCACTATAGAGCTTGTAGCTCCCCGTATATTGTGTTGTCTTACTTCTCTTCGTAACTTTTCTAACTATTTATTTTCCTACTTTTCTAATTGTCTATTTTCCTACTTTTGATCGTTTTCATACCTCTTTAAGGTCCATCCCTTTTTAATCCCTTTTCCATTCATGCCCCCTTTTCTAGGACTATGTCCCCATGTTTCCTACCCGACTACTCCATATTGAGAGGAATTGGCACTATCGTATTTTCACCGCCAACATCTTTATGAACATGGGTAGATTTCCCATTAAATTTCCCTTGAATACCCTAATGAACTGGTCTTGCACAAATTCAAAAGAATTAAAATTTTGAATAGAAAAATCAGTTTACATACCAATTTAGAGTTATTTGCAACCAATAGTATATAGCGCTAGTCCATATAGTATCAATATTTTATAGATTTTCAAGCTTCTCTTCATTCCATGCAAACGCTTCCCCATCTCTGGTTATGAAATAGTGGCACTCCAACCTTAATAACCTTACAATTATTAGTTCTAGAAGCTCAAACCAAAAGATTTCATAAATGCTGCCATATATTTATTCTTTTATTATCTTTCTCACAGGGATTCCCATCTCAACTGATTCGCCTTCTGCAAAATGGTTCATCATCTCTTCTAGACATCTCTCCACATCTATATCCTTATAGTCATTTTGACATTTTTGGGTTTCAAAAATGGAACCATTGTTAGTAGTTGTCCCTAGCTTTACTCATCTGGACAAGCTAATATTGTAGTCTATGATTTTTACTGAGAATATTCAATTAGTTTCACAGTGCTCGTGCATAAAGCAAAGAGATTATTATTTAATATCACATGTGAGCATTGTATACTTAACTATAAAATATGATTATTCCATAAATGCAAACATTCAAGCTAGAGAAAAGATAATTTAGACCAATACTAATATTAATTGAAAAACCTTGTACACGATGGAACCAACACTTAATGTACAATTTCTTACATTCTTTGTACACTTTTGTATGGTTTTTGGCCTTCTATTTGTTTTAGTTTCCTTTACTTGGGCTCTAAGAGCTTTATATGTTCTCAAATTGTCTTATATATTCCATGCATACACTTCCAAGTGTTGCACACATGCTTTACAACTTACAAAAATATACAAAAGCATATTTTAAGCCTCAATAACCCTCTAAAAAAAATAAAGTTGTCAATAGGAGCCTTGAAAATTTGTTGTTATGTTTGGTAGCAAAGAAGTTAGGAACATGGGATTTAGTTCTTGCACATGAAATTTTTTCTTATAACAACTTTGTAATAGGAGCATTGAGAAGTCACCTTTCCAAATTATTTGTGGGATAAGCTCCCAAAGAGTTATAGAGTTGTGAGAATTTCCACAAAAGGAAGGAAGAAGTGAAAAAGAAAAAAAATTGCATAGTACATGGAGGAACTACATGAGAAAGTGCACAAACAATTGGAGCATAGTAATGTGTAATATAAGGAGCACATGGGTTTGAGGAGAAGAAAATTGGAATTTGAGATAGGAGACTTAGTTCTTGCACACTTGTAAAAAGGGATGATCTCGCAAAGAACATATGATAATCTCAAGTGGAAGAAGATTCAACCTTACAAAGTCCTACGTAATGTTCCAAAAAACACAATTAAGATAGAATTGTCACAAGAGATAGACATTTCATCTATCTTCGCTGTAGGGATTTGTACCCATATTTTGAAGAGCATATAAGTGGAGAAGAAGAGTGCACATAATTATGTTGGAAACAAAAACTATTAGAGAAAAGACATAAATAAATTGAGTACATTTTGGATGACTGCATAGTGAAGACAATGAGTAGGAGTTAGTAAAATGAAGAGGCGTAGAAGTCAAGGATACGTCTTGGCTCAGTGTAGTAGATATTGTTATACTTATGTTTTCCATTAAATACCTTCATATAAATGCTTTAGTAGGGGATGAAATTATTCTTACCCAAGGTGTATGATGTAGTTACATCTAGACTCACAAGTAATCTTGTATCACCCAAAAACATTTAGAGTTAGTTGAATAAAGACTTGCATAATATCGCGTTGAGTTTAAGAATGCCATGCAAAACTTATTTCCTTTTCTATTTTTCTATGGATTCTTTTATAAGCCATGAAGTATTTCCCTTTTCGAGAAAATGTATACTTAGTCACGCACCGTTATCAATGTCATGCAACACTATCTATGTCGTACACAAAATTTTGACATCGCACAAAACCATAATGTCTTGTCTCATGCCGCAAAACACTTGTTCTTTACACATGGAAGTTTTGAAGTCTTATGCACACTTCCTAAGTAATTTTTTATGCCACAAAGCATTATGGATGTCGTTTAACATTATCAATGGTGTGAAGCCTTGTGATCTTATGGGACTAGTACCTTGTGCTGACGTGATTGGATATGAGTCTAATATAATCTCTTATCAACATCAATATAATTAGATGAAGGCACACATGGACATTGATCCATTTTTAATGCCCAAAGAAAAATGTAATGATCTGATAGATATTGATCAAACAGAAGATATTTCATGGGAAGATCAATGGCAATGTAAGGATTTTTAAGGCATCTTTACTTGGAATAGTATATTTAGTCTTGTACCTATTTTGCTAAATATTCTATGTGTAAAAGGAATTTGTGAGCATGTAAGGCATCTATCCATCGATTCAGTGGAGTTTGATCAATGAATCTATTGTGAATTTTATGAGTTGAGCCACGTAAGGCTTTTCTAAAGATTTGCAAAGTTTGCAAGCTTATGATAGGTTATAAGATTGGAATTCTTTAGAGAATTATTATAGAGTATTGTCATAAGAGTGTCATTAGAGTGTAATGTCATTATGTTTAAGTCTTTAATATTTTCCTCGTATTAAAAGAAGAATATTTCATTGTTTCTTGTTTAAAGTTATGCCTAAGGTATTTCTTCAGTGAGATCTAACTCTAGGTTTGTGGGTTGTGCGGTCCAAGGTATCCATGTTTCCTATTTTTGCACCCCTTGCAAAAATTGAGCAACTAGGAGAGCTAGACTCAAACAGTTGACAAATCTTCAAGGTTGAATCTAGAGGAACACAGGTAAATCCAATGTTTATGAATCACTTGCAGTGATTTAGAAGCTTGTGGGAGTGTTTGGTGCATTTTTTTCCTCTTCTAGGTTTCAAGCACTTAGTTATTTTGGGTTTAAAATGGATATACTAGATAAAAATGGCTTTGGGAATTCTCATTTGTATTTTCCTAACTCCCTACCCAAGGAAACAATATAGGAGTTAATGGAAAAATAGAAACAATGAGTTTGGGGGCAAAATACAGTGTATTGCAGGTCCAAGGGCATCAGATGGAACTAATTTGGGTGGAACAAGAGTTCCTAGCACTGGTTTGGCACCTGCAATACAATGACCCAGTGTACTACAGAGAATTTGGAGTTTGGAGGAACGGGTACAGGGGCCTTGGTTCCTTGTGTTCCCTAGCTGGACGACATTATCGATTTGATAAGGATGAGGTCTGTGAGCTTTGTATTGCAGAGGCAGGATCAAAATCGAGCACAAGGATCTCACAAGGAACAAGTTCACCGCGAGGTTATGTTCTCTACAATGCATTGTGGCCCGTAATTCATCAGAGTAGGCACAAAGCGTCTGATGTGGATTTTGGAGACCCAAAAATAACACTGACTGTGGGGATATGAATTCCCTGCCAACCCGCTTTTGCTACAAATAATGGAATGCGGGCCAGGAGGGCCCGCAGAGTACATAAAGATGCGGGGAACTTGTTCCCCATGGGAAATATTTCCCAGTGGAGCATTCAAACCTAAAAAGTAACAATTATAGGTCGGGGAGTGTTGTGCGGAGATAGAGGAAGTTTTGGGCCCCAATGACCCAAGTGACCAATGTACCCTAGTTCCTCATGTATCCCGCATGCCCATAATATTTGATTTACAAAGGATTTGGGGGGTAAAAATATAAAGGGTAACAGGTGAGGGATTAAATTATAAAGGAGAAATATTTTTAGAAATGTGAACTGTGTATTAAATATGGAACCTGTGTTTCACACAACCCTCAAATATCTACATGGCCATATCTCGACCCCCAAAGCACAAAATCTAACAAAGAAGATATCGTTGGATTCATTTTTTGAAGCCCTTCAACATGAAATCATAAGGATTAGGTGGGATAAAATTCAAAGAATGTCCCAGGTGCAAATGAACACTTCCAGGTTGGTGAAAATGCAATTAATGGAGGTATGGTGATTAATTTCTTCTTCTACAAGCTAGAGTACATTGGGGAATGAGTTTTCAGAGGTGCCCATACCTTTTTCAGTAAAATTAATGGCATTTGTTGGTGGGTGGGAGAAGAATTTCAGGATTCACTTCTCTTCTTTCTTCCTATCTTCTTCGATGGATGTAACTTCTCATTTTTTAGAATGGGGAGGACATTCTGGGATGTGGGGGAAACTCTGTAAAAATTGTTCCTCAATGTCAATGAGTTACAGGCCTCAGATTTGGACATCTTGCATGGTGATCCTTACCTCTTCTCCTCTAATATAATGGACTGTGCATTCATGAAGCAATAAAATATGTGTTTTGTGGTTGTCTTCTACCCTTTCTCTGTTTTATTGCACTTTTCTTGCCTTTTATTGCATGTGTAGGTGTTTTGTACATTCTTTTCTCTCTTTGTAGGTTTCAAATGTGTTGTGCTCCAGGAAAATGGTGGTTTTAGTATTTCTATGGACTGTGGCTCTCTTAAAAACCCTCTCCTTCATCATTTTATTCTCATTTTCACTCATTGGAATGTCTTCAACCCTCTTTCTGGTGTTATCACCTCCATAGTTTAGGTTTTTGTATTATGCATCGCCTTCTCACCCTAGTCCCTTGGAATTTTAGGGTAGTGTTAGATAGTTGCATTTTAATTCCTAGGAGTAGTTTTAGCAGTAGGAATTGTTATCCAAAATTCACCCCTCAAGGTAATTTTGATAACATGCATCAAATTCTTTAGTCCCAAGCAATTATATTGATCCAGGGTGAAAAGTTATGTTTCTAGGGTCCCCTCAGATTTTTTCTAACTCCCCTGTCCCAAGAAGAAGAGAGCAAGTTCTGAGAAAATGTAAAAAATTGCAAAAACAAGCTCGGGCCAGGAAAAATCACGAAAAATGGCTAAGTCCTAGTCCAGGCGGTCTCTGGGACGCGCGGGACAAAAGTACGCAAACCGGCCGAACCGGCCGAAATGAGTCAAGGCAGCCCAAAACAGTCTGGGACGCGCGGGACAAAAGTACGCGAACCGGCCGAACCGGGTGAAATGAGTCAAGGCAGCCCAAAACATTCTGGGACGCGCAGGATAAAAGTACACGAACCGGCCGAACCGAGCGAAATGAGTCAAGGCAGCCCGAAACAGTCTGGGACGCGCGGGACAAAAGTATGCGAACCGGCCGAACCGGCCGAAACAGGGAACTTCAGCACTGGGACATTTGGGACAAAGGGACGCGTGGGACGCGAAAAGCCGAAGCGGCCGAAGGAGAAGAAGAAAAGTCAACATTTGGTCCGGAAACTTCAAACGGCCATAACTTTTGACTCCGAGCTCCGATTTTCACAAAATTGGACTTTCTGGAACGAGAACGACGTCCTCTATGCCACAAAAAGTGGATTTATTAATTTTAATGAGGGTAGATATATTTAAATAAAATAAACATATTCGGCTCCAGTCAGTCAATGCTCATTCCCGTCAAATGACAGAAAACGCCTGCCAGACCCAAAATAAATGTCTGCACTCAGAAGGCCATAACTTTTGCATTTCTCAACGAAATCGCACAAAATTGGTACCGTTGGAATCATGGTTCTGAGCCCAATGCACAACAATCAAGAAATTCTGGATTTGATCATAAATTGATTGAGTTTTTTAACAAAACGTGGCCGGGTTCAGAAAAGTGTTTTATTTGGTAGCTGGGAGTGCAATTAAGAGGCATGGTCATCATTCTTTCTCTGCTGCAGCACATGGGACAGTATGGGGAGCCTTTTGCAAGTAATATACAATCATTTCACTCAATTTAATGCCTCTTACAGGTGGTTGAAGGACATATTTCGAGATTTCCATTTTCCCTTCTCTTCTCCTTCTCATTTTTTCTATAAATTGGAGTGTTGGGCTCATTGTAAAAGAGAGAGTTTTTGGGTAGCAAAGCTCTACCAAAATTGCTTTGTGAAGCCAGTGTGTTGCAAGCCCTTGTAGTGGACTCCTTACATGGTGATCCAGGCCCTTATCTTGTAATAGATTGAACTGTGCATATCATGAAGCAATAAAATACCAGTTTGTGGATGTATCTCCCCCTGCTGTGTTTTCTTGCATTCTTCTTGCCCCTTTGATCTTTCTATAAGAATATTGTGTCTATTTATTATGTTCTTGCAGGGATTCATTATCATTGTGTATGCTTGGAATATTGTTGTGAATGCATTTTGCTAGATTATGGTGAACTGTCATCACCTCTTCTAGTGTGCACTTTCCCTCTGTATTTCACACATTTGGAGACTACTCTCACACCCTCCTTTTCTTGTCTATCACCGCTTTAGTGTAGGCTTTCATTTTATGCATTCTCTCTCCCTGGTCCCTTGGAAATTTAGATTAGAACAGTTAGCTTATCCTGCATTAGAGTAGATTGTGGCAGGTAGTTTAGGAGCAAGAACAAACTTTCTCTGGAGGTCTATCTCAAGTAGCAAGTCCCACAACTTGGAGATAGTACCCATGTTATCCAATCACACCGTGAGTTCAAGTATATCTCCAGGGGTGCTGTGATTCGGTGATAACAGGAATAGGTAGAGGAATCTGGCCTTCTCCAGAGGTCTTTCTCAGATCATAGGTCTCACAATTGAGAGACAATCCCATGTTGTCTGAGAATTCATAATCCTCAATCCAGGGTGCAATTTTGAGCTCCAATAGTTCTGGCACTCCTGGTGGTATAGGTTTGAAGCACCTTACCACTTCATTTCATCAAGTTTGTTGTGATCTTGGTGGAATTTCATCCTTTCGAGGCATGTTCAAGTATAGCTAGCGACTCCACTGATTCAAGTAGCCCACTATCTCATTTACAAACCTTTCCATTTATTTTAATGTTTCCATTTTAGTCATGACTCTCCAAGGAGATCTTCCATTCCCTCATTTTAGTTCCAGACCACTTCATTTGCAGTAGTTAGATGTTATCCCTAAGATAGGCTAGAAAAATCTACCCCTTTTCTATGGAAATGGAGATCAATCCCATATTGATCACATTGAAGATATTTCCAACCATTGTGTTATTCATGATGTCACAGAGGAGAATTTTTTCCTTAGACTTCTAGTTTCATCTTTCAAAGGCAAAGCAAAAAATTGGTACAACAGTTTGGCTCCACAATCCATTTCCATGTGGAATCAGCTGGGAAAACAACTACACAACTGGTTCAAGGAGGATGTAAATTTCATTTGCCTCATGGAAGATCTCAGCAAAATACAACAGAGAGTTATTCCTGATTTCAACATCAGATTTACAAGGGCCTGGCACAAAATCCCTCAACAATACAGACTCACATAAGGTGTTTCATTCTTGTATTATTCGAGATCCTTTGATGTTGATTTAGTTGTATTGATTCAATCTATAAGGGCAACAGTCTTTGCAAGATTTTTCCATTACATCACAAGCTGAGAAGATTCTCATTCAAGATGGAAAAATAAAGCACATCCCTATTACTACAATTCTTCCCTTAGAGATAGTAGAACACCAAAATGAGGGGCATGTTTTGCAGGGTCATTTGGCTTCTCCAAGTGATCAAATCAGGTTCCCTCAGCATCAAACATCTCTTCCCAAACATGTTGTAAATCAGAAATCCCTTATTTACACCTCTTCTCCAACCAGTTCAAATAATTTTGTATATGTTGAAGATTGGTTTGATTCAGAATAAGAGGATGAGATGGTTCAAATTATGCATGAAAAGGGGCTGAACACTAAAACAGGGCAAGAAAATTTGAAGGAAAATAATATTGGCAAAGTTGGGGAAGAAAATAAATTGTTTTTGAACACTATTGGCACCCACTACCTTGAGGAATAATGTGTTGAATGTGAGCAAGGTGCTATGATAGAATGCAATGATCCCCACTTCTCTGCATGTCTAGAGTTTTCTGTACTTTTAATGGAGGATCAGGATGGAACAAATAATGAGAAAATCCAAGGTGAACCAAATGCAAAATCAACAGCCACTAAGATGTAAGCAGATCTATTTAGGGAAATAAAACAAGGTCCAAATCAACTTGTGAGAAACTCCATCCAAGAAGAAATTATGCATGATACCCTTGTTCATGGGGTTGAGTATCAAGAAAATGGGCATATTCAAATAATTAGACCTTTCCCAATCATGTATTTGGCTAGTCTAGAGCCAAATATGGATTTGCATCTAGTCATGCTCATTGTATAGCATGAGGAAGAGAATCAATGTGTCAAGGTTCAACTACAACACCTCCAACCAAATTCAGAATAAGTATTTGTTTTGTTTTTTGTTTTATATTTGATGAATAGGGTGGAAAACAAGCTCTCAGTCGATTTTTCACTCTTACATAAGACCATGTCCATTTCCAAATCAGTTGCATGGTCTCAATTGGTGAGGAGGGGCAGTTATATCTCACAACTTGTTGCAAGTTTTTTTATATCCTTTTCTATCTACTTAGATTAGAGTAGGAAGGTTTCTTCTAGAAAAACAAGTGTGTGTGCACACTCTGCATGTTTCCACTTGGAGCATGTATGATCTTCCTCTTTTTATATAGCTTGTGTGTTGTTGTTGCTCTTTCGCAATCCATTTCAGTCAAGGAAGTTCTCATTGGGGAAATCATATTTTATCAGCAGTTCCAAGTGCGTCTCCAAATCAGCATGTGGACCAAACCTGTACAGTGCTTCATCCTTTGTCATGATTCAGTTCAGTTTTCTTCAAAACTTGACAAAGAAATCAGATTTTGGGACAACATCAAAGCTTCATTTTCAGTTGCATCAAATAATTTTTAGAGGGAGGAAGGTGGAATTTCATATTCAAGACAATTTTCCACTCTCACAAAACCTGTATTCATAAAAGTTTGTAAATGCAATGGAAAATTCAAACAATAGTAGGTCAGCTTCAAGTTCACCAATGATTCAAGTGGCTCAGGGGTGAGTTTCAAAGTTTCAGATCAATTTTCATGTTTACCAGGCTGACTCCATGCCCAATGGATGCTTCAGGCTACTGATCATCTCATGTAGTAGGAAGATGGCCCCTATGAGTTGTCAAAAATGTTGTATATTTTTACATCCCTTGAAAAAATTGAGCAACTAGGAGAACTAGAATAGAATAGTTGATAGAGCTTCAAGGTTAAATCTAGAGGAATACAGGTAAATTCCATGTTTCTAGAACACTTACAGTGATTTAGAATCTTAAGGGAGTGTTTGGTTCATGTTTTTTCCTCTTTTGGGTTTCAAGCACATAGTCAATCTGGGTTTAAAATGGATATACTGGATAAAATTTTCTTTGGGGCATCTCATTTGTATTTTCCTAACTCCCTACCCAAGGAAAAAATCTAGGATTTAATGGAAAAATTGAAAAAATGAATTTGGGGCAAAATACAATGTATTGTGGGCCCAAGGGCATTAGATGGAACTAATGCGAGTGGAATAGGAGTTCATGGCACCGGTTTGGTAGCCACAATACAATGACCCAATGTATTGCGGTGAATTCGGAGCTTAGAGGAACAACGGGTACAAGGGCCTTAGTTCCTTGAGTTCCCCAGACGGTTGACATTGTCGATTCGCTAAGGATGAGGGTTGTGAGATCAAAATTGAGCACAAGGATCCCATGGAGAATAAGTTCCCTGCAGGGTTGGGTTCTCTGCATTGCATTACGTCCTACAATTTATTGAAGTGGGCGCGGATCGGCCAGTGCGGGTTTTGGATTTCTAGAAGGAACAAGGGCTGTGGGGATGTGAGTTCCCCGCTGACCCACTTTTTCCTCAAACAGTGGAATGTGGGTTGGGAGGGCCCGCGGAGCACACAAAGATGCGGGAAAATTTTACCCGCAGAGTGTTCAAACATGCAAAGCAAGAGTTGGAGGCTAGGGAGTGTTGTATGTAGATAGCGAAAGTTTCGGGCCCCGATGACTGAAGTGACTCATGTACCCTAGTTCCTCATATACCCCGCATGACCGTGATTTCCAATTTACAAAGGATTTGGGGGGTAAAAATATAAATGACAAAGGGTATAAGATTAAATTATAAAAGAGAAATATTTTTATAAATGTGGAATGTGTATTAAATCTGGAACCCGTGTTCCACACAACCCCCAAATATCTACATGGCCATATCTCGACCTCCAGAGCACCAAATCTCACAAACAAGATATCGTTGGATTCATTTTTTCAATACCTTCAACATGAAATCATAAAAAATTGATATTAGGTAGAGTAGGTGGCTAAAAATGCAAAAACATATCAGGTGCAAATGAACACTTCCAGGTTGGTGAAAATGTAATTAATGGAGGTGTGGTGATTAGTTTCTTCTTTTATAAGCTAGAGTACATTAGGGAATGAGTTTTCAGAGGTGCTCATTCCTTTTTTAGTACAATTAATGATAGTTTTTGGTGGGTGGGAGAATAATTTAGGGATTCAATTCTCTTCTCTCTTCTCATCTTCTTCGATAGATTGTAACTTCTCCTTTTTTAGAAAGGGGTGGACATTCTAGAATATGGGGGAAACTCTGTAAAAATTGTTTCTCAATGTCAATGAGTTGTAGGCCTCAGATTTGGAAATCTTACATGGTGATCCTTTCCTCTTCTCCTCTAATGTAATGGACAGTACATTCATGAAGCAATAAAATATGTGTTTTGTGGCTCTCTTCTGCCCTTTCTTTGTTTGATTGCATTTTTCTTACCTTTTATTACATGTGTAGGTGTTTTGTGCATTATTTTATCTCTTTGCAAGTTTCAAATGTGTTTTGCTCTATAAAAATGGTAGTTTCAGTGTTGTTATGGAATCTGGCTCTCTCGACATCCCTCTCCTTCACCATTTTATCCTCATTTTCACTCATTGGAATGTCTACAACCCTCTTTCATGTGTTATCACCTCCATAGTTTAGGTTTCTATTTTATGCATCTCCTTCTCACCATGGTCCCTTGGAATTTTAGAGTAGAGTTAGATAGTTGCATTTCAATTCCTAGGAGTACTTTTAGTAGTAAGAATAGGTGGAGGAAGTCGACCTTCTCCGGAGGTCTATCTCAATTCGCATGTCCCACAACTGAGAGACATTCCCATGTTGCCTCAGAATTTATGATCCTCAATGATCATATCCAAGGTGAAATTTTGAGCTCCAACAATCCCTTCATTGGTACCCTTAATCGTGAATTCATCACTTAATCATTTCCATTTCCAAGCTATTAAATTCAATCCCAAAATTGTACATTGTTCAAATCCATTTTGAAATTTTCATTACATGTTTGACTAGAAATGGCCAATGATCTGAGAAATTTGGCCTCTTCAAATATATCTAACAAGGTTTCCTTCTTTCTCCCCTCTTTATTTTCTTTTTTCGGGGTTTTAGTTATATTTTAAGAGATTATGCTTAGAAAGGGCTTGGGCATCTTTCTTCCCAAATCCCTTTACTCTCAACTTAGTAATAGTTATTTTACTAATGATTGTTTCCTCATTATTTTGGAAGAAGAGGTAATGGCCAACAACACCATGAAGTGCCTACAAACTTTCTACTTGTCTTAAAGTTTCAGTATGCATCTAGGGGAAACTAACTGCTACATGCAGTGTTTAGGGCCTAAGTCATAGCAATATGATAATTACAATTTGAAATGGAACTCTTTTGGGGAGATTTTTCAAATTTCTAGGTATCCCTTTTTAATTTCAAGATTATCAAGTCAAGTTAGGAATGTATGTTATTCAAAGTGGAGAAAAAATTGACCTACTAGTTAACCCTCTCTCTCTCTCTCTCGTAGGAAATTCTAATTTTACTTTGATTTTCTCACTACCACACATTTTATTACTCCTCATGTTAGACACCCCCCAAAGCTACTTACAAAAAGGTAGAGAAGCTCCCTAGAGACTTTCTAAGGGCTAACTTGAAGGGGAATAAGGGTTTCCACAAAGTAACTAGGGAATTATGTTGCTATCCAAAAGAATTTGGAGGCATGCATTTAATTGATATCAAAAAGTAAGGGATTGCATTGTGTGTTGAGTGGATTCCTCATGCCATTAAAGGAGATAAGTCTAGAAAGTTTTATTTAGGCATTGTGTGTGTGTGTGGCCCTTATGAAATACCTACTTGGAAAGGACTTATCTTTCATACCCTTCTCATTGCCATTATGCCTATCAAAATTGTGTGAACCTTTGTTACCAAAAATATCTAGAAAACATAGGAATCCATCAAACCCTAGCTTGTTTGGAAAGGGGATAAATTTAGGATTGGGTTATATATCAATACACATTCCTTATTGTCTGTATTTATCAAATTTCATGGTGTTCATCTGCATGAAATACATTTGGTCAAATATCTCATAATTTTTAGGAACCACATTTGTATTATTGTTGACCCATTCGGTAGTTGTTCCAGGCATGGATTCTATAGCCTTAGTTAAAGGCTGCATTTGGTCTCGCCACTAAATATTTTAAATCCCTTTCTAAAATCCAATTGGTTGTTCCTGAGGATTCCTTGCATGAAACAAGTATCCTCAATTGTGAAGGTACATAAATTGAGTCTACCCCTCTTCATTTCTACAAACCTTCCCAAAATAGTGTCATGAATTCTTTAACAAATGTTGGAGTCTCAAAAGCTTCTTGAGTTGGAGAAGGATATTTGTCATAGTATGGCCTGTCATTGTTGAGCCCAAGAAATTAAATGTGTTTGTTTCAACATTTATCAAATACTTAATGTCAGTGACAAGTTGACTCATATGGGGTATCACTTCATGCCTATGGCCAATTTGAATCACATAAGCATATTTTTTTTCCATGCATGAACTCAACAAGCCTAGTTTCTCTTGGAATGTCACTTTACTTAGGAATCCTACCTTCCTCTAAAATTTAATAAATTTTCACATATGTTTCACATTCAAATCTTTCAACATTGAAAAGAGGGAAAATATGCAGATTTCAATTTAACAATCAAAAAATATTTTTTTTACTAACAAAATGCGTGTTATATCGAATGTAGCATTTCAAATTCAAGATCAAGAAAAGAAGGTGTCTTTGGAGGTGGAACACCTTTTCACTTTAATTGACCATAAGAGAAATGTCTTATGTATTGCTAAAATATTTGTTCCTTATTCGTGTGGGGATGATTCACCTAGGAGAGACCTAGGATGCAGAGTCCATGAGAGAGGTTAATGCAGGTCTGACCACTACTCTGTGTTTTCAACTCCTCCTAATGTTGATTATCACCTTCTAGCGGACATGGAGAGTCGTTATCCTTACATGATGGAGGCTATGGACCTAGGGGGTGGGATGAATGCAAGTTTCCTCCTTTGAATTTGGATCTCTTACAAAGCAATGCATTGAGGAGGGAGATGAAAAATGTAGAAAAAAAATCTAAGAGCCCATACTTGATAAGTTATTCCTCCTCCTGGTGATGGTTAGGGAGGAAAACTTGATAACCCTCCTCCCTCAACAAGTTTGGTAGTAACAATGAACTAGTTTCAACATGGATCTTGTCTATTTATAGTTTTTGTGAAGTTGGCACTTAGTTGTAGACGTTTGATAGTTTTTGATTTGTTGTAATTATGGTGTTGTTTGGCCCCATTGCTCATCTTTGATTCTTTACCTTGTTGATCAAGGATGTATTAATGTTGTTGTTTTTTAAATATAATTGTATGTTTACATTGATGTTGTATTTTTCAATTTAATTGGTGGAATCGTAGGCCCAATGACATGGTGCAATTCATTTATAAATGTGAACCCCTATAACCACTAGGCAGCATGTAAATACCCCACTCCACAAAACTTTCATTTTTCATACCTAATTCAATTTACTTAACAATTACAATTACATCATTTCCTCGTATAGAATACATAGTTTAATATATAAATATTACATTAACTTAAATTATAGAGAATATGTAACTCATCACATACATCATCTTGTCCATAATAACACATGCAATACCATTCTGTAGAGACTCTGCATAAGCAATGAAGTAACTGCTAGTATAACTGGTAATCACATGTGAAATATGTGATGTGAACATCGAAGGGGAAGTCTAAGATGAGGTTTATTTTGAGTGAGAAAAACATAAAAGGAGGAATATGGGTATAGAAGAGGGTGTTAGAGGGTGGAGAAGCAAATGAGAGAGGATAATATTGAGTGGAACCATTTTGTGGAAGCCATCTTTCTTACGATGAGGCACATATGTAACATGTGTATTTTTTGTCAATTGTTAAAAAGAGAAATGAGATATAGTGTGTAAGGCATCTTGGGAATATAGTTTGGAGATATCTTAGAAATAAAGGTGCTGCTAGTGAACACTTCAAAGGCAAAATTTCATTGTTTGGTTTAATCTAGAAGTCAAAATATGTTAAAAACTATAAATTTTCATTTATGGTTCATTGTGTTTTTTATTTCATGTTCATTTATGATTATGGTTTCTCTTTATCTTTTAATAATGTGATTAAGGTTTTCCCTCATGTTCCGCAATGCTAACTTCTTTTCACATGGAGGGGTCATTCAATCAGTGTCATTAACTTGTAAAAAAGTTAATAAAATAGAGGGAAAATATACCGCAATGCTAACTTCTTGTCACACTTTGTACCCACACTTTTAATTTTTAAACTCAACTACTTTGAAGTAAACAAGCAAAAATTGAGCCCCGCCATCAGTTGGTCTTATGAGTGTTTGTGGGAATGACGTGGTAAACAAATGGCTCTTGGATCAATTATGAGACACTCAATTTTTGTTGTCAAGGTTAATATAATTAATAGTTAAAATATTTTATTATAGGTGCTCGAATCTAATAATAGGGTCTTATGAGACTTCAATATGTTATAAACAACGTGGAAAAACAAATACAAATAATTCCCAAAGAGTTTTAATATATAAAACTTTAGTGTGAAAATCAAGAATTCCAAAAAACCTTCCACACTTCCACAACAAAAAGTTTGAACGCCAATTACAATGGTGTTATCTTAAACATTTAAAAATGCCACTTTGGATTCATGAAATGTCCCACATCTATTCCACAGTTCATATTCTTCCCACCCAGACAATGTTTGCATATTGTGTTGTAATTTATCATCTCAATTTCACTTACATTATTTACGTGAATGCAAATCACCCTTACAAACAAAAAATTAAAATATAGATAGACTATATTGTAATGTTGACTTCTTGTCACATTTTGCACCCACAATTTTCAGTTTTAAACTTGATTAATTGGAAGTAAACAAGCAACAATTGAGCCCCTCTATCAGTTGGTCATATGAGAATTTGTGGGAATGATGCTACAGATGAATGGATCATGGGCCGATTCTCAAACACTCAGTTTTTGTTAGTAGGGTTGAGAAAATGGCTCCTGGGTTAATTCTGAGATGCTCAATTTTTATTAGCGAGGTTGATACAATTGTGTAACTGGGTAACATGGGATTGTCTCAAGGTGTGAGAACTCTTGCGAATGAGACAAACCTCTAGAGAAGGTTGGTTCCTCTACCTATTTAATGCTAAAACTACTCCTAGGAAGGGAAATGCAACTATTCTAACACTAACCTAGATTTCCAAGGGACCAGGGAAGAGAGAGATGCATAAGATGAAAATCCTAAACTAAGGGAGGTGATAACACCAAGAAAAGGGGTGGAGATATCCTTAGTGAGTGAAAATGGAAGAAAATGAGGTAGAAGAGGGCAAACAAAAGTGCCACAGTTCAAAGAACACATTCAAACCTCCAATTTCATGGAGCACAATGAATTTAAATCTTGCAAAAGAATACAACATGCACAATATACCTAAAAATGCAATGAAAGGAAAAGGAGGCAATACAACTCGAGCTAGGGTAAGAAAAGCCAAAAAACACCAATTTTATTGCTTAAAATGATGCACAATCCATTACAATATAGGCACAAGGCAAAAATCCTTTACAAAATGCATAAATTTGAGGCATGTTGCTCACAAGAGTGCTGGAACAATTTTGACAGAGTTCCTTTACATTCTAGAATCTCTCCCCTACAAATGAGGGGAAAATACATATATATAGAGAAGGGGAGCTACCAACCGACAACCTTCATTAATTTCCTATAAGGAGGTATGGGAATTCATACTGATTCACTTTCCAATGGTACTTTTCTTGCACGGTGAACATGGGTGCCATACCTCATTAAACCAGTTGTTGAGCTACCTTGTATGATGCTATTAATGCCATAGTTCATAGCTAACATTCCTTGCTGATGCTTGAAAAGAACCACTAACTGATGCTTAACAGGAACGGAAGTAGTAGTCCACCAACAAGGGAAGGAGTTCACATGACAAGAAGAAATGTTGTCATGACAACAAGGGCATGAAAAAAGAGGGAAGATAATACACATGTTAAGATGGAAGGTTACATGACAGAAGGTGGGGTGACATGAAATGGGAAAGAGGGATGATGCATTAAAAAGAAGATTTTGCACGATGCACAATAACTAAGAATGTTGTGCAATGACAACAAGAAGGT